>WBMZ01002287.1:20247-54734 GCA_013400975.1 Atrichornis clamosus
GGGATTGTCCTGCTCTGCTCTGCACTGGGGTGGCCTCACCTTGAATATTGTGTGCAGTTTTGGGTGCCACAATATAAGAAAGATATTAACCTGTTAGAGAGTGTCCAAAGAAGGACTATGAATATGGTGAAGGGCCCTGAGGGGAAGCCACATGAGGAGTGACTGAGGTCACTGGGTCTGTTCAGCCTGGAGCAGAGTAGACTGAGGAGAGACCTCATTGCAGTTACAGCTTCCTCGTGAGGGGAAGAGGAGGGGCAGGCACTGACCTCTAGTCTGCAGTGACCAGTGACAGGACCCGAGGGAATGGCCTGAAGTTGTGTCAGGGGAGGTTTAGGTTGGATATTAGGAAAAGGTTCTTCACCCAGAGGGTGCTTGGGCACTGGAAGGGGCTCCCCAGGGCAGTGGTCACAGCACCAAGACTGACAGAGTTCCGGAAGTGTTTGGACAATACTCCCAGGCACATGGCGTGACCCTTGGGGATGGTGGTTTGTAGGGCCAGGAGTTGGACTTTGATGATTCTTGTATATCCCTTCCAACTTAGGATATTCTATGATTCTATGATAGCCATATCTTGAGTCAGTTATCCTGATGGGAAAAAAAAAAATACAACTCTTTGACCGGCATTTTTAGTGAAGTAAGCTAAAACTTAAAAGAAGTGTTTGGTAAATACATAGGAAATATCAAAAAATAGTGGATTGTATATGTTTGGAGATTTTTTTCATCTGTTTGTTCATACACATTTACACTTTGAGGTTTTCTAATGCAAATAGAAAATATGTATTAGAATCCCAAAAATACAATTTGAAGATAGGTAGAAAAGGTAACAGATGTATATATGCTCCACATTCATGTGTATATGTGCATATAGACACATCTGTGTATGTATGCAGGTCTATAGGCTCATATACAGTGATTAAATTATTGTAAGTTGACACAGGACGTGTGAAATACAAATTCTTATATGGCTTCTGTTGTAGGAGATTTAGCACCTCTTAAATCTATTCAACTTAGCAGCTACCTTCAGAAGGAAGAAGCTATGTTTAGTTCTATTGTATCACAGGAAAAATGAAGCAGAGGTTAAAATTTACACTTATGTGTCCTGCATGCAAAAAAGAAGAAAAATTTTGCCATGATAGCACCATTTACTTGAATATAAAACACAAACCTTCAAAGCTGACGCCTACTGCAGGAACAACTAACGAGTGTTACAGAAGTAAAAACATAAAATAAAATTGGTTCAATGCAAAAAACCAAATCAAAACAAAAGTTAATTTATTCAGAATAGACTATAACAAATGCATTAAGGTTAAAAGATCCGTGGAAAGATATTCAGTATAATACTCTCCTGTCCAAAATACCTTTAATAATGACTGCCAAAAGCTAGAAGGCTGTGCTAGTAAAAGAATTTATATGCCAAGGTTTTTTTCAGTCTTTTCTTAAACATTCAAATTTGCTGCAGACAGAGAGGGAGCATTAGTTAGCTGGAAGCTTCACCTGATTTGGTGTCATCATTTTCTTGTTAGGTCTGCACATGCCTGTGTTTTCACCAGGACAAACCCTGATGTAATACAGCATTCTCAGAGCTTCATTCTTCTCACGTCCTTCCCTTTTAGCTCCTTTGAATTTCTTTGCTGTTGTCTGTTCCACTCAATTTCATCCATCTGATTTTTCTTGCTTTCCATGCACATCCCTTCAAGACATATGAAAATCTGCTGCAGAGAGAGTACACCAGAGAAATCGTAATTGTTGGGATTACTTTTTTTTTCCTGTTTCCTTGTTGATTTCACTTCAGGGACATGATATCAGGTGAAGGCAAATAGCTCAATGTGTGAGAGTGTCTGCAGATACTCCTTCAGAATCAGGGAGTATCCAACAGTATTGTATCGGAGATAACTTTCAATAACTATTTTTGGCTGATTTGCAAAATGAGAAATGGAGGAAATAAATGAGGCTACCTTTTGCAGGTCTTGCATGCATGCATGCAACTCTCTATATAATGACACTAACATATATGTCCCCTTTTTCAACATCCCCATTGCCATTGGCCTTTGAGACCTTTGCAGTCTGAAGAGTAGAGTAGGAACATAAGATCTGGCAGCAGGTTGTTTCTGTCCTGTTGAGCCGACATAGTTGTTCTCTTGCAATGCATGGGAAGCAAATCACATTTGTTTATCCCTTCAGGGAAGAAAGGTAAATCTACAGTGCAGAATAAAAATCTGCCACATGGTAGGTGCTACACAGCTTCATTAGTATGGTGATTTGATTAAGGGTTAGTTAGATGCATCCTATGCAGCAGAAATGCATTTAGTATTTTAGTCATAGAGGTTGTGTATGTATTTTCCACATCTGAAATGAAATAGATGGCTTCCCATGGGATAAACCAGATAACAATATACTGTAGTGATAAGGCTGGGATCTTCAGATGTTGCCGACTGAAGTCTAACCGGAACTATTGTCAGCAAAGTGATTATAAAGTGTACCTTAAGCAGTAAAAAATAGCTAATATACTTACTAGTGTTTTATCTGTATGTGAACAAGTACTAAAAGAGTTAAACCCCTCTTTGCACCTGTACTTTCTGACAGAATGGCAGTAATGAATGTTGGGACTCAGAAGTCCCAACGTTGTGGATTGGTCCCTACTATTTTGATCTAGTCTCAGTTATGTTAGTCCCAAATCTTCCCAGGTTCTTTTCAATCAGTTCTCTTCATTGACTTTAATCATAACTCCTCAGCTCTTTCATCCCAGACGCTCCCAGTTCTCCTCTGTTCTTCAGTTTTGTTTTCCTATTCACTGTTATACTATCCCTTCCAGTTTCTTTATTCCTCTACCATTTCTCCTCATTCCTTCCTGCAATTCTCATTCCAGCTGGGTCACAACTTCCATTCTTGCTATTCAAGTCAGAGTAAGCTCTTCTAGTTCTGACTATTTTGTCTTCTCTACAAATTCTTTTACCCACCTCACTGATTTGTGAATCTGTCTCCCTTGATGTCTAGTCTCTTTGTACCAGCTTTTCCAGTTCTGACTTCTTTATCTTCTCTCCAGCTTTTATCTACCATAACTCATTGATTTACAAGATTTTTCTTTCTTGACCTGCTGTCCCCATTCTCTCTGGAAATTATTGTTTCTATTTCCTTTTTGTAATTTTTCACTTTCAAATTTCTACCTTAGTCCTGGTTTCCTTCACTTTACTTCTAGTTCCAGCATAATGCAGAGTGCAGATGTGAGTCATGCCTCTTCTGCATTTGAAAAAGGCTGCCTGCATCCAGAAAAGATGGGAGTATTACTAGAGACAAAAGAGAGTGTCTGTTCTTTTTGATATGTGTGCCTGGCACAGTCCATTACAGCCCAGAGGCACTCAATTTCAGCAAGGGCATACTCAATGCAGTTTAAAGTAGAGATATGACAGGTTTTGATTTAGGTAAAGTAACATTCATAGCATGTACATCTGTAAATATGCTGCTTTTATCATAAAAGCATCTAATTGTATGTTGTATTGTGTACAATACATCCTTCTTCCTCTTTTGGGTTGGAAATGGCATGAGCATTGTTTATAGAACATTGTGACATCAAATATTTTTACTTGATTTTGCTGATATTTAAATGTTTGTGAAGAATCTTTTCTTAAACATTCCTTACATAACGCATCTCTTTACCCTCTTTTCCATAATATTTATTCCTTTCAAGAAACTTCAGCTGCTTTTTTTCTTTTTTAACCCATTGTTGAAGAGAAATTCAGTAATTTATTTCATTAGCAGAATTGATTAACCTTTTTTTCTGCAATGAGCCTTGGAAATTTTGGTCCTAAATGATTTCAAATTCTATGTTCCTCAACTCACATTTGTACCTAGGGAAAAAAAAAAAAAGTCAACAAAAAAACCCCCAAGCCTTGTTAACTCTTATGATTTATTGCTGTATAGTGCAGCTCTGTATGCAAAATTGCCACTGAGGTAGTACCTAGTTCTTTATTTGTCTTTATTTAAAGGCTTCATCTGTGTAAAGGAGTGGAAGGAAAAATTAGCCATATACTAAAAAATGCATTTTTATTTTTAAGAAGTATGAGGAAAAAAAAGGTTGAAAAAAACCCTTGAGAAAAAATAAACCAAATTAAAACATGCAATCTAACTTTCTTTTCTTTTTTTACTATGCAGAGGGCAATAATAGGATAAATTAGATTAACAGATTTTTTTAAAGTATCTATTTATTGTTTTTATATTTATTATTATTTTATATATTTATCTCCTGTTCTTACACACCAGGAAGAAGATGGGGCTCCTTTTATTTCTAATAGTTTGCCAGTGTGCCATAAACAGTGTCAAAACACACAGAGTTTCAAATCCCAATATCGTTTTACTGATGGCTGATGATCTTGGTATTGGAGACCTGGGATGTTACGGGAACAGAACCTTAAGGTAGGATTATAATTTGACGGAGTCAGAGCTTTGTATTTAGATTTTCAATGGATTTGTAAAGTTAAAAATGCCAGAACATTCAGAGATTTGGTTATTTTTTTTTATAAGTAACCAAAGTTAATAACTTTTCCATAGATTAAAATAGTCAACCTTTGTTTTCTTTCTTTGACCAAGGACTTAGCTGATTCATTTATCCTGCTGAAAAGTTGCATTATAAGCAGAGGATTGAGCAACCAATCAAAGAAGTGTAGCTCTGGAGAAACAAAGTATCAACAATTTTCTTCTGAAATGTAGGACACAAGTACTATGAATTAAGCATGTTTTGAAGTCTTCATGATTTAGGATAAGCTTGTTGTTAACGAAGTGAAAATAAAGAGCTGGTATTTTTCTTTAATTTTTCTTCATACTGTAGTCAATATTTTCATTAAAACAAATGTTAATGTACTTGAATAATGCATCAGTGTGCCCTGTGATGTTGCTTGCTACTAGTTTAGGTGTGTGGATATGTAAACAGAGCAAGTGGTATCTAGCCATTGTGTTTCAGTGTTACAAAGTCTTTGACAAAAATTTCAGTTTTTCACTGCAGCTAGTCTTGCTGATCAACACTACAGATAGTGTCAGTCATATATTTATCTATATTTTATTTATTTTTATTTCTTTTTTATGTATTTCAAGTTCTTCAGACTAAAAGTGCTATTCTGTCAAATGTTAAATATCTTGCTCTTGCTGATGTAAAAACTCCTCATAACACAAATTAGAAAGAAAATAAAAATCATGTTACAGCTTCTAATTTTAAAAGGGAAAAATATATGCAACACTGATGCTTGGATCACGCCCCTCACAGGCACCAGAATGACTCCAAGATCTATATTCTCTGCTGGGAGACTTCAGAATTAGATTTTTGTAATGTGAAGAATTTTCATCTTACTGATTGTTATCAGTAGGTGATGTTACAGATAGAAAATAAGTCCATTGGAAAATTAATGTTTCTGACTATTCAGACTTGAATGGTGGGAGCACTAATATGCCTTGAGGTCACGGTCATCAATCTCGTGGGTCAGAGAGCTATTAGAGCATGCTGCAGCTCCTGGCCAGTCTGCATTAGTAATTTTTATCTGTAGAACCAAGGATACAGGATTTCTTCCTGAAGGAACCAATTTTAATCTGCATGATGAGCCAGGTCACAGACAAGTTTCCCATGCAGATATGGATGTGCCCCTGGCTCTAATATTGCAGACATAATCATGTCAGACATGTAGCTATTGTTAATATAGAGCATAACGCAGAATCATAATCATTTGAATCTTCTCTAATAACTGATAGCACCACACAACATTATCCCTACCCCAAAAAAGCATTTGCTGGGGAGAGACAGAAGAGATACTATGTAAGGAGTAAGGAGCACAACCTTTCTCCAGTCTCTCTTCCCCTCATTACTGAAGCAGAAAGGTTGCAAAATTACAGTTCTGGTCAAGAAACACATTAAAAGGGGTTGCAGTGCTATATGTCCAGATGTTGCAGTTTAGAACTGGCCATGAAGAATAGATGAAAGTGGGGAAAAAGATTTTTGGCACAATGTCATAGTGTCTCAGCTCAGTGTTGACACCTAATGTAAAACTTTTTGACATGATAGTATTTGGAATTGCAACCCCACCATGGTTTTGATATTTTACATACAGTAAGTTTTAACTGGATTTTCCTGCTAGGTTTTGCCTCAGATGCCTTGATCTTACCATGTCCAAATCCAAATAATCATCTTTGTGTCTTTTTTTTTTTCCTGCTTGTGTTTTTCTAGAACCCCTAATATTGACAGTCTAGCAGAGGAAGGAGTGACACTTACTCAGCATATAGCAGCATCCCCACTTTGTACTCCAAGCAGGGCAGCTTTCCTGACAGGGAGATATCCTATAAGATCAGGTAAAATCCCACTACTTTATTCATATATAAATATAATATTTAATTTACAGTAAACCATATGCAGGTTTTTAGTCTGGCCTTTCTTTATATGTTTATCATTATCGGGTTAGGTAATGATAAATGATCCTTTCTGTGACTGATCGAGGTCAGCAGAGTTGGTCTACGTTTGAAATATTTCATATATATAAGAAATCTTCACTATTTGGAAGAGTTGACACAAAGATAAAGTTGTTTTAGTAAATAAATTTTTCTTTTTGTTTAAATACTGATAAAACAATCTGACTGTGGTTATTTAATGCCAACCATGTCCTGGGGGCTATCAGGCCCAGCCTAACCAGCCAGGCAAGGGAGGGGATTGTCCCGCTCTGCTCTGCACTGAGGTGGCCTCACCTTGAATATTGTGTGCAGTTTTGGGTGCCACGATATAAGAAAGATATTAACCTGTTAGTGAGTGTCCAAATAAGGACTCTGAATATGGTGAAGGGCCCTGAGGGGACGCCACATGTGGAGTGACTGAGGTCACTGGGTCTGTTCAGCCTGGAGCAGAGGAGACTGAGGAGAGACCTCATTGCAGTTACAGCTTCCTCGTGAGGGGAAGAGGAGGGACAGGCACTGATCTCTTCTCTGTGGTGATCAGTGACAGGACCCGAGGGAATGGCCTGAAGTTGGGTCAGGGGAGGTTTAGGTTGGATATTAGAAAAAGGTTCTTCGCCCAGAGGGTGCTTGGGCACTGGAAGGGGCTCCCAGGGCAGTGGTCACAGCACCAAGCCTGACAGAGTTCCAGAAGTGTTTGGTCGATATTCTTAGACACATGGTGTGGCTCTTGGGGCTGTCCTGGGCAGAGATCAGTGTTGGACTCGATGATTCTTGTGTGTCCCTTCCAACTCAGCATAACCTGTGACTCTCTGTGAATCTGTGAACTTCCTCCACTATTCAATGACCCCAGGCTCCACAGTTGTGTTCAGGCTGCTCCCATTATATTGGTTGGCAACCCAAGTATTGAACATCACAGAGATGCATCTACAAAGACTCAGTGGAATAACCCAGTGTAAATCTTTCTGCTCACACATTTCTGGTTCTGCAAAACCTTGTTGTTTAGACAAATTGTTGGGTTTGTGTTTTTGCTTTGTTTTTGGTTTTTTTGCGGGATGTAGGTGGGGGCAGGGCAGTTCATTAAGGTGTTCAAGTTGCCTTTAAAACTGGGAAGAAGAGAACAAAAAATCTCTCTTCTGTTTTAAGTAATTTTGTTCCCTGTCTACCCATACACAGTGTTAAGTATCCTATGAATGCATGCGTTTAATTTCTCTTACTTTTAAAGTACCTGATCCAAAGCCTATTTGAGTCAGTGAAGATCTAGTCTGTTTATTTTAGTGTTCTGGGACTGAGCGTCTCAGTGCTTAGCCATGCAACTTTAACATTCCCTTAACATCATTTTTAGCAAGGATCATTATACATTAATCAGATCACTTGTTCATTAGTGATAAAACATCCTGTCCTTGCTTCTGGGAATGAAAGCAAAGCAAGACTCAGGAGCCTACTTGATATGTTCGTGCTCATTCAAATCAAGTAACAAGCTTTTGCAAAAGTGCCAGCTAATATAACTTGCTAAATTTTCCATTACATTCAGCTGCAAAGGAAAATTTTATATACCTGTTACGGATATATTGCTATTAATATTTACTGTAGGAAAAGTCACAGGTCACTTTCCATTATGATCCTTGTTCTTATTTCTGAAAAATTAACACTTGAACTAATTTATTTCTTCATTGTTCAGCTCTCAGACATACCTAACCATTTCCATGTAGGTGCAAAAATTGAACTTTATCTTACTTAAATTACAAAATTGCTAAATATGGATTGCTCCCAAATGGTGAAGAACTAGCAAAGAATTATTATAGAAGACACCAGAATCATGACATGGAAAAAATGTTAGAAATTTAAAACTCCTGCTAATAGATCTGAAGAAAAAGATTCGAAACTGCAGTATTTGGTAAGACACAAACTCAGAGAAAGGTAATGATGGAAAAAAAAAGCCATGCTTCTGTACTTTCATTCTGGTAACTTAAAGTAATTACACTGATTTCAGTTACAAGAACTTGAAATACATAAAAATGAAATAAAAATAAATAAAATATAGATAAATATATTACTAAAGCTATCTGCAGTGTTGATCAGCAAAAATAGCTGCAGTGAAAAACTGAAATCCGCATTTGAAGGGTAGGTTCAGCTGCCTTTAATAAACCAGTCTAACAAGTCTTTTTCTCATGTAACCACAAGGGATACCTGAGGGAGGATTCTGGTTGTCTACATCAGTCGTGTAACTTGGGCACTGCAATCATCCAGCTGCATAATTTAGACTTCCTGAAGATGCATCTGCACAGATTTGCATAGATATTCTCTGTTCTTACAGTCTATTTTCAGAGCCAGCTCTCATCTGGAATCCTAGTAATCTAATTTTCATGAACCTGAACTCTCAAGTTCCTCATCCTGAGAGCAGTTTATAAGCTCATTTATGTTCCTCAGTCTCCTACTATATAGAAATTACTGTGCCTTATTTAGATGTTGTCTTGTTAGCAGGTACCTGATGCTCCTTTAGTGCACCCACTCTGTGTGCAATGGATGATGTGTCTTTGCCACTGGAGTACTGGTCCTCCCCCATCAATGCTGACAGCCCAAGCCACTTTATTTGCAGAATCAGATTCTCTCTTGCTCTTTCTGACCTCATGATATTTACATGACCAGCTGTAAGACTGCCCTATTTCAATGTGCCTTCTCTCAAATAACCTTAAAGGCTTGTAGGAGACCTCATACAAGGAGTAGAACTTGGGGATGATCAGCTTCATTCTATGCCCATGTACAAGAAAAATAAATTATGCAAGCTCAACTTTTTAAACTTTTGCTATACCTGAGAAAATCTACAGAAGAGGCTGCAGCTGTTCATGTGATGGTTGGCCCCATGGTTATAAGCAGAGACTTTTTTTTCTTCACGTCTCAGTTTCTGGTGTCAATACAGATAAGACCTTGCTCACCTAAATGGATGATTATATCTTCCACTTGCAACATTTGATGTCTGATTGTAGCATGTCATTTAAATGATACCACCTACAGCAAAAAACTGTCTGCAGAACTAATGAATGGAAATTGTTTCTCCGTATTATCCAGGTCTCATTCATTTTCATTATTTTTAGGAATGGCTGCCTTCTCACGAGTTGGTGTCTTCTTATTTTCTGCCTCTTCTGGGGGACTTCCTTCTGAAGAAATAACTTTTTCCAAACTCCTGAAGCAGAAAGGTTATGCAACAGCTCTAATAGGTAACATTTCAGACATGCGCAGCACTATTTTCTTTCATTTCAGTGGAAAGAACATTAGTTTCCCACATAGGCTATGAAGGGCCTACATTAAGCTTTTCTCCCCCACAGCATAGTGAGTGTATTCTTCTGGCACAAACTGAGCACATTCCCATGCCTATGTGAAACACTTGTCAGATAAGTATGTTTAATTCACTTGTGTAGTTACAGTCTTATTTTGCAAGGTACTGAAGAAACATGATGAACAAACTGAAAATTAGTCAAGCTGTTGAAAAATTTTCGGTGCAAATAGGAGTTTGATTACAACAGAGAGACAATGAGGGACTGATCACAGCATACAAGTCAGCACAGTGGTGGTTTTCATTTCACCAGTTTTCAAATACCCATTAAGTAAATAATGTTGTACCTGTCCTAACCATCTGTATTCTCTTCTTAATCATCAGACAGAAAAGGGCATTTCTCGGAAACTTTTTCTTATCCTTTGGTAGATGTTTGATATAAAAATGTATTTCTGCCTCATTCTTGTCTGATAGTTCAGACAACTGATTGCAGCATAAATACCAGTGATGGGCAAAAGGAATCACACTAGATGAATATTAAATGGAATTGGAATTAATATCATAGAAGTATAGCATTAAAGATTTTTGATTTTTTTTCTTAATTTGGTCACTAGTTTATTCCACACTGCTTATATTTTAGAAGATTCTTGTGAAGTTTAACTTGTATTACATAATGTATTTCTGTACTGTAATTGCCGGGGAATAGTTGTTCAGAGAATGTCATACTGGAATGTTACTAAATTAATTTAGGTGAAAGATGCACCCAATTTGATTTTTTAATGAAACAGAAACTTGCAATCCTGATAGTAATTTTTTTTTTATCAGGCTGTTTAGCAAGGCTAACAATTCACACCACTGTTCGAAGAACATCTATATTATGTAGCTAAGCCAATGTCAGTGTTCCTAACTAAAAATCCTACTTTGTTATATTCCAGTCTTAAAAAGCATAAAAGACCATGATGTCCTGACGGAAGCAAAATTGAAAAACAGAAATTCTTATCAGAATTGTATTTATGCAGGTGTGTTTGAACCATAGTGCAAAAAAGCTGTTCATAATTTTTCATGTTCCTCTTGGACTTAATTCATATTGCTCCATGTTCAATTAAAGACTGGGGTTTTTTCTGTTTGTAACAAGCACAGTAATAAGATTCATTTTCTGGGACTGACCTAGTTAATGTTCTTTTTTTAACTACTTTTACTGCAACATGACAGCTTGCCACTTAGATCTCCAGAAGTTAGCTCCATGATGCTTAATGAACAATTCTTCCAAGTGGCCTGAATGATAGCTATGAGACCATAAAATATACTATTACCATATCCTTAGAGTATAATGAAGGTTTCCAAAAATCAAGAAGTGCATTAAAATTAGGGATAAAGCATATGTAAATGACAGGAAGAAAAATTATGTAGATTTGAAGACTAAATAGGAAGTCTGATTCCCAACCAGGCCGTTTTCTGCCTTTGCTGGTATTCTTATCACATCATACTGGTCTAGGTCAGGGAGTCTTTTCTTGGTTCAATCTAACTCAGCATTTCTCAACAATTGTCAAATCCTGCACCAGTGATGGATTGGCATAAGGATAATTTGAAGCCTTTCAGTTCCTCAAGCCTGTAGCATCACTTTCTTTTTTTTTTTTTTTTGGTCAATTGTCTCTCTAAGGACATTATTTTTCTTCTTTAAGTGCATTCTTGTTTCTTTTTTTATTTTTTCTCCTCTGAAAATATGCTTCCTTTTGCTTGATATGTCCCAAAATATATTTTAGCTATAAATCTGCTTTATGAATACACTTTTCTACCTCTTGGTGTTCCCTGTGACACAAAAAAGGTGACAGCCAATACATCTGTCAGGAAAACACACAACCAGATCTACAACAAAAAAATGTTTTATCAAAAAAACCAGATGCATAGAATATGTGATATTTCACCAGTAGCAAGAATGTTTTCCTGGAAATAGCTATTCAGAATGCAAAAATTCCACTTAAATTTGAGAGGTATTAACTACTGCTATACTCAATTATAGTTGAGTAAAGGTTAATTTTTCCTCACTATTGCTATCCAGTGTGTTGTCTAGCATTCAGAGAAGTTTGAAATCCACCTATGTATCTTATCTCCAAAGCTAAAATACTAATTGATAACTGGTACTTATTTCTTCCAGAATGAAGTATTGTAATGTTTGGACACATCACAGTAGTAAGGTGTCCAATTGACTGAGTCTATGGAGTGGGGTTAGATCAACAGTTATTCATAATCCAGTTTAAAATCTGGCCATGTTAATACCATATGCACATATATTTTTTATAATTTTTGCTATGTACTTCATATAAATATATTTCCTTAAGAACATAAAATATTTCTGTTTGCATCTTGCTCCATATCTTACATCTTTCCATTTATCTGAAAAACACAAAATCATTCCAAAATAAATATATCATTATATACAATTCAGTCTTCAGATTGCTCCCTTTTCCACTATCTGAGGGAAAAATAGAGGGGAAACATGGATTTCTGTAGTGTCCTCAGGATTCTGGGCTCTGAAAAACTAGTTTCAAGTGAAGTTTCTTGACTGCATAGAACTTTTCTCTCATTTCCACTTGCCTTTCATTGCTTTGCTTTCGCTCTGCAGAAATCATAATTGTGGCTGATGGAGAGGGAAAAAAGACTAGGTCTCAAATTATTACAGTACTCATAATTTACAATTAACAGCATAAATTCACTCAAAAGCTTGATAGAATCTGTTGAAATGCTTGTGATGCTTGTGTGAAGTGTCCATTCTGTGAAGCATCACTCGGCAAAGAGATGAGAGCATTTTGCACTGCTCTCAGATTCAGAAGGGCCCCAGAATGTAAAGCACATTACAGTAATCTGTTGAAGCACTAGCTCCAGGCAGGGGTTATTGTCACAAGGAATGAAACAAAACATGTATTGTGGACCCAGCCATCACTTGCTTTTTCAGAGTAGTGCAGGATCTATCAAAACCTTCTACCTCATCAGCCATATGAGAACGGCAATTGTCATTCCATCACAGCTGTCGATACAATTTGAACCAGGGCTTCTGTTGCTTTTCCTGCTAACCTGCTCTCAACTTTGTTTGATTCAAGTTGCATCTGAACAAATCTTTTTTTGAGGCCCAAGTTCATCCTGACATTGAACAATTTGTTGTGCTTGCTAAAACCCTTTTGATAAAAATAGGACCTACATTTTCCCCTGTCCTAATTTGTTATTGCAAGACTTTTCTATCCTGGCTTATAGTGTCTAGTTTTATTGAGATCCAGTTAAAAAAAGCTCTATATCATAATAAATGTCCTTGAAGGTACACTTAATTTGTTTGAGTTTCTTTTTCATATTTTTTACTGAATTATAGGTGCTTTGAGATTGACATATAACAGCAAAAAATTTAAAATTAAGGCTTGAAAATAATTTTTATTCATGATTATAAGCCTCTATTTTTAATTCAGTTATTTAACTTGATGAGAGTTGTTTCATCCTCTCTTTGTTACACATCTAGCTTTATGATTATTCCATGAAAACAGTCATCTAAACCTAAGAGAAAACACTGAAGCATTTATTTTCAAAAATTTGTGTCTTTGTGTGCTGGGAATGAAAATCAGAGTTTGAGCCTTACCTAGCCCTTTATAGCACCATTATAACTTCTGAAATTTCAGTACAATGGTGTGCACTGCTGTTTTTTAAATTGACCACAATAATTTTCACTGGACCATGGCAAAAGTAGTGACAAGAACTATTCTGTTCACAGAAAGCAGAATACCACCTCAGGTGAGGGGCCATCTGACAGGGACAAATTCTGATGCAATGAGAAAGGTATAGAGGCCTTAATTTCACTGGCACATAAGCAGAGCTGAAAATACTTTATACCTGCTTTGATGATACACAGAAGTTACTTCTAACTTAAGACCATCAAGATGTACAAGGAGAACTGGACTCAACTAGGCACTCAGACTCAAGGTTTCTGTGTTATTTTTCTCCCCCTTTGCTGACAGATGAACTTAGGCGCGTGATATTCCCATCGTATACCTCAGTTCTGTTATTTGTGGAAGAGAAATAACAACATCCAGTCCATTTCCTAGGTACCATTTTTAAAAAAGCAGAACTGATCCCCATCTTCACTCTTTGGTACTGCATTTGTCATTGCTGAAGGAAGAAGTGCAAGATGAATATGCTGTTCTGTAGACCCAGCAGGAGATGTTCAGGACTGTTTGCATCAGGACTCTTTCTTACAGATGTGTAAAAGCTGGGATGGTTTGGAAAAGGGCAAAATTCTATATATGCTTTTTTTTTTCTGTTTTGCACTTTCTGCCATGTCTTTCCTGAAGCCTCTAGAACAAATATTACAAATTTCTTTGGGCTAAGTTATGACAATGAGGGCTGACTGGGTTTTCCGATTTTCTTGTTTTATTTCTTTTAAGATCACAACCCCTGAATTACAGTAGTCATGTTTAGGTATTTGATTCAGAAAAATAAATAAAATTTGGCCCAGCAATATATAATGTCATCTGTTTTGTCAAGGCCAGCATGCTTTTTTAAATATTCAACACGTTTTCTTGCTGAGAGCAAAGAGCATGGCTCTATCCATAATCTATCTCAATAGGCTTAACTGAATTTGAAATTTTTTTGTAACGATGCTTTTGAATTCAAATAACAGCTACTGAACAGTTAGGTGTGTTGTGCTAAGCAATGCACAAGCATATGGTAAGAGGTTGTACCTGAGTCATGGAATGACTTATCTAGATACTGTAATCAGCATGAATATAGATTATGTTACTATAATGCAAACCAGGCTCACTGGTTTCCTGTGTCAGACACTGTCCAACATTATGGCAGAATTAGAGTGATTTCCTGGTGGAACAAAATTCTGTGAGAGAGAGTATTTGACAGCAATTTACTTGTTATAGTTGGTTGCTTTTTATTTATATGTATGGAATATATAAATACAAAATAATCACCCTCACTATATATATATATGTATGTGTGTATGTATGTATATTTTGAGGGAGATGGGCAATTTCCAAGATTTTGCAGTCATTTAAATAATAAATGCTTTAATAATTTTGCCATTCCTGATTTATTTCATATTTGTTACTGTTTTCTTCTTCTTTTCTTATGACAACTACACATGCACAAAGGCTTAATTTCCAAAGTTAAGTATCTCTTAGGGCTCTGTTGCTCTTCAGTGACCTGCTAGCCCACTCAAAATTTAATATTCTTCAGCAGCAGCAGTGCCAAACTATTTCTAACTGAGATGAAGGGGCAGACATGAAACTAAATCCTTGATGAAGGCATAAAGAAAGTTTAAATAGAAAATAGGGATCCACACAATAAATGCTGGGGGCAGGGGGATATCAGTCAGATAGTGACAGTTTCATGTTTGGAATAGTGCACTTTAAAATTGTTTGATGATTTAACTACAAAAATACTCCCTGTTCTTTTCTCTTTGTAGGAAAGTGGCATCTTGGGATGAACTGCGAAAGCAGTAATGACTTCTGTCACCACCCCCTCAGTCATGGATTTGATTACTTTTATGGGCTTCCCGTGACCAATTTTAGAGACTGCAAACCTGGCCAAGGCAGTGTATTTTTAAAAGGGGTTCAGAAAGCCCTTGTCATCCCAATCCAAATCACTGGAATCACCCTTGTGTCTTTGGTTATAGTGCACTACATTGGCCTCCTCAAAGTGCCCTTCCAAGCACTGGGTTACTGCTTGTTAATAATCACAATTTCACTTGTGGTTTTGATTTTTTTCTTCTATCATTTTCGACACTTAAACTGCTTCTTAATGAGAGACCATCAGATTATCCAGCAGCCGCTGTCCTACGAGAACCTTACTCACAGAATGACAAAAGAAGCCACACAGTTTATTGGAAGGTAGGTTTCTAATATAAGTTAATGTCGGCATTTTACAATAATGATGCTTCTGAAAATTAGAAAAAATATGAGCTGATGGGTGCAAGGAATATTATGATTATATATTATCCTAATTTTTTTCCTTTAAAATTGACTGAAGTTAATCATTTTAGTGGGAATGACTGTTTGGTTCTTTCTATCAGGTATGTAATTAATTTCTCTATAAAAAGTAAAACACTGTTTATATTTACATGCTTCAAAAATTTTTTCAAAAATTGTCAACATTTTTACGACTTCCGTTCTTAAGAATTTAATGTAACTTGAAATACGAAAAATCTTTTGTGTTATGACTTAATTATGTGAAAGCACAATAGAGTATCATAATCCATGACTTTTCTGGAATGGGGAAATGTTCTGCATCATTGAGTTGATGCATCATCAAAAAGGCATTCATGTGGCAAATTTTTTAAGATACTGGCTTTTTAGATGCCTCCAGTTTTATGACAGTAATTTTGAAAATATGTGATTTACAGAAGTTAGGATGCAAGGTTCTGCACCTGGGACAGAATAACCGCAGGCACTCAGTACAGGTGGGAGTGACCTGCTGGAAAGCAGCTTTGTGGAGAAGGACCTGAGGGTCCTGGTGGACTGTCCTTGAGCCAGCAGAGTGTCCTTGTGGCCAGGAAGGCCGATGGTGTCCTGGAGTGCGTCAGGAAGAACATTTACAGCAGGTCAAAGGAGGTGATCCTGCCCCTCTACTCAGCCCTGGTGAGGCCACATCTGGAGTGCTGTGTCCAGTTCTGGGCTCCTCAGGACAAGAGAGACGTGGAGGTCCTGGAGCAGGTCCAGTGGAGGGCAGTAAAGATGATTGAAGGACTGCAGCATCTCTGTTATGAGGAAAGGCTGAGGGAGCTGGGCCTGTTCAACCTCAAGGAGAGAAAACTGAAAGGGGACCTCATCAATAAGTATCTGAAGGGAGGGTGTCAAGAGGATAGAGCCAGACTTTGTGCTTGGTGGTGCCAAGCAATAGGGTAGGAGGCAAAGGGCAGAAACTGATGCAAAGAAAGCTTCACATGAATACGAGGAAGAGCTTCTTTATTGTGCAGGTGACAGTGCCCTGGCACAGGTTGCCCGGAGAGGTTGTGTGCTCTCCCTTGCTGGAGATATTTAAAAATCATCCGGACACATTCCTGTGCTTTGTGCACTGGGATGACCCTGCTTGAACAGGAAGGTTGGATCAGATGACCTCACTGTGGTCCCTTGCAATTTTACCCATTCTGTAATTCTGTGATTCTGTGAAACAGACATATTTTTTGAAAACAGTATTTTTTTAATAACCATCACATTGGGCCACCTAAACAATGGATTTACAAAACCATCCTAAGTCATTGTTAATTTTTGCTAAATTAGCTACTTTGCCATAATTGTCATCACAGGGCTCTTAATGGGATTAAGACATAAAAGTTACGTTTGTAGGTTCTAAAATAGAAATCAATATATTTGGAGAAAAAAAAAATGCTTCATCAATTTAACTTCTGGAAAAAATATGTGTAAGTATGTTTCTTGACCACTTTTGACACAGGTTGCTGCATTTTTATAAATACTAAATCAACATAAAAAGGTATTTTAAGATATAGAATTACTATTATCCTGAATTTCTATTTTATATGCCTGAATTTCTATTCTTAAAAGTATGTACCATTAGTTACTGTGAATACATCCACATTGTCTCATTGTTGGATGAAAACCTATCAAAGGATCAGAGGCTAAATTTTCTAGATTTAATGACTGCATGCCATAGCTGCCTCTAGCCTTTAGCAAGAAAAAATGCTTATCTCAAATCTTAGTTTCATGCTGCAATTTTTCTATCATTTCTATCATTATGAATATTTGATGTGGCCATCTCTACATATCATACTGAAAAAATGGGGTTTATAACAAATTTCCTTAAGTGAGTACAACTTCTTGACAATCAACATTCTCGTAAGTATTTATAAATGAACTAACCCATCTTTATTTCCTCTTGGCAATGGAGATAGATATAAAGATGCATTCTCAGATACATTGTAACTAATTTAACAGTGAAGTACTTTGTTTACTACAAACACATGAACAAGCACATTTGAAAATTGTTGAGAGATTATTTGCTTAGTGACCAAACATTTGGTGATTTTAAAAGATCTTGAGAACAGTAACTATTTGTTGGTATATTCTTCCATTATTTACAAGTATGTGTGCCCGTAGTGATAGTATTTTGGGTATCTGTGAATGTTTCACTGATTTCAATGCCATGACAATAAAATGGTTACCTCAAAATAGGTTAGTTCAAGATGGGAAATTAATGGTAGAAAACTACTAACTCTTGTAACTTTATTAATACGCGGAATGTACACAGTGTTGTCATACAGCTTAGGGTCGTCATTTGACCCCAGTGTTTAGAGCTGGCAAAATAATGTATCATCTAAGTCAGCATAGCTTTTGTGACTCAACTGGAGGTAAGTGGCTTTACATCATCTGGGCACTTGGCCCCAGATGTCAGTGTAGCTTACAGAGAACAGTGATGTTAAATTGAAGTCAAGGTTAATAACACATATTCATAATTTACAACAAACTTTGTTACAGGAGTGCTGCAATTACAGTGAGAATTATAACCCCGGCTCTTCAGAATCAATGTTAAATTAGAGAATATCCAAGCCTGTTAAGGTATTGAGAAGCAATCAGGGCATTTGAACAATCTTAGCCGTGCTCTTTAATGAATCCACATGCAAAGTCTATGACCATAAACCTTGCTCCTGGGGATAGGTGTAATAAATTAATATTCACTGAACTGATCTGTCCCATGTATTAGTGTGAACAACAAAATCAATATTTGCTTTGACACACTGGTTCTGACATTATATGGTTCATACCTGTCAGCTCCATAGCACCAGTAGACCATTGCTTTTATGACTGGTCTTCTGACTTTGGCCATTTGTAGATGAATGGCCACCAAGAGGCAACCAGCTTGCAAAAATGAAGGGCTGCAAGGTTTTTGGAAGCCACAGTTGCTCCACAGCATTCTGGTCATTCCTGTTCTTTCAGCCCTTTAGCCACACCTTTGAACATTCAACTTGTCACATGGTCTCCTGTTCTTTAGATGACACAGTAAATAGTAAGCTTGGTCATATACACTTGTGCACAATTATACCAGAGTGCAAACAATCCTGAATTTGAAGAATTCAAGCATTCACCTTAACTGGTTTTGAATACACATTTTATCATCAAACTAAAAATCATCAGATATAATGTATCTTTTAATTGGTTAAATATATTTACAATAAATATATTTCTATATAGTATATATGAATATTTATTAATAATTCCAATATAAATGTGTTATCTATGTAAGTATATTATGCCTATTGCCTGTATTACCTCTATACGTTCTTTAGAGTTCAGGTGATGGACTTCCGGACATTCTCCCTTCTAGTTGTTTCTCAGTCATATTATTAGTTTTATGGCTTCTTACCGTGTATAAACATGAAACCCTTCAGAAGGAATAGGCAAGAAAAGAGAGCCGTTTGGGTAGCCCTTTATGTTAGGGAGTGTTTTGGTTATCCGGTGCTTAATGATGGTGGTAATAGGTTTGAGTGTTTATGGGCAAAAAATAGGGGATAGGCCAACAAGGCGGATACCATGGTGGGAACAGGTTATGGACCACCCAGACAGGATGAAGTGGCAGACAAAATACTCTACAAGCACCTGGGACAAGTCTCACAATTTCTGGGGGACTTCAGTTTACCAGATGCCTGCTGGAAAAACAGTGCAGTGGAGAGGAAACTCTGTGAGTGGTTCTTGGAGGATGTGAAAGATAACTTCCTGACACAGCTGGTGAGTGAGCCAACCTGGGGAGGGGCCCTGCTGGACCTGATGTCTGTAAACAGAGAACAGAGACCCACATGGTGGGTCATGTGATGGCTGGAGGCTGTTTGGAGCCAGAAATGGCACTGGAGAAGAATATATACAATTACAAGTGTCAGATCTAGTGTGTGAAAACAGATAGTAATTTAGTTGCTTACCCTAACTGTAAATGGGCAGGTCAGCTCAGTGTATGTTAATTCTAATTGCTTTTTCCTGAGAGGAAGTATGTTTACGTATTGTAAACCTATCAGAACGCTCTCTTGATATTACAGCAAATTTGAAAGTCAAATAGATGCTAATTATTTCATGTTAAATTCAGTGTGGTTGTCACTCATACATCTTCAGCATGCCTGCACAGAAAATCCAATTTTGTAAAATGCCAGAGTCCAGTTTGTAACACATCAGAAATTAAGAACACAAGACTCCAAAGTCTTGTGGGGCAGAGGGATTTAGTAATGAGTTTAATTTGTACTAGATGAGAAATTTCTTTTCTTTCTCCATGCTTATGAAAATATACTTTAGGACAGGGAGAAAAAAGGTTATATAGAAAGGAAATAAAAACATATATTAGGTTGTGTACCATAATTGTTTAAAGGAAGCGATGAAGGCATGAAATTAGATCAAAGTGTCTTGTCTATTGGCATGGAAGAATTATTTCAGTAATGCAGATATGGTAGTAATAAATCCTACTTTTAGTAGTCAGATTTTCTATATATTTACAGTTTTCCCCCCCTCTCCATTACATTTTCAACACCTTTTCTGGTTCTGATAAGTTACCCCCAGGTGGTCCGGAATTCTCTTTCTGATTTTGAAAAAACCTGACAATAGGACATCTGTGTTTGAAGGCGTGTCTTTTAAAAGAACAGGACAGAAACATTCATTCATAGATTTGTTCAGACTAACAAGAATTTTAGCACTATTAGAAGTCAGAACAAAATAAAATACAACGTGTAGAACAAAGTCTGGCTTTGGTACAATTAAGCCAAAGTTTGCCTTTTCCTCCTGCAGGAACAAAAAGGTTTAATGAAGTGCATTTAGCCAGTCCTATCACAAGGAGCACTGTCTAACTGGTGATCTAATCTGGAAGTAGAGGAGGCACCCATGGGGAATAATTATTAATGAATTTATCCACTGGAGGCATACTGAATAACAAGAACATTTTTAGTAAAAGTAGAGTTACAGGAAAGGAAAATCATGTTTTGTCTGCCTGTGTCAACACACTGTTCCCTCACTGAGAATACTGTGTCTAGGGCTGAGGTGCTCAACACAAGAAAGATGTGGGCCTTAGAGTGGGTCCTGAGGAGAGTCATGCAGATCATCAGCAGGATGGAACTCCTTTCCTATGAGGACAGGCTGAAAAGGCTGGGGTTTTTCAGCATGGAGAAGAGAAAGCTCGAGAGAGACCTCAGTGCAGCCTTCCAGTACCTCAAGGGGGCTTATAAAAGGAGGGATAGGGACTTTTCTTATGGACAGATAGTGACAGGTGGTGGCTTTAAACAGAAAGAGGGCAGGTTTAGATTAAGTGTTAGGAAGAAATGCCTTACTCAGAGGGTGGTGAAGCACTGAAACATGTAGTGCAATTGTAGATACCCCATCCGTGAAAGTGTTGAAGGATTATCTGCTGGTCACACTGTTTTTGATGAAGCCCAAGACATGGTTGGCTTTGTGGGCTGCAAGCGCATATTTTGCCAGTTAATGTGGTCCTTCTTATCAACCAACAGCCCTAAATCCTTCTTCTCAGGTATGCTCTCAATCCTTTCTTCACCCAGCCTGTATTTGTGCTTGAGATTGACATGACCCAGGTGCAGGTCTTTGCCTTTGGCCTTGTTGAACTTAATGAAATTCTCATGGGCCAAACTCTCAAGCTTGTCCAGGTCCCGCTGGATGGTATCCCTTCCCTGCAGTGTGTCAACTGCACCACACAGTGCACAGAAAAGCAAAAAATTGCCCAGGGAATTTACAAAGCAGCAAGTATTTGGAGGAGATTTGCAGGAAAAAAGTTAAAAGACTTGTGTTTGAAGCACAAAGTCAGATTAGTTTTAATTGCTCTCTCACCCACTTTAAAGCTGTGTTTTACAGCTCGAGCCTGAGCTGAATCCATGAGTAGTATAAAGACTCCTCACAATAAAAAAGAAGAACCCAGTACTTTGCAATGCAGAGGAGTCACCAGCAATGTGATGCTTTCAGATGTTTTCAAGATCCATTAAAAACACACTGAATATCTTATGTCAGATGCCTGTAATCTCTCTGGTTACTCAGTAAATTGAAAAAACTATGTGATTCATGTCAGGATAAAAAATCTCAAACCTTTTGAAGCTGAGATTCTCTGTGTTTGGGCTGTGTAAAAGATAGTGGGAATACATTTTTGAAGGAGATATTTATTGAAGTGGTTCAGGAGTTAAGCTGTTATTATCAAATTTCTCTCCTGCCTTCTAGCTGGTATTGTCATTCCATTTTCAAGGTCACAGTAAAAGTAGTCAGTTATGATTCTTCTCAAAGAGTTTTGGCATGAGATAAATAGCTGTCTCTGATCTTTTATAGGGCATTAATAGGTGAGACACTTCTCCACCTGACAGCAAGCTGTCAATCAGAACCTGTCAATTTTAGTTGGAAAGAAGAGAATGATGTCCTTCCATATCAATCATTGATTCGATGACTCTTCTTGAAAGTTAGATCTTTGTGTCAGTTCAGCAGACAAAAAACGAAACAAACTACCAAAAACTTGAATTATTATATCTTGAAAATAACATTTGTAATAGAGGTTATTAATACCCACTTTTAGGAAAGCAGGTAGGCAGTTGCGAGTATGCAGTAGCTCTCTGGCCTTAGAACAAGGTAGAGTGCATGAAAACTAAATTTTGCCTGCAGTATTATACATATAAAGTAATTTTTTGTGTTTTATCCTAGAATGTGTATATTAATTTCAATTCAGTGAACTGTGTTTAAGGAAAAAGTCAACAATAATCCCAGTCATTAAAAAATGCAAGTTGTAAAACAAAAATCAGCTGCCTTGAGAAATGTTCTCTAATGAAAGGTCAGTGTTACATTAATGTAGATATTAAATATGTAACTTCTAAGTATACATCTTTTTTTTACTACAAATGGTGATATTTTCAGTCTTTTTATTGACTCAGGAATCTCCTGTTATTTGTTGCTCCAATAGCGAACAGTTCTCACATGTGACCTTTCCAATAGCAAAAAATTACTTTGTGGAAAGTGTATCTTTTATGAAAAACATTGTCTTTATTTTTGAATCTGTACTTTATAATACTAAGATAATACAGGATAGATACACAAATATTTTAAAGATAATTAAAATGATTTTGTATCCATTTTCCACATGAAAAATGGTGTATTTATTCTGCTGGGTATTCTTTTTAAAAAGAGAAATTTTTATGAAGAAAAAATCCCCATCAGAAACACACTTATCAAATGAGTAATATGGATAAAATTTTCCCATCAGTGTTTATGTACTGCTGCATATGGCAGTAAGAAAGAAAACCTGAATCATGCAACTTGTGCAAAAACCAAGGAGAGAGGAAAAGTGGATCATAAATATACAAGATTATACTTAATTATTTTTCCTTAAGAGGAAAGTATTGATATCAGATTAACCTCTTTTACTAAAAGACTTTATTTTCAAGTTCTAAAGGTTAGGATTTTTTTGTTAATTTTAAAGAAACAGTTTGTATGAGCATGTCTGTATTGTGCCTCCCCTCTAAAGGGGGGATGAATCAACTGCTTGAGGAAATATATAGTCTCCCTTTGATGTTGACGTGAATCACAGGTATTATCCACCACGGATTGGCAAGGGAAAATATGGTAAATAAAACTAAAATTAGTCTGCAATTAGCTGTGTGCTTTAAGGTGAGATCCAGACAAGTTCTGTGGGTAGTGCTTTGTGATTCAGCTGATATTTGCAATATGCATAATGTACTGCAAATACTGTTAGAGCATATAGCAGTAAATTTGGCTAGTACTGCGCAATTTTAAGTTAAATTCTATAAATAATGCATAAGCAGAAGTACTTGTTTGAGCTGTGCTTTCACAGCCTGCTGGAATTGATCATAAATATCATGTTGACAGATCACATGAACAGCAAAATTTAGAGAGAGTCTATTTATTGCACTCTGGTTTGTATCTGTTCAGGAAATAGACTGAAGACAATGGAGACTGTTCATTACTTTGAGAAGTAAAATCTTGATATCGGTAGGTTCTTTGAGGTTGTATACAGTCACATGCATACTCACACAGAACCTTAAATGGAAATAGATTTGGTCATGTACCTTAGTCCAGGAAAAAGACCCAGGTCCTCATAACAGTTTAGTTGATCAGCTTCCACATGACTTTGTGAGGAGGAAGGTAACTGTGTTTCATGTAGATGTGTAGTTCTGAGGGTATGTTTTTGAACAGTAGTTGTATTCAGGTTTTTAAATATATGCTTGCAAAAGGATGAGAGGTGTTTGTATCCAGAAACTGCTAGATTCCTAGCAAGTCCTTTTTCAATATATACAGCAAATAGTAATTAGTTAGATTTTGTCATTTATTTTTTCTTTCAATTCAATGAAAGAATGGCATTTTTATTGTGTTTGTTCAGGAATACCCTGTAATCAACTACAATATTCCTTTTTACCTTTTTCTTGTTCTGTTTTGGTATTTTTTTTGTTTGTTTGTTTGTTTGTGGTGGGATGGGGAGCCTTTTTTTTAAAACTCTATTGTAGAAAGATTTCTTTGTAGAAATTTTGTTGTAGAATATACTAAGTGTTTGTGGTTTTGGTTTGTTTTGTTTTCCAGGAACACTGATGCTCCGTTTCTTCTTGTCCTGTCTTATCTTCATGTCCATACTGCTCTATATGCTTCAGAAAATTTCAGAGGAAAGAGCAAGCATGGTTTATATGGTGATGCAGTGGAGGAAATGGACTGGAGTGTAGGTATGTTACATGTGCTTTTAACGGCAGTGGAGGGAATTCGTGATGACTTGCGTTCATGTTCACCAAATTCAGACCAGCAATTTGTATGTCTACAGTACATCTGTCATACTTGTCCTTTATACTTAGGGGAAGGAAACAGTCATTTAGAAAGCACAATAATCTGAGCTGTTGTAATATCTACTTTATTCTAATTTATTGTGTCCTGCAAAAGCCCATTCTCTTCTTTGGCAAAAGCCCATTCTCTTCTTTGACTATGAAGGTAGTCTATACAGCATGGGCTTAGCAGAGATGTGGACACCTAACTGTGGATTTTTGAAGCTGAGTAGTTAAATCCAACCCTCTGAATTTCTGTGTGCCATCTGGCCTGTTCAGGTTATCCTTGTAAAACAATATATTAATTCAAAAAGTGACCATATGGTATCAGTATCAAAATACTTTCAAATAAAGTGACTATAATATGCACTGTTAGAAAAACTGATTTGCTAATTATTTCAGTGAGTTCTTGGAATTACTGAAATCACCTCACTAAGGTGAGGTCCACTTCTGTTTATGAAGAATAATCAAAACCAAAGAATTTGCCTTTCAGAGGCTTCCGTTCTCTCTGAGCCTGGAGAGCAATTGGTGCTTACATCTTTCAACAGATTTCCTTTATCTGTAGATGTATTGAAGTGTTTCTCTGATTCCAGAGATAGTCACCTGTGAAAACAAGTAACAGTTCATATTTGTAAGTAATCATATTGTAGAATAGCAGTATTATAAGAGCTAAAGATGAGTTTAGTCTTCCTTCCCGTATATCCCAAGTTGATTCTGTTCTCAGTACAAGTCAGTGCAAATTGGCTTTCTTCAAGAAAATGTTGCTTCCTTATTAAGTTGCTATAAACAGATATTTAGCTTTGATGCGTGCATAAATTATGGCAGCATGTGCAGTTAAACGTGTATTTCTTTGCATAGTTTGCATTAAGAAGTCTAGTTGCAGAAACAGTGAGCAAAAGACAGCACAGCGTGCTGAGTTATTTGTAATGTATTTATTGCAATATTTGCAAGAATAGGGAAAAAGTTTATAGGAAACTGTGATCTGCTTAGGAAGGGTTTTCAATGTAGGAGATAACAGAGTAATACTCTTTTGTAAATCAGGTTTTGTAAAGAGAAAGCTGTTTTCATTCCAATTGTATCAACCCTGAATCTTTACCACTTCTATCAGTAGCCACCAGCATTTGGTCAATTGAGTACTTGCATTAGATAAAAGTATGCATGTATTATCATTTCTGTTTGCATCTACATTGTAGCAATCTACTGAGCATTAGCTGGTTTTACTGTCTATGTTTGATTTTAGTATTTCTTTTTCTGTTGTGCAATATTTTGCTTATTCCAGCCTAACTGGTCATTTGGTGCTGCCTTTACAATTTGCTGCCTCCTTGCTGCCCCAGAGAGTGTCTCTAGGGTTTGCACAGCAAGTTGGAAAGCAGGGCAGCTGACATGCTGCTGTTTCAGGCTATTTAGTGATGCAGAGGTGGTAACAGATTGAAAACCACTGCTCTTTTCCAGAATGACCACAGGCTCTTAGGAGATGTGTCAAACAAACCAAACTGTATGACAGAAGCATGCTATTTAAAAAGCTTGGGATAAATCAGAGATTCAAATTTAGTGGTGATAATACAGGAAATTAGAACAAATGTAGAGGCGATACACAAGATTCTTCACATATTGTTCTTTCCTGTTCATTACAGGAGCATTGGGAGCAGTGGAGCTAGCTTAATCAGAAAGCAGATTCTCAACTGTCATTTACTAGTACAAAAGTATCAAATTTTATTTCAATTGGGATCTGATTATTCAGTTTTGTTTATGTCTTGTAAGATTTTGCTTATGGGAGATGGCATATTTGCTCCAGGAGGTAGAAAATGTGTTTAGTTCCTCTGCTGCTTTCTCCTCCATTATTAGCATGATGAAATGGCTGTCATTTCCCAATGAATCTGAAAGAATAATATAGCCTTTTTTTTTTTTTTCAGTTGCAGGGAGTACTTATTTCCATTAACCTCCACTGAAAATTCCAGTCTTAATGCATCAGCTATGTCAGAGAAAGTAGATTGATTCACTGTACTGCTGATGTCAGTGACCAGTGTTTTCTTGGAAATGCCTCTGAAGATGTTACAGTAGAAAAGTTTAAAAAAAGCTTGTCTAGAAAAGATGAAAAAGTGAATACTGTAAGCTTTTCAAAATGGAGGTTTTATCATTCACTAGACAGAAATTAGTATTTATTCATAGATGAATGTAACTTGCAAAAGCAATAAGAACAAAATAGCCCAGATTTAACAATATGCTGCAAAACTTTCTAAGTAAAGACAACACAGCATATGAAGAAAAAATGAGCGTATGGAAAACTACATTATAGTACAACATCAGGAATATTTGACCTTTGGTAGGAAAAATACATCAACTTTAACTCAGTTCTAAAAGAAACTCACAGTGTGTTTTCTGCTGACTGAGGCATGTTGTGGGAGACCCTTGGGGATTACAAAAAAAAAGGAGTGGAAACAAGTAGAAGTTGCAAGTAAAAGTCAGGACTGCCAGGTACCAGCGACAAAAAAGATATCAAGACTGAACCATGAAATGCAAATGAAATATTGTTTCTCATTTGTGAGATCAGATGGAATCAGAAAGAAGACTTTAGGTGCCATTTTCAAGAAAGAAAGCTATAGCTTTTCTAGTAAGATGGAGAAGTCCACTAAAGACTCAGAATTCTAAATACAAAACAGTTCCATTTTAATCTGTTTATTTATTGAGAGTCGATACCAAGTTGGATGATAATTCAATTGTAAGGCAATCTTCATGCTAGGAGGAGAGTAACCCAAAAGACACATGAATAAAATACTTCTTTGAATATTTCATGTTTGTGACTTGTTAAACTAATACTGAAAAGTACGATTACAATCCACGTCAAGAATCCAAAATACAAAGCCTCTTGATAAGCTTTGGGACCATGTATGTCTATTGCTTTTGCATACTGATGTGTGTATAACAGAATTGAATGTTGAAAGCATTCATAGTTTTAATGTCACTGCATATGACATGCCTTAGAGAATTATTCTCTGGCTAATAACATTAATTTTCTTTCAATGTAGGCTAAGCACCTTATTAATGTTATTAATTATAATTCATATGAGAACAAATGAAATAATCTTACAGTCTAAAAATGGAAAAAGAAATGATGAATGAATCAATGAATGCACTATCATCCTTTTCTTCCTTCCTCTCTTCTTTCATTCCTTCATTCCTGATTGAATATAGAAAGAGAAATGGATATGTTTAGAGATTGTTTTTGATGTAAATTGCATTACACTAATGTAATCCAAACCAGATCACTGCAAAGAGTTTTGGAGCCCCCTGTAGACTTGCATGCAAGCAGTGTGAAGACACACTAATTCAAGACTACTCTTGCAAATGCCTGTTTATTGTTCTGCTAGCAGGAGCAGAACTACATATCAGGTCTTCTTCCTTTGTAGAATAATCACAACTGAAAGGCTTAGATGTAAAAAAAGTCTCAGAAATTGTTGTCTGGCACTGACTAGGTAACTGTAAAGTGGGGGCCTTGTCTGGATATTTTTATTATGTGAATACCCTGAGAGCTGGAAAAAGTTTGCCTCTCTGCTGTATCTTTTGACCTGTCTTAGGATCAAGTTAATATTTCAAGGAAATATTACAGTCATCTGATGTTAGTTAATTAGGAGAAAAGGACAGGAAATAAATCCCAAAGCATTGTACATGTAACTTTTATTTGAAATATCTTAAAAGGTTTTATAGAATTATATATGAAGAGTGTAGCTTGATATGTCCCCAAGTACAAGAGGGATAGAGAGCTACTGAACAGTGCCCAGCAAAAGATTACAAGAGAGACTAGAGCATTTTTCCTAAGAGAAAAAGCTAAGAGAGCTGACACTGAAGCAATATTCAGCCTGGAGAAGAGAGCATCTTATTGCAAACCCAATACAGAGAAACAAAGGAGCTCTGAAGCAAGATACTGTCATGATGTTCTCCTCCTCTGTTCTTCTCTGGTGTGACCCCACCTGGAGTACTGCATCCAGGTCCAGAGGAGAGCCACAGAAATGGTCAGAGGTCTGGAAACATTTCCTCTGAAGAAAGGCTGAATGAGCTGAGGTTCTTTAGCCTAGGGAGCTGAGCTTTAGCCTGAGGAAGAAAAGTCTCCAGGGAAATGTTATTGCTGCCTTTCAATATATAAAGGGGGTCTTTGAAGGTCCCTTCTAACACGAACCATTTTGTGATTCTGTATTACTATAGTGACTGATGAATTTTGAGCAAGCTAATGATATCTTAAGTACATTTTCCATACAAGGAAATATAATCCATAACCATTTTTTTTAACTAACTGTGTAATGAAAACCTTAGATATCTGAAGAAATTGAACCTCACATGAGGAACATTTATGACTTCTTGAAGCATTTGTCATATTCTGCAATGCAACTCTTGGGGCGATATGTGGCCTATAAGGAAATGCATCAGGGCAGATGTAAAGTTTACTTCACTGAGGAAGGCCAGCTGGGGTACAATCTAGCAGGACTGACTGAAAGTCAGACCACTTTTCACACTGTCTTTCTTCAATTCTGCTTTTACCATTATTAAGGGTTGTCTATAAATACATATCTTCACATTGTGCTTTCAAAGAGGAAGAGAAGGGCAGAAACTCCACCAAGCCAGCCACAGACTTTTGTGAAAAACATTTAATTTATTTGTTCCATAATGAGATTTCGTAGTGTTGTAACAGAGATTATATCAATGCTATGTGCAGGATTAAACTGTGGCTCTTAATCTCTATACCACCCAAATGTGAGATGATGAAAACTAAATGCTTACATGCCTTTTATCTGATGAGTTCATGCATGTTGAAATAGTTAATATGCTAAGTATGTGAACTTGATCACGTCCTGTACTTTTAACCTTTATTCTACTCTGGAATGATGTGAATCAAGGGTCTAAGTGAAAACCATTCCAGTTTAATATAAACTATTTTTAATGACCCCTGTGGCTTTTTTCTCTGTTTTAGTAATAGATGTACCACCACTTCATTAATAGTTAGAAAGAATGCTTTCAGAAACAAAACAAAAGTTACTTTAGAAAATTGTAATGTATTTAGGAGACAAAAAATTAAATTATGTCCAAAAGACTCTTAGGAATTCTTGCTCTGATGAAAGTATCATAGTCTAAAGCATTCACGAAGCAAGAAGAAAAAGTTTTGGTGGGTTTTTTTTGCATTTTAAAGTAATCATTTTAAACTTACAAGCCTTTAAGCTCTGAAAGTTGACTTATTATTTTTAATTACAAAGTAATTAAGATTTAATTTTAATATGTATTTCAAGCTATTCTGGCCTGAACTTACATTCCTAGAGGTTGTGGATTTTTTGGTTTGATTTGGTTTTTTTTTAATGTTCTTTACAATATTGAGGAGCAACTATACTCCTTCTGGTAAACAGCATAGTATTGGTAAGTTTCATCAGAAATCAGTATTTCTTCTGTTACATATAAATGTTAGTGGTTGTCATTTTGAATTCTTACATCTTTATATCATTTTGCAGTGTTTATATGCTTTGAACCTCTATTTAAAACCTATTCCAATAGGAACAACCTAAAAATATATCACATATCTTCTCAGAATTCTGAATTATGCTAAAAATCAAAATAATCATTAATATGAGAGAAAAAAATAACAGATTCCTATTGCTTTGAGAAAAAATGATTGAGCTATCCTTAATCTTATTTTTTTTCCCAAGAAAAAAATCATGTACACAGAGATAAGCCTAATTTATCATGGCTTTTCATCTGATGTAGTCATTTATAACAGTGCAACATTGATTTAAAAGATAAGCGAAGCAGAATGATGCCTCATGATCAGAAAAAACAAATAAGCACTGATCTTAATCTAGTTACTATGAATGTGACATAATGTTGGCTGAGCCTGAAAAAGATAGAATTAAAAATCTGGAAAGGGATGCCTGATTCTGCTGGTGCAATCCTTGACCTTGCTTTTCTGAATGTATACTAGTATACATCTCAAATCTCTAAGGTTTAATATTAAGCTGGTTTTGTTATGAAAGATGTTCAGCGAGCACCCCTGAGGAATACTCTGTGACTAGGATGGAATTTTCCCACCCTGTATTGCCACTCTGCTCTTATCCCAGCGTTAAGAGACTGTTTCTTCAGCTAAGACAGTAGTTAAGCTCTTGAAGCACTTTCACTCTTTAGGTCGCATCTGGGAAAATTGTCAATACGGGTGCAGATTAAAGACATTTGTGGTTCTGCCTTTTATGATATGGATGCTTTCCAGTTACAATCTGTTCTAAAACCCAAACCCATTTCATATGTCACTAAACAGCATTGACTTTCAGTCACTACTGAATGGGACCAAATTTAAGAGGTGACTAAATGATGAAAGACTCCCGTTTCCACTATGATACGCCCCCTGATCTACCTAATCCTCCTTAAGTGCAGTTTCCTTTTTTCATATCACATCTTTGCATACAGGAAAGCTCCTTCTCAGAACCTTATTTACAAGATTACAAGGCACATCTTAAGCAGCCATTTCTGTAGCATTTTTTAATCAGTCAGGTTCAAATAATGTCTTAGTAATGCATACTCCATGATGGAAAAATTCAGTGTAATGCAGTTTGTGGTAGTAGTGCTGTGTTGTTCAAAATTTGCTGCCAGCGGCTGAACAGATTTCATTTGCATCTGATATTGCAGGAGTTAAATTGTCAGCACAAGATGTGTTAGTACATTGTGAATTTTTCTTTACAAAAATGTAATTGTGTAACTTTCAAAAATTTAAAGGCTTTCTGTTAGTTATGAAGCTCTTAAAATTTGGTCTAATACAAAACCAGTGAAATGACATCTAACATTGTGATCAAAATGCTGTAATCAGTGAAAAAAAAATAGCATTGCTTTTAGACAAGCTAATTTCCATTAGCAAGAGAAAGGTCTAAGCTTGTTTTAGATAAACTAGAGATAAGAGAGAATCCCAGTGACTTCAAGTAATGAGGATGAATCCAAGTAAGAAGGATAGGAAGTTCTCTAATGAAATATGCTACCAACCTTTTGTTTAACCTTTGCCTCTGAAGTTTAATTTTACATACAAATGGTATGGTTGGATTTTGCTCATTGCTTAAAGTGGGTACGGAAAACCATTATAAGTGGGATTAAGAACATAGCAAAGATTTAAGCCAAGATTGACCTACAGGAATACAGTGATTTCTATATGTACTCAGATGAAGGTTGCAACGAGGAAACAGAATGGGGCTAACTTTATGCAAATTGTAGATAATCTCCAAAATACAGGCTGGAAAAATAATTTAAAGGAAGCTGCTAAAGATTTTGCTCATAGAGTGCCTCTGCATAGCAACCATTTTAGCAAGGATACTGTGAAGCGTTTAAGAGAAATTGCATTTGCCCTGTCCTAGAGAAACTCCACAGGAATTTAGTAAGTCAGTCATCTTGAACAAGTGATCAGGATGATAAACTTTACTTGCTTTGGCAAAAGTGTCCCTGCTGTCAACCTTTAACCTTCAGCACTGACTTAGGAACATGATTTTTGCCATTCTTTTTCTTCAATAGTTGAACACTGAAAGCATATCTGTGTATGTATTTATAGAGCTTGTAATCATGGTTTTATAAAGAATGCAACTGAGCTAGTAGGTGAAGGGTGTTGCTGGTAAAAGCTGTATCTCTATGAAGGAAGCTTAAACATGAAACTAAGGAGCAGAGAAACTAAAAATGTTGAAGATTTTTAATATGGGTGTTTAAACCTTCTCATCCACGCCTCTTCCTTGTACCTTCAGATGGTTTTGTAGTGGATGACCCAGTACCTTAGTATAACTGATACAGTCCATAAATTCATACAAATGTGCAGAAGTTCACAAGTGAACATTGTAAGGCTATGAAGTCAAGTTCTCAAAGATAGAAAAAAATCAATCTTCCTATGCCTGTGTCTTATGGTACAGTTTTTTAGCATATGTTTACATGCCGTTTCTTTTCCCGTTGGAATCCTGTCTCCTCATCACAGAGTGCCTTCTTAATGAGCAGCCTCTCAACAGCAGGTGTATTCCTCATTGTTAAATATGAATTCTTATGTTTTATTTAACACACGCTATTGAAGTTCTGTTTTGAAGACAGATTCTTTGACACTCTCATCTTTTCTGTGTCACTACTTTGCTAGAGTGTATAACAGATTCGCAAATAAGCATTTTCACAAAGTCTTTGTAAGATAGGGGAATCTCATTAATCTGTTTCCCAGAAGAAAAGCTCAGACACAGAGATGATGTTCAGTGTTGCCTACTGAGATACAACTTTGTTGCTAGTCACCCACTAATCCAGATCTGGATCTACAGTAAAGCATTAGGACCTTAACTCAGCTGGCATGGGATTTGGGAAGGGAGGAAGATAAGTAATTTTTTTTTCCACATCCTGATCCATGTTGAATGCTGGAAATGGTTGCAATGTGCACCTGGGCTCAGGAACTCAGGTTTTCTAGTGGTCCTGGAGATTAAGTGGTATTTTTTAAGGATAATTAAATATCTTCACCAACATATGAACTATAATGATATGAACAGTTTCTGGGATGACTCAGGAACTATGTCCTCCAGCCTTCTGCAATTTTTTCATAGCTCTCTTGAGTATCAATTAGCTGTAGAAAAAACTCTAAAACTGACCACGTGCATTTCCATTTCAGTGGTGATACTGAGAATCTTAGAGATTCGTTTAAAATAATCCTTGCTCTTTCTTGAAGAGAGACATGAAACTTTTTCATGCTTCTTTTGAAATATATGTTAATTGTTTTGAGACCACACTGCTTAAAAAAAGGTAAACAAATTCAGATTGAGAGCAGTAATCATACAATAAAGCTTATGACAATATCAATTCTGTATTGTTCATCAACAGTCTGGTTCCTATTGGTGAATTTCCATGCAGAAATTTCACACTGCTGAGTCACAAGGCTCAAATTCCTGGTGGTAGTAAGCTCTTATTGATGAGGTTGGTAGAACTGCCTTTTTATTGACTATGATTGGGAATCTTTCAGTGGTACATTTGACTGCTAAAACAACCACACTATATAATATTCAGGCTGGTAATACTACTAAAGATCATTATTCTTCTAAAAAGCAGTTGTTCATATTGCATTAAAGAAAGCTTTATATTGCTTTCTATATAATAATGAAATATAATAATGAGATAAATAATGATTTTTTTAGGACTAGGGAAAGCACTAGAGTAATGATGCTGTGATTAGTGAAAGGGAGGCTACTAAGTGGTAATTTTGCTCTGTAGCTTTTTCCCTCACTACTTGATTGTAAAATAAGGTGTTTATGTTTCAATTTAAGGTGCTGTTTAAGAAAAACTGATACTGAATCTTTATTTTGCTTTCCCATAATTCTTTTTTAATATTAATTTTGGGGGGTGGGAGGTGATGTTTGTGTATTTCATTTAGTGTACTCAGGGTAAATTTGTATTGGTTCAAATGCTTGCTTTTTGTTTTTGCTTTCTTTTGGCTTTGTATACACACTTTATATACACACTATTTTTAAATAATTCTCTCTCGCTACCCATGAATGTTTCTTTATAACATTTCCTCATGACGAACACATTGCATTAACTCTGAGAACACCAAACTGATTTTATGTTACAGTAGTAAGCTCAATATCCAAAGGAACACCTGACCCCTAAGGGCTGAGTTGCTTGCTTGGGATAAGGAAAAAGAGACTCCAGGATAATCAAATCCTTACATTAGACCAGCATGAAGTTATTTTCCACAGTTTCAGTGGACCTTTCAGCCTTATGATACCACAAGAGGGGAGGCAGAGCATCTCTCTCTCCCTTATCTCCTTTCTCCTAACCAGCTTCCAGAGAAAACAGAAAGAAGGAGAAAGAGCAGAAGAAGAGAAGAGAAGAATCTTCCTTTTTAAGCAAGTGCCCTTTTAAGAGTAGTGGGTGAACTCATCTATAATGTCACATTTATTTCACCTACAGTTAAGTGTGATTGACTTAAGTCCTTCAGTTTACATGATTTTATAGTACTGTTGCCATTTCACTGTGTCGTGGTTTTGC
>WBMZ01002288.1:0-40558 GCA_013400975.1 Atrichornis clamosus
CCCGGCGCGACTGCTCGGCGACAGCCAGCGGCGCGTCCTCCCGCGCCGGCCGACGAGCAGGCACCGGGCGTGCGGCGGCTGCGAGCGGCCGGCAGGCAGGCTGGTGTTGCGGGGAAGCGCCGAGCCGGGGTAGACAGAACGGGTGCAGACAAAGAACAGACGGGGAAGAAGCAGGACCGCAGGGAGAAGGCAGGCACGGGCCAAACAAGCTGCGCCCCCACAGGAGCCCTGCCTTCTAAGAAAACGGAAAAATGCGGGCAAATGCTGGCGCGGTTAACAGCTTTTATATGCCAAGGCTCCTCCCACAGTCCGAACCTTTGAGGACTACCATTGGCCCATCAGGGGAATTTTCCCCGGGCAGCAGGAGTTTCCCGCCTCCAGAGGGAGCCGCTGGCAGCCGGTGGGGGAATTCTTCTCTGCCCTGATTGGCTGTCGGGCAAGGTGTCCCAGAGACAGAGCTCGCCTCAGGTGTGACAGCCGCTATCGCCACGTGTTAGGGCTCAGCAACGTGGATTCTTAACGTAAAGCCTAGACAATGTTGAGACATAAATAAAGACTGGCTCCTCACATTTGGCAACTGGGTTTTGACAATAGATGAACAAAAAGAGTTGTACAAGGATATAGAAAGGTATATGCAGTTAAGTGTGATTAGGTGTGTAAGTACAACTTGCATGCATGCACACACACATATACATAAATATGTGCATATATATCTATAGATTTATATATATGTTCATATGTATACATGCATGAAAAGAAGTTTAAGATACACCACATATTTCATGTCTGGTATTACACATGACGTATCTGTGTATGTCACAAATATTAATCTTTCTTTTAAAGCCCATGACAGCATGATCTAGATTTCTTTTGGTGAGATAGCAAAACAAATATCTAAGTCAGTTCTTACTTTTCTGAAAATTTTGTGTCAAGACTAAAACTTGAATAAATACCACCATATAATTTCCTGGAACTGGGCTTCTGTAAATATTTCAGATAAAACCGAAAAATGTACAATAAAAAATAATTCCTCAAAGATGTTATGGCCAAAATGTTTTATTGTGAACAAAGAGGAAGTACATGTTACAAATCCATAAATATACATATAAACAAAATTAAAGACCTATTAGTAGTGTAATTTGAATTTTAGATTTGATAATGATATAGAGTGTCAGGTAGATCTTGAGTTTTGAGTGTTAATGGCAGTGGAGAAAACACTGACAGTCTTTATCATTGTTGCATGACTATTTTTCTTTGATGAAACTACATCTTATGTGGAGAATTATCAACTACATGATGGTAATCTTAAATGTTTGGATATGAACAACATTTGATATGTTTCTAAAGACTTAGGTTTCTCAACAGCAAATATGACCCCTTATAATTTCTTTTGGTGCTCTCCTTCTGCATTGGGTTTTTTTAATCCTCTCCTCATAAATCAGTCCTCTTAGGCACTTTTTGCTATTACCTATTCTTAGAGGCAGTAAAGATTTGCCCTGCCTATCTCATTAAGTGATGTAATGATAGTAATTTTTAAAGTGCTTTCCATGACATTTCTTTAAAAAATATGAAATCTTAGAATCCTGTCCTGTAGCCTGTACTCAAGTGGGAATTGACTAGAGAATTTAATTTAACGAAGACTGAGATGCTAAGAAAAATATGGATAACTGTAAGACTTACGTTGCTCAGATGCTTACAGTTGGCCATTCTGATCTTGTTTTAATCTGTAAAAAAACTGAAAGTGAAAGGTATAGATAGCAATAATACTCAGTTAACGATGATGAGGAATATTAACTCCGCATCCTGTTAGAAGATCTGATAAGGTACAAATATATCAACTACAAAATCTTGTCTGAAAATGTAGCAATTGACTGCTATGAGGCGAGTGACTATATCTTGAAACAGAGCAGGATCTTAAAGAGGACAAGGACAGGACAACTTAATAGTTGTAACAGAAAATTGCAGGAGGTCTAACTTTCAAATAGGGAACAGAAAATTATTGTTGAAATAAGAAATCCCTATGTCTCTTCCACTTCTAAAGAAATAATAATTACAATAATGATTCTTCTGATCAAATCCTGCCAGACTTTAAGAAAGAAGACCACATCTGGATTACTCCATCCAGTTGTGGAGTCTCCCTCGGACTGGAGATATTCAAGGACCATCTGCACACGTCGTGTGCCAAATGCTCTAGGATGACCCTGCTTGAGCAGGGAGGTTGGACCAGATGACTCACTGTGGTCACTTTCAATATGCCCCATTCTGTGATTCTCTCAAAGGCGTTATTGATTTTCTTTTTACTAGAACACACTTGAAATAAGAAAAGCTGGGGGGAAGAAAAGAGAAAGGAAAGGTGAAATAAAGTTTCAGGACATGTAGAAAGTGGAAAATCATGATAATTTGAACCCCTTTCTTGCATAAGTAAAGAAACTCTAAGGCTTCATATACTATTTGTATATTCTTTTACTACTGTGTAGGAGGTGAACATGTCAATTAATTCCAGGAAAGGGCATTTAACCAACATATTTGCCATATTGTTTAGCATTCATTAGTTATATACTAGTTGCCAACTAAATATCAGAACTGCTAATCGTGTGTTTATTTTGTATAATTATGCAGTATAGTTAATAGCTATTGCTTGATATGGCAATATACCTTTATTGCAAATTAGAATATTAGCAAAAAATAATGATAAGCAAGTTGAAACTCGCTTAAATCTAGTCTCCCTAATACTGTTTTTTTTCCTTTCACATAAATGACAACAGTTTTTATTTTAGAGATAAATACAATCTCATTCTGCATCTATAGTTACCTTAGTGGCTGAGAAATTTGTAATTCAGTGTTGTGGCGGGGGCAAGGTGGTCAGGAGCCACGACCTTCTGAAAGCGTCCCCAGCTGAGTCGGGATCGCTCCGGAGGCCACTTCCTGCTCCAGAGGCCACTTCCCCAAAACACACGCTTGCTCGCACGCACACACGCTTGCAGGATCTTCAAAGGCAAGTCGGTGGTAAAGGAATGAGGGAGACGTCTTCTCACAGGTTCCGCAGGGAGGGCTTTACTGCCAGCAGCCATGCGAAGGGTCCAGAGGAAAAGACGGGGAGAGCACGCAGGGCTCAAGGTGAAATACGGGGGTGAAGAGAGCATCAGGGCCAATGGGGTGAGGGCGCAGGGGCAGTACAGAGGTGATGTGAGCGCCAGGGGATCAATGAAGGAACACCGAGGGAGGGACTACAAGGTAAGGGCAAATGGAGGAACAGGGAGAGGAGAAGGTTCTGGCAAGGACCACATATAAGGGAGAAAAGGGGCAGGGAGGCCAATGGGCTAATTAGAGAACTGAACTGGGGTACATTTGCAGAAGCAGGCGAAGGATCCTGGAAGAGGCACTTTTCCTCGCCCTAACTGGGGAGGTGAACTAGGAGGCTTCCCTCCAAGAGGCAAGTGTGGTCGAAGTGTTTGGCCTTGCAGCCTCCACAATTCAGGAAGAAGAAACATGGTTATAAGAGTCCATTCTAATCTGTGGCCATGTAAGTTTTTTGGTAAGATATGTGTTGAAATGACCCACTGAACCTGTTCTTAAAGCCTAATGTATTTTCAGCAAAAGAGAGACTCTTTTGGCTTACTGAAAACATCAGAAGGATAAATTGTTGATGACACTACACTAGTGGAGAAAAAAAAAATACAAACTTTGAAATGCATGCATTAAAAAATATGTATCAATGTGATTCCATTCAGATTCACAGTAGTAGTAGAACAGAAAGTAAAAAAAATAATTCTTTAATTATAAAGTTCCTAGGGAGAAAATGAGGATTATTTTTTGTTGTTTGCTTGATAATGAGATCCATATTCTGGTCTCTAGGCAGAATCAATGTACTTAGATGTTGGCCTAAGTACAGATTTTACAAAGAACTATAGATCATGAGAGTTAAGATTCACAGAATATAGAAGGGAGTAAAAGAAGTTCATGCTAAGTCTCCTATTAGCAAGTTATGAGTGGGTGCTCAAAATTTACTTTCTGTAGTGAACAAATGCATAAAGATTCAAGGAATTCTTTATGTTATTTAGGTCATTAATTTCTTTCTGAAATTGTTTCTGATTTTTGTTAAAACAGGAAAGCATGCATTTTCCACCTATTTTCCCACTGCCACACAATTTTTAATGCTGTCATTTTATATTCATTCCCAAAGATACATTAGTAGTTTATGTAGCTGATTGGAAAGTGAGGCCTTGAAAAACTCCTAAACTTGCTTTTGGCTTGATTGCAATTCAGTTCATAGTCACGTAAAATGAGTAGCATTTAAAAAAGAGTTTATTCTTTGGAAATTCAATATATACTCTAAAGAACTGGAAAAGTATCAGAGAAGTTCATGAAGAATCATTGCAAAGATATGAAACAGTAGATCTTGCTGTCATGAAACGTGAGTTCCACTGGCAGCATATAACAAATATAGTTAAACATTAAAATTCATTTTTAACATTAAATATTTTGTACGGCTGGAACTTATGCACTTTACATATAAAACACTTTAAAGGTCAGGAAATCAATCACCTGTGTTTTACTTGTCATCTCTATTAGTTTAAGCCAATATAAAATAATGAATACTTCTTTGTATTACTGTTCTGTCTTGGCCTGATTGATCCTCTGTAAAGCTATTATAAAGGTCACAATATGATAAGTCAAAGACTACTGAGGAACAGGAGGGCACAAGATAAGATAAACATGTCACCTATTCTGGAATGGAGTCAGGTTATTCCCAATATTTGGAGGTAAATGTTAGCTAAACCCAAACCACTTTGGTGTTAAAGGTCTTCCTGTATTTCCATTGTGTAACTTTATTTTTCATGACTTAAACATGTGTATAGCAATTTTATCCCCGGGTTGATCCTTCTAAAATGTGAGATAGACTGTTAAATGTTAGCATTGTTTCTTGCAAAATTACTTGCACAATATTACTGCATATTGGATACTTCTGTAATCACTGTATGTGCATAGTAGGTATTTTAGTAATTTGGAAGAAGAGCAAGTTTGAATTTAATTTTAAATCAAATTATATAATCATTTATAGTGTAAAAAAAATCTATGTGCAATTCCTCAAGTAATTTTTATTATTTACATAAATAATACGTCTTTATGTTTGTAAAGACACAGTACATAAACACGTGACTATACTATTTACATCAGCTATATACGAAACAGGGATTGACTAAATAGGTAGGGTGAGAGTAACCAATATACTATACATATGATTGTAGCATTAACGAAGTAGAAAAAAGTTAGATTTTATGGGGTTATTTTAAAACTACTAATTAATTTTATGTCAATAACCACATATTATGTAAATAACCACAGAAAAATTGTACTATTTTTCATTGCACTCCGTAAGAATTAGTTTAGCAATGTATTCATACAGTTGTTTCATGTAGTTAATTTATATGAATTATGTGATAATATGACTTTTTTTTTAATATCCTGAGACTATTAATATGATCAAAGGTGTGTACTCAATAAGAAACATTAAAAAAATTATTTAGCATAATGACTGATCATAACAATGACAAAATTCCATTTCAAGCCCCATCTATTCCAAGAATGAACATTCTAATTTTATGACTGAAATGAAATACTGGAGAAAAATGTTGATTATACAAAAAATTAAGTTTTGAAATAAAAAAACCCCAACTTTTTTGCTCATGTGAATGAATAATGTGAACATACATAAGAACACACAGTTGAGTGACATTGTGTGATTTTGCTGAGCAGTTTAAAGTTTTATTACTCTCTTTGAAAAATAATCAATTGAAAATAAAGATTTAGAAAAATACACTTCAAAAAAAATTCAAAATGTTGAAGGAGATCCTTTGATATTTCTAGAATTCTATATTTCATGTATTTAATTTGAAATTGTCAAAAGAAAAGTAATTTTTTGGAGATTATTATATTATCTTCCTCTCTTGTATCTATGAAGGCTTTTTACTGATATTGTATAGAATTTGTGAATAGTTTCAGTTCTACAGATTTTTCATTAAATCCATATTTCTTAAATAGCCTTGTAAGTTGCTTTATTTTGTATATGTATATGATTACTGGATTATATGTATTTGCTTACCGATTTATAGGAATAATTGACAAAGAAACAATTTTTAAGATTTGTTTTTCCAAGTTACACTATAGAGCTCTAACTACTAAAAGTAAGTAATCAAACCATCAGAAAACAGTAAAAGAAAGCAAATAAAATTGAACTATGGAAAGAAAAGGAAAAAAAGTGTATTGTCCATTATGGTCACTTTATGCATTTTCTGTGCTTATTATCAGGTGGTAAAATTTAAAGAAAAACTGTTTTGCAGAAATGTTTTCTCTGCTTTCCAGTGGTTGAAAAATATGTTTACTAGTTGTTAGGAAAGCAATATATTTTTCCATATTTGTTTCATATAGTTTAATGTGTTTGTCTTACTCAGGGAATTTTTAATTTCTTTATGAAGATTGAACAGCATCTTGGAGTAGAGAGAAGGTATTTTGTTTTGCCAAAATGTAGATTCTATGTATTTTTTCAATGTATTTAGAAATTAATTGAAAAAAGGTTACGTTTTATTCACACTTAAAAATGCTTGATTGCACTATTTATTGTATGAGTTATTATATGAATTGAACTATTTTTATATAATTTTTATTTTTTTAGTGATTAGCTGATGGATTTAGTGTTGTCAGCTTCCTTCTGCAAGGGAAAAAGCTACATTTTTTACTGAAGATAATTTATTTTGGTTTTGGACAAACAATATGGAACCCCTCAATCCTAGTTTCTTTTGTCTTTTAGTACCTATTATCATTACAATTCTTTGACTTCCATTATCATTTATTTCAAATTAATGAATATCTGGGCATGAATTAAATAGGAATAGCTAGTCCACTTTACAAAGAAAAAGAATATAGATATATTTTTATCTCACAAAACTTGTCCTTTTCTGTGTTAATAACACTCCCAGAATTACTTCCCTACAGTTTGGAATTAATGCTAGGTGGACTGTGCCTATTATAGTTGTGTCAAGGTTATTAATAGGTACTAATAGAAGGTAACTTGAGAAGTTTCTTGGACACACTCATGGACAAAAGGGACATGGGTAACTTGTGAGAGCAGCAGTAGAACAGTATGAGAAGCAGTTTTTATATCTGTCTTTTCAGTGTGCAGCAATTAGAGGCTGGCATCTTACAGTCAAAGTTCTGGGAATCTGTTCATCCTTGAGAGAGCAGAACAGAGGCAACAGGCATAAATACTGGAGGGAAAGAATTTCTGGCATACTCAGTACTTGATAAAAACCAAACAAACAAGCAACTCCAAAAACATACCCAGGAGACTACCTTGGAAAGCTTATTGGGATACTTGGATTCATAGTACAGCTATGCTATCATTATTACTCAGTGCTTGGTGTTTTAGGCACTCCTCTCATTTTACAAACAAATAAACTGTCAGAGGCCCTGATAATTATTCAAAACAGATTGAGACTTTAATCTAGTAATAAAATTTCATTAAGGAGATATTAATCACTTGATTAAATAATTTTCTAGTCTACCAAACAATCAAAATTAGATATTTGGAATTGTGGTGTTAATAGTAATTAATAAAACCTATAGAAATATATTAATGTTAATTTTGGCAGAACTGTGACCACTCAGTACTATACAGATGAAATACAGAGTTTTCCACAGATTCTTATACTTCTTAAAAGGACAAAAAATTATCTCAGCTGAATGGATATGGTTGTTATGAGATGAAATCCTGACACTGGGATATTGCAAAGGAAAGGCAGATCCAAACAGGACACTGTAGTGTGTAGCCTGCATCACAGAACACAGCTTCATCATTTTTTGAAGGTTAAGACCTCATTAGTTCTAGAGCATGGTGCTAATAACATCAAGGTGGTGGGGTTGATCCCAATATGGGCTATTCACTTAAGAGCTGAACTTGTTAATCCTTGTGTGAACCTTCCAACTCAGAATAACCTGTGGTTCTGTTTCTGTGAAATCTGGTGTCCAGTCCATATAATTTGCGCCTCAATTTTCTTTACACTCTAAATAGATTCTTCCTAAAATACATACCTAACTTCCACTCCTCAGTGAAGATGGCCCACAGAAAAAGATTCAGTCAAGACCAAACATCTGTTTTGGTTTTAGACCAAAATTCAAATTTCAACTTCTCTGTAGCATTTACCAATAAAACTAATTTCAATATTTATAAACTCGAAATAATATGCTACATATACTACTTGCACATATTCCATACAGATTAGTATATTGAACTTGACAGATGTATTTCAAGAGAAAATATATTTTTGACAAGCATTACAAGAGTTAAAAGAATGAATATATCACATGATAATATTGTAACATTCAGTGAAACATTTTTATCCAGTAAGTACTTAACTCAATTTTAGTCATATGACTAAGTTAAACACATGAATTTGCAGACATAAATCACTAAAATGATTGTATTGTAGTTAAGGACAAAAAAGGAGAGAGCAGAAAGATGATAAATGTTTTTAATTAGTCACATTTTAAATCGCTTTTCTCACTGAGGAAATACGTGGTCTTGGTGGTGAGAATTTCTGACTTTTTTCAAAGTGTTTCTTTTTACACTACTATAGTCATTTGAAAATAAAGGTCAAATGTCTGTGGATGCTTTGAAAATGAACAGTAATGCTACTACTGTGAAACAACCACTACACATTATTGGTAGTAGTAAATAAGACCTTAATCTTTGAAACTTCATCTACTATGCATAACAGTTCTTGGGAATTTTTTCCTGGGTATTTTTGGGGGGAAACAAGATTAGTTTTTAAAAATAATACTTGCTTTCCGTTATGAACCTTTTTTTCTTTCATAAGAGCCATTAGGAATTTGTAAAATGACAACTAACCAACCAGCCAAACATACATGAATCTTTTTTCCTGTTATGGACTCATGATTCAGTGGAACTTAAAATTTTATTTCTATGAAATTGAAGGAAATGTAGTCTTATGTTCATATATATTCATGCTGAATACTGTATTTCTGTTGTCCTTTATGGGGGTTTTGTTTGTTTATTTGTTGTTTCTTTGTAGATATTTTTTACTCAAGTGTCTGTTCGAGAAATTCCTTGTCCAAAACTGTTGGAAAACTGTGAAAGGCCTTTTTGCTATATCTTTTTTAAGCTTCTTTAGGATGCCTATATGTGATTTTTTAGTTATAGTTTTTGTAATTGGAAACAAAATCAATATAATGTGGCAAAGTACTTCTATGGAATTGAATTTGGGAATGTTTGACTTACTGCAATGGACTCTATTTCAGCCCTGGACTTGAGAAGCATCACACTTTGGTGAGGACACAGTTGGCTTCTTGGATGTTGTGTTCACTATTTTTCCGAGGTAACTGAACTGAAAAGAAGCATAAACTTAGTTTTGAAGGGTTCATGTGGTTTTTGGTTTTTTTTTTTTTTTTGTGGGGATTATTTGTCAAATTAAAAGTTCTTTTTTAAAATAAAACTCTGTATCAGTCACATTCAAAATTTCACAAACATGTTCAATGTTGATATCTTCATAGCAATGTATTGCTCAGTGTGACTGGCAACCTTCTCACTGTTATGTGTAGCATGAACCAAAGGAAAAAAACATAAGTTTCTTACCCTATGATCTTAAATGAAAATATTTGTTACCTTTATATTTTTACAGAAACCTAAAAAAGTGGAAGCATAACATCTTATTTTGGTTTCTAAATCAATACTCACTTTTTGCCTCAATGGAATCCTAGTATGAATTTGATTTCTGTCATCTTTTTTCCTAAATTGCAACACTTAACAATATTAACAATATTCAGTTTAAGATGTCCTACATGAATTTCCCTATTAGTACATGGGGTTTCCCTATAGCCATGAAGGATAAGCTAGAACGGTGGTCCAACATTTGTGGAAATAATATTCTGGGCTTTTACTCTGAATTTTCTGGAGTTTTACTCTGAAATTACATACACAGAGAGCATATAAACAGCATAGGCTTTCTCTTCCTTCCCTTTCCCTCTCAAGTCAGTATATATGCATTCATACATATGTATTGGCATATAAGCCAAGCACAAAATTACAGAAGTTTCTTCATTCTTAGTATGTACAATGGACAGTAGCAACATCCACAGCATTAAATCAGTCTCAAGAGCTACACTTTTTAAGACAGAAGACACTGATGGATTGGGATGAAACCTTTTATCCAAAACACTCAAAATGATCAAGATATTAATTCCCACCCTTTATGCACATTCACAATAGGGAATTGGAAAATCTAAGGGTTTTTTCACGGTCCTGTATCTTGGACAGTGTATCTGTGCACTGTATTTCACTGTGTCTAGATTGGATTCTTATGTGTTTCTCCTAAGAATAACTTCGTTTTCTGAAATTTTCTATAAAATGGATCGTTCTGTCATCATGTTGTAAACAAACAAACCAACCAACTTATTTTCTTCATGAAAGCAATATTATTACATACGTTTTAAAATCTGACAAACTGTATAATGTCACAATTCAAATCAGCAAAGAATTAATAATGAACACAGTGAGCAAGGCTTCTTATTACTAATGCTTGCCTCTTCTTGTGAAATACATTGAAGCATAATTAAAAGCTATTTTCATAAACACTAAAGACCAAATGACAACAAAAAAATTGTGAGTTTCTGATGTATTTTTTATTGTTGCTAATCTGTCGACTGACTTTCAAAGCACAGTAATTCACAGCAGTTTTCTGAGTGTTTTGTGTAAAAAATTGAGAGGACGCAATATATTAATAACTGCTCTTAACAATGTTTTTCTTCATAATAGAATCCTGTTATATTCACATTTAGAGTCTCACCTTCCTTTCTAAGGTTTCTGGTCTATGAAATATAAAATACTACAATACATATCAAAAATATTTGTAATTTTCTTATCAATCTATAACCATCTAGAATTTCAACACTTTGGTTATCCACGTGTAGTTATGTATGACACAAATTCGACAGAGTGCTGTTATCCATCTGGAGTAGTAGAGAAAGTTCATCATATTAAATAGCTTTAAACACCTATATGTGATCACCTGAATCAGATCCCTTTGTCTTCCAAACTTTTATTTACACATATTTTTCACATAAGCATTTGGAAATACCTCCTCTTAAGCTCTGGTCAAGATTAATGGTTCTTCTAGGAAATGTAATTCATTTCGATAATATGGGGCTCAAGAATCATATAGAAACATGCCATCTAACAAATACCATGAAAATATTTACAAATGAAATTATTTGACAACCAAATCCCTTTCTTCTTTTGATAAGAACTACGAAAGAAATTACTTCTTAAAAAACAAAATCAAAACATTTTTGAGGTGAAGTCTGTTTCATTATACAAACAATATAAAATCTCAAATTCCGTTTTTGTAGAGATGTTTGACATCTCTTACTGTTCGGTACAATATTTTTGTCACTATTGTTTCTACAGGGATCTCTAACTTCTTGTAAGATAATCTAGACAAGTTTCTAAAATATTGGTGCTGAGAACAACAAAAATGTGATATAAATATATATGTTATTTTAAAATCATATGAAACTATGACCTAAGCCTATTATTTGAGGAAGTTGATATCTGATAAAACAATGCTTTTTAATGTAACATATAAAGCATAAATAAAAAGTGTTGGCAGCTGAAGCAGAATAAAATTAAAGAAATTAAATACAATAGTTGTACAAGTTCTACAAAAGTTGTAGATTTTTAAGTTGGATAATTAGTCATTACAGCAGATTGTGAGGAAACATGATATAAGGTCTATGTCCAGTTGATATACTGTATTTCAAACAAAAGCATGTTGCAGTTATTGTAGGAAAGCTGGCTGTGATTAGAAAAATCAAATTAATTTTTATTACTCAGTCCTTTTAGTCATAAAATTCGTGAAATCTTATCATTTACATATATTGTTTTAAAATTTTGTCAAACTTGGTAAAGCATAGAACCAAATGCTACCTTCATTTATAAGAGCTGCTTTAAACATAACTAAATTATATTTTAACTAAACAATAATTTATCATTTTTACATTATCTTCACAGCCTGCAACCTTTTTTTCCCCTGCAAATCTCTTATTTTTTACATATGTACACCTCACATAACTAAGTATATCCCATGATTTTGCAATGAAGTTAATAGCCAGAGCTTAAACAGATTGCAAATTATTCATTACTAGTGCATTCCTTTTAATGTCTACATTAAGGTTTTGATTCTTCTCAGGAGTTAATTAGAAAGAACTCCACTGTAATAAGCAGATTTATATGAGCCTGAAAGGAAGAGATGTCTCTAAATAGGCATGTTTCAGGTATTGATCTTTATGAAGTACTTAGATAATATGTGCTCCCTATGTATACTAAATCTGTTTGATGTGTTCTGGAGAGCAATCAGGCAGAAAAATTTTGAGTTTAGATGTCTTGGAATTTTGCATAAATATGTAACTTGATAATGCTGCTCAGAAGCATTAAGTTGTTTGCCAAGTAAATAAGAAACATTCCATTAATGTCAGGCTGACCTAGCTTCATAGGCTGGGAAAACTGCTCCTCGGAACACCCCTGGTACTAGAAATAGCTCATTAATAAATCTTATAAAATAAGTCTGCAGCACTGGACTTCTTTAGTCACAAGGTGGTTTGACTTAATGGAAATGAGCAATTACCTTTTGGTAGTTGCTGAATTTTGATGAAAATTTGGTGTTACAAATAAAATTGTACAACAAGCATATGTGAGGATACTATGTAACATGAAAGATCCATTAGATGTTAATTAAGACTTCTGTGAGTTGAAAAAATGGCAAATACACTGTTAAGTATGGAATTGAAGCAAATGGATGCATTGAAGCACATCTTTGGCAATTTTGTTCTCAATCCCTCTTAGTGTTTTATAGCCACTATGCCTGCTAAGTAGATCTTTTGTTGAATACATCAAAACACCTGCAGGCCTTTGATAAAAAAAGCTAATGGAATACAGATAAAATGTTAGCTTTATGAGGAACTTGCATGTATAAGGAAAGAAGTGACCTCCTGGACTTTTGCATATCAGTCTGAAGTGGGGTGTTTACCACACGGGAACAAAACATGTCTATAGATTCCTTTATTAATACTGTGCTATAACTCCTCAGCAATATTTTTCAGCATAAATATAAAAGATAGGCACTTTTATCTGTACGAAAACAGAATAATAGGGAGTCATGGACACTGTTCAACTGTTGTTACCAAAAATAGAGTTAAAAATTGGTTTATAGATTAGGGCTTCATTGTTGTAGTGTCTGCATTAAGGACAACAAAAATAAAAAAGTAAATATATTGGGGTTTGGTTTTGTCAAACATTAAAACTGTCACTAACTATATGCTTAACTACAGAAGCATCATTTCATTATGAAAAGGCATGCGAACTATGTCTCACTACAACAAAAGTATGCAACATTTATGCATTTGACAAATTAAGAACAATTCTGGCTTCAGTGAAGAAAAATATGATCAAAGGGATGAAGATGAGTTTCACCTGCCCTAACACTGGAATTATTTAGATGTGGAAGTCCTCATCTGAAATAGTAATTTTTTTTTTTTTCTATAAAAAATTAAGAAACAAATGAATAGGTTACTCTAAGGTGTGGTTTATCTGTTCTATTTTAGTCAGATATTTCTGAATAGATGAACTGCATCCTGGAACATCCTGTTCCTTTTCATTAATTGTAAGAGGAGGCTACATACCAAGAGATGACCTCAGCTGGTCAGAGCATGGTGCTAAGAACACCAAGGTTGTGCGTTCAATCCACATATGGGCCATTCACTTTAGAGTTGGACTTGATGATCCTTGTGGGTCCCTTCCAACTCAGGATATTCTGTATTCTGGAAATAAAGATTAAACATTTCTGTGATCAGATACAGTCTCCATACAGTAGGTGTTTAAATTTCAGCAAGATGAATTCTACCATCAGGTATACTAGCAGTAAGAGCTTACCCTGTGAGTATTCTTCTGAATATAAAGGGATGTTTAACTTGTCTCTACATTGACTGGTACATGCGAAAGAATATAATTTCCCTTAAATCTTATTTCAGCTGTAGTGAATGGAGAGAAAACCAGGACATTGCCTGATTCTCCGTATCACATACGTGAAAATAGAGTGGCTGAAATTTATGGAAAAGGTAAGGAAGACCCTAAATCTTAGTATTTATAGTAGAGTGGAGCAGGCCTGAAAAAAGCTGTGAAAACATATGCTGATTTGCCCCTTTGTAACAAAGGAAACGGGAATAGGGAAAGTGACTGTGCAGATGCCATAGTCTTACTGAATTAAGGTGCTCTCAAATTGAGTAAGGGAGAAAAAAACCTGATCTCTGGTCAGACAAAAGTGCAGTGCTGTCTCACATATTCTAAATGTCAGAAATATCAGGATGAAGCCAATGTTGCAGTGAAGTATTTAATGGTCACTGACTTTGATCACTAACTTTTATGGACCACTAAAAATTAAAAATATAGGTATAGACACTGGTACAATGCAATACAGTCCCATTTAAAAAAAGTGTTTTGAAATCAGATTAATCCAAACCTAGCAAACGAACAACCCAAAGGGTGGTGCAGGGGGAATCAAAATCGACAACACTGTAAGGTCTCAAAGCCTTTATCTCTCCTTACTCAGTCAGTGCTCTCAGGCACATGGTGTGATTCTTGAGCCATCCTCTGCAGGGCCATGAGTTGGACTTAGATGGTCCTTGCGGGTCCCTTCCAGCTCAGGATATTCTATGATTCTCCATGTTAAGTATTTGCCAAGGCTGGTCTAACATGTCTCTGCAGTGAAGCTTCTTGCATTTGTGAGTTTCAAATTAATAGAATGCATGATAAAGAGAAGTATTCTGTCATCTTTAATTCAATTGGAGATTTGTATAAATATCAGCATCCAAGTGAAAAACAAATCCAATATCTGCCTTCTGGCATGATCAAGAGACTGATTGCAACTGATCCAAAACCTTGTCTAAGAATATTTGTGCCTATATGTGTTATGGAATAAATATCCAGTTTCAATCCAGTGCTATGTTCCCATGCCTGTAGTTTAAATTCAAAGGTTTAAAAGTGATACAGATTGTACTCAGAATAAAATTTAAAAGGATGCCTCTATGCTCCCCTTACTTTGTTCTGCTTCCCTCTCAATGTGCAAATAATGAGGGAACTGATATGCTTTTTGCCTTGGGCATTATAACTTGTGCTTTGTTTAGAACCAGTCTGCATACGGTTACTTTAACTAAATACATGTTAAACTTAAAAGTAAGCAGAGAGTTTTTTGAAAATGCATCAGTAATTTTTTCAGACTCTCTTCTTCTCCACCACCTAAATTTTAAATTATGCCAGTCAGAATATATAACACAACAAAAATGTGAATTCAAGCCAAGCTTTTGCAAATGTCTTCTGACATCATGAGAATATGAAATCAAATCAAAGGTAAAAATAAATGTAGTATTCCAGGCACTGAACTAGGGGCAGCTAGTTGCATTACTGAGGTGACACTAAAGGTCCCTGTGGGAAGGTGCTCAGTGAAGAGCAATAAAGCAGCCTTTGTAAGCTAATCCCCAGAGCAGCAGTAGCCTGACACTGCCCAACAGCAAAGGCAAAGAAGGGGATAAAAGGAGCATAAGAGAATCAGTATGTTCTTACTATGCCATAGAAGCAGAAGGGTTTTTTAATAGGAGTTATAAGTGAGATCATGACAATAATATTTTTAATAGATTTTTTTCTCCTGTTTTTATACCTGTTTTATGGGAAGTGGTAATAGAAAGCACACGTCATGTGAAAACAGGAATTATAGGGACATGTTGATTTGGCAGTATCATTCTTAGTGATATTTGCTGTCATGCTCTTGAAGACTCACAAAAGAATATTGATGACTTATTATGTATGGGTGTCTACCTCTTGTCTAAGTACTGTTTTTTTCTAGTTTGGCCCTTCTCAGTTGTGCATGCCAAATGTTTTGATCTATAGTCTCTTAGTACAGCTCTCTTTCAGTCAATTACAATTGAATGTTTTGCACTAGATTTTTTTTTTTTTCAATAAGACTTAATCATTTTCATGAAAGATTTAATTATCCATCTTCCTTCCAGGAAAATAAATCTATTTTCTTGACATTTAGTTAAATTAAGCCATTGTGGTTTGAATAAAAAAAAAAAAGTCTAGTGCAATTTGCATATTAATCTGAGATTGAATGGAGAACAACCTTTGTTAAGGATGAAATAATCTCTTCTAAAAATTAATTAAGGCCACATTATAAACCCCTTCTCTTGGTTGTCTGTATTAGTCTTGTGTGGCCAGGTTTTGCTAGTGGGAAGAGTACAGGGGTGGTTTCTGTGAGAAGCTCTCTGAAGCTTCACCCACGTCCAGCAGAGCCAATGCAAGCTGACTCCAGGATGGACCCACCAATGGCCAAGACCAAGCCAATCAGGAATGACAGTAACGCCTCTGTGATAACATATTTAAGAAGGAAAAGAAAGAGTTATTGACTGGAAGTAATTGCAGTCAAGAGTGGCGTGAGAATGTATGACAGGAACAGCCCTGCAGCCTCCAAGGACGGTGAAGAAGGAGGGGGAGGAGGTGCTCCAGGTGCCAGAGATGAGATTCCTCTGCAGCCAATGGTGAAGACCATGGGGAAGCAGACTGTCCCCCTGACAGCTCAACGGGAGTGCAGAGATCCACCTGCAGGCTGTGGAGGAGACTCACGCCTGGAAGGACGCTGTGAACCTGTGGGAAGCCTGTGCTGGAGAAGGCTCTTGGCAGGAATCTGCAGACCCATGGAGAGAGGAGCCCATACTGAAACAGGTTTCCTGGTGGGACTTGTGATACCATGGGGGATCCTCATTGAAGCAGGCTGTGTCTGAAGGACTGCACCTCTTGGAAAAGTGATCCACACTGGAGCAGTTACTGGAGAACTTTTGCCTGTGGGAGGGACTCACATTAGAGAAGTTTGTGGAGGACTGACTCCCATGGGAGGTACCTCACGCTGGGCAGGGGAAGGACGGCTTTCCCTGAGCAGCAGCAAAAAAAACATCGGACGAACTGACCATAACCCCCACTCCTTGTCTCCCAGAGCTGCTAGGGAGAAGGAGGTAGAGGTTGGGAAGGAGAGAGGGGTGAGGGGAAGGTGTTTTAAAGATTTCTTTTAGTTCTCATTATCCTGCTCTGTTTTTGAATAGTAATAAGTACAGTTAATATCCTCAATTCAAGTCTCTTTTGCCCATAATGGTATTTGGCGACTGTTCTCTCTCTGTCCTTGTTTCAACTCATGAACCTTTATTTTATTTTTTTCTCCCCTGTCCAGCTGAGAAGGGAAGTGATAGAGCAGCTTTGGTGGGTGCCTGTCATCCAGCTAGGGACCATCCTCTTCAGTGCCATATTCACTACAACCAAATGTGTGTGTCAGTGTACTTGCAGAACTCTTGATGTAAAAAAAAAAAAAAAAAGCAAACACAAAGCGAGTTGAAAAGAAATCTTTGAACTACCAAGTCCAAGCTTTGCTCTTAACAGGCATTTTCTTTTATATAGATCTTTTTAAATACCATTCAGACTTTTTTTTTTTGCTATTCTTATATATTGTTTTAAATTTCATTTACTGTGGAAAACTACTACAGAGACTCCCTAATGTGATGGTTAAGCTTCTCTGATTTTCCAAATTCCTAAACTCAGATTGATCTCATAGTGATTTTGTCTTCTGTAGCTAAAAAATAATAATAAAAAAAGCTTTTCCCTGAGTCTGTTCCCTTCCTTTGAAGTGTTTATACAACAAGCCTCTTAAGAGTTCATGCCACCTACCTTGCTTAACCTCCTTTTTTGCATGAAAATTGCCTATTCCTAGATCAACCTTGTACCCTTTTCTTTATACTTCAATTTTTGTCTGAAAAGGAAGCAGAGTCTTATTTTTCATCTTCTGGTAAACACTGTTCCTGACTATAGTTTTCGAATAGGAATTCGATATAAGGTAGGCTTTTTCAGTATATTATGATGTCGCAAATGTATTTTGAGGCTCTTGTTGTTCAGCAAAGTATGAATTATTCTGTTTTTGTATACTGAGCATACACCTTTCAGCTGAGGGATAATTTGTGCAATTATTACTAACTTGAAAGCAATAAAGTAATTCCAGTATGTTAAGTTCAGATGAATATATCTTTATATGCAGTTATACAAAAAAGAACTTGGAAAATTGTTTTGTTTTAGAATTAATATCTTGCTGTCAGTTTCCTGTAAGTGTAAGGTTATGAGATTCTTCCAGAACAGTTCTAAAACTGTAAATATTTCCAATTTGCATTTATCTAACACTGTAAGTTTTCTATTTGGAATTAAGTTTAAAGAAGTATCATAACTTGAAAATGAATAAAAACAGCATAAAAGGAAATACAAAAGTATGACTATGAGAATTAAAACTTAATAGTTAAGTGTAAAAGAAAAATAAGGGATGACATGGATTCATTTTTTACGACAACACATCAAAAGACAAGCATGAAGAACCGTAGTAGGGTAGCCTTTATCAACAGCCAAAGTCCCAGCCAGCTGGTCACTTGCTCTTCCTTCTCAGATGGACACAGGGATAAAATAAGATGAGAAAGTTTGTGGGTAAATATAAAGACACTTTATCGTGGGGTCCTCCATGAGCTCCAGAAAAATCACTGCTCTAATCTCACTGGTACCTAAGCACATCCTCTCTCCTCTCTTCTCTCACCTTGGTGCTCACAGGGCTACCACATTTTTAACTCGCTCCTCACTGCCACGCAGCACTTTTCCCTTTCTAAAATACATTTCGCCCAAGGCACCACCATCTTGGATGAAGAGCTCAGCTGTGTCCTGCAGTGGGTCCATTAGAGACAGTTGGACTGGGTTGTGTCCATCCAGACACACCTGGGAAACTGCTATAAGAATTTTTAGTAGATCTTTTCTGTTAAAAATTCAGTTTCTAGCACCAAATATAGCTACCAATAAAGAAGTGTACCTTTTCAGAAGTACAAGATGGTATATTTTAAAATGGCTAAAAATACTTGATTCAAGCCATATATTACTAAAATTACCAAGTAGTTCTAATTGTTTTTCACCACATGATTGATGTTCAACAACATTTTAAAGTTCTATTGTAAGCTTGTCTTAAAACTGCCGTATACTTGAAGAATGAACTTTAAGCATAAATTTAAGTGGGATGTACACAGAAATAAATTGTTTGATCACTTCCTCCTACTTGGAAACCCATAGAAGAAGTTCAGATAATAGAAATGGAAACTTTTTGACCATGCTTGAAAAAGTCTGCAGGTTTATCTTACAAGTCTCTGTCTCTTTGAGTTTCCTGCATCTTTTTTTTTCTAAAATATAGCCATATATTCAGTGGCAAATGCATGCAGTCAATGGAGGAAGGTGAAATTATTTCTTGGACTGAGCGCATAAAATTGAATTTATAAATTTGACAGAAATTCAGAGTGTATTACACTCCTGCCCATTAAGATACAATTGCATTGAAATTTTACTGTTTTTCTGAAATTTTACATGCCTGACCACCAAAGAAGTACTCAAAATAAGTGTGGTGTCTCTGAGGACTGACAGAGAATAATGCAATCTGCTTAATTTAGCAGCTAGTTTGAGAATTTTTTTCTTTTGTTTTTGTTTATCAGTCCCTGTGTTACCTTAACTGGAATACCCCTTCTTTCTAGCATCGCTCCTTAAGTTGCAATGATACACAAAAAATATTTATCCAGAGAATGAGCTTCATTACTTCTCAACTGAATCACCTTCCCTAACTGTTTTGATGCGCAAATCCCCCCCAGACACTTCACGAGCTGACCACATGGCTGCTCTCTGGAAATGACTGATGAGTAGTAGAAGAAAAAAGACTGCTTTAAAATTTGTAATTTGCCAGGAAGAGAAAGACTGATCAGCTCCCTTTGCACACCTGCAGAATGTCATAAGCATCATGTCCTGGAGATTTCTATTGACTATAAAGTAAATTAATATGAAATGTGAGGTGTCTTTATCCACTTTGCATTTGGTCTAGCTAATGTCTGCCAAAAAGAGGAGCATACTAATAAGCTTTTTGCATAAATGAGGGCTGATTTATGGGGATTGCAAGATGAGCACAGAAAAGGTTAAATCCACATCTGAGAAGAGTGTGGATAAATAAAGATACACCTTGGAGAAAACTGATGCCAACTTTCCCCTTCAGAGTATATAGCCAGACATACCAGAATTACAGAATGAAATGACGACCTGGTGATAGGAAATCTGTCTCAGGAGAAAAAGGAGCAGCTCTTAGGTTTTGGACATGGCTGAATGTTACATTAGGTTATTGCTTGATTTAAAAACAGAAGTAATAATTCTAACTCTGAGACAATAGAACAGAATCTCACAGCTCCACCCATCACCTTCTGGACAGATTTAGTCTCTGACTGACCAGGTTGCTTTCTTGGCTGATCTAGGTCACTTCCAACTGAAGGGTAAAAAAAAGTTTCTATGCAGAGTATTTCATGGCATAGGAGACAAGATCTCTTTTACCTATGGGGAGGTGATTTCAAGTCTGCACAGACTTGGATATAATTCTTTGAGTTTGCATGTGCAAACTGCCTAGAGTTCAGATTGTGCTTCAGAGACAAATGTTCTAGAAATTGTAAGTGCTCTAGAAATTGTGCAAATGCTTGGACACTCCTCTCTCATGCCTTGCCTCTCTTGAACGAAGAAGGAAAGTGTACTACTGTCAGTTTGTTCCCTATAAACTCAGTGAAAGAGATTCAGCTAATTAGATGACCAGCTAATTGGGACTGCCTTTCCTGTATAAACAGCAGACAAAAACATAAGTGCATGTGATCCCTAACTGCCTACCTTCTTCATTTTAGAAAATTTAGAAAATTTTGACTGCTTTCAGAAATAAACGCTTGCAATTAATATCCTAAACTAACATCTACAACTTTAAAGTGATGGCCTGAATTCCAAGAATTCTAAACACCCAAATGAATTAATTGTAAGGTTTTAGTAGCTGAAAATGGTTTATTATACACAAACAGACAGAGGAACTCACATCTAAATGTGGAGTTCACATATTAGAGATAGGATTATAAAACTCCCTTTGGGAAAAACAAAAAGACCCAAACAGATAAGTGCATAGCAAATTTCATTTACTCAAAATAAAGTTTAATTTCTCTAGCATACCTGTATTGTATTCTGCTACATGACCAAAAAAAAGTATCCTTATTTCACTTTTCACAAAATCATAAAATCACAGAATCTTCAATGTTTCAGGTGTTGGAAGAGACCTTCAAGATCACCTAGTTCAACAGTCAACCTAACACCATCATAACCACATCCCTAGGTGTCACATCCAGACACCTTTTGAACAGTTCCAGAGACTCTACCACCTCTGAGCACTTTATTCCAAAGTCTAAACACACTTTCAGTGACTTTTTTTATTAATGTCTACTCTGAACCTCCCCTAATGCAATTTAAGGCCATTTCCTCTTGTCCTTTCACTTGAGACAGAAGAGGTTGAACCCCACCTTGACACATCCTCCTTTCAGTAGTTGTAGAGGGAATGAGCTCTTCCCTGAGCCCCCTTTTCTCCAGGTAAAACAACCCCAGCTCCCTCAGCTGCTCCACAAAGGACGTATTCTCCAACCCGTTCACCAACTTTGTTGCCCTTCTCTGGACACTTTCCCCGAATTGAGGGGTACGGAACTGAACACAGGACTTGAGGTGTGGGCTCACCAGTGACAAGTACAGTGGGACAATCACTGCCCTGGTCCTGCTGGTCACACTGTTTCTGATACAAGATAGGATTCCACTGGCCTTCTTGGCCACCTAAGTACATGTTGGCTCAAGTCCAGCCAAGTGTTGACCAGGACTCCAGGTCCTTTTCCGATGGGACATTTTCCAGCTACTCTTCCCCAAGACTGTAGTGCTGCAGGAGTGGTTATGACCCAAGTGCAGGACCCGGCACTTGGCTTTATTGAACATCCTGCCATTGTCCTCAGCCCATCAATCCAGTTTCTCCACATCCCTCTGCAGACCTTCTCTACCACCCAGCAGATCAACATTTGTCACCAACTGGATTTGTTTCCATTCACTGTCACTCCCTGGGCCTGGCCATCCAGCCAGTTTTTCAACCAGCAAAGAGTACACTTGTCCAAGCCATGAGAAGGCTCTAGGAAAATTCTGTGGGAGATGATATCAAAGGCTTTGCTGAAGTCTCTAGACAGCATCTATAGCCTCCTTTCATCTACTAAATGGGTCACCAGGTCATAGAAGAACTTTATCAAGTTCTTCTAGCAGGACCTGCCTTTCACTAACCCATGTTCTCTGAGCCTGATTCCCTGGTTGTTCTGCACATGCCATGTGATGTACCATGCATGATCTGCTCCATGAACTCCCTCGGCATCAAGGTCGGGCTGTCAGGCCTGTAGTTCTGCAGATCATCCTTCTAACCCTTCTTTTAGACAGGCATTACATTTCCTAATTTCCAGTCAGCTGGGACTTCTTCAGATAACCAGGACTGCTGGTAAACGACAGAAGGTGGGTTGGTGAATTCTTTTGCCAGCTCCTTCATTACTCTCAAGTGCATCCCATGCAGGCCTGTAGTTCAATGGATGTCTAATTTGCATAGCAGATCACCAGACTTTTCCTTCTGGATTAAAGGGGCCACTAACTTCTAACTCTGGGAGCTGGGTACCCTGAAGACAACTGGTTTTGATATTAAAGACAGAGGCAAAGCAGACATTAAGTACCTCAACCTTTTTTCTCTTCCCCTGACACTGTGCTACTTTCCGTATCCAGCAAAGGGTGGAGACTATCCTAGTATATTCACATATTGTATTTATTTATATAAAATATTAGAACAAATATATCCTAAATATAATCTTAGAGTATCCTGAGTTAGAAGGAAACCACAACCCAGAAGAAAAGGAGCAATTTTCTTCTGAAAAACATTAGGAAGAGAACCTATAAAAAGCAATTAAGACCAGAGTGATTATGTTTGAAATCAATGACCTTATGTAAAGAACAAAGTTTCTCTCTTGGGATCTCCCTTAATCTTAAGAGATTTGTTATTCAGAGGTTCTACATATGTAGATTAAACTCAGCTATAGAAGAACAGATGCAATGGAGAGATATCAAAGGACATAGCAAAAAAATAGATTATTTTTTATTATACAATAATTTGTACAATAATTGTGCAATAATTTTACAATAATTTGTCTCTAAAAGAAAATTGCAAACATATAATGAAAACAGTTTTCCTCTGTATGTTGTTATAGGTGCAAAATATGTGGGGAACAAAAGTCACTCAGGTATTTGAATTTTAAAATTCTAAGAGACATATTAATCTTTTTTATGCGGAACATGAGTTACTTGTGTTATTTGCATTAAAAAGAATTTTCTTATTTCTGTTCTTTATCTTTTTCTTTGATATCTCAATAAAATACCATATGTATTATATGAAAAATGGTATGCTTCATATTTATATTTTTCTTTTGAGTTTGAAAATCATCAGGTTTCTCTAGATGTCAGTAATTTCAATTGTTTTTTACATATTTTTTTCCACATGTTTAAATTACGTCGGACAATGAAAGACTGATTCTATGCAATTACCAGAATCATGCATTATTCAAATGGTAGTTGCTTCCACTTAAACTCACTTAAAATAATCATTTTTACTAAGAGCTTTGCTGAGTACACTTGTTGGTGTTTCCTGAAATAGCTACAATGATTTTAATAATATTTTAGTTTATATTTCCCCAGTTAGAGTATTTACAGATACTGGTCATGTTAACATGCTCTAGAAACCTGTACATATACTCATGATTATATATCACAGTGATTGTTCAAGATAAATCCTTATTTAAGATTTTATTACTTATGAATGTAAGTACTATTTTATTTCAGGAGAAATTTCTTAAGGACTTGGCCAATATCTAGCATCAAAGAGGGGAATCTTCTTGAGCTCCTTCAAGTTTTTGCAGGGTTGTCATTGAGTACACATGAGATGATAAATTTTCCAAACAAGTATGCTTGTTCTGGAAGCCTTTTATTCATATTTTATTCTCATTTTAATTAGTTAAAATTGATTGGTTTCTATGACATGCATCAGGCATTAGAGGAAAGAACAATCTTATGATTATGAAAAAAGTCATGAGAATGATTGTGGATGGACTGTTTCCACAGAATCAATCTTTGGAGGAGAAGGGGATGCGTTTTTTCATATGAACGTACAAGGGCCACACACTTCATAGGGCAGTATTGTTGCCATCTGAAAACAAGTCATGTCACTGTATTCTAACACTTCTGTTACTGCCATGCAGATCAATGTGCATCCAGACCCTGCTTCAAACAGTTTATATTCTTAGTTTCAGTTCTCTCCAGCAAGGCTTAACCGAGCTATTTAATAATGAGAGAACTGTATGGAAGATTTAAAATTTTTTTAATAATCTTTTGGTAGATTCAATTTAATTTGATCATATTAATAGATTTTTAAATGCTTCTCATTGGCAAAACCTTCCTTTATGCAATTTCCATATTTTGTGTTTTCTCTCTTTTTTTTTTCCAATTTTGGTTAATAATAGTGAAAAGGAAAGCAGGGGATGGAATTACAGCATAACAGAGATATATCTTTCTAACTCAATCAAGAAATGGTTCCTCTATGCTCTAGAACGTGTTGTTTTACCTTTCAGATCAGTTTATTTTTGGATGCACAAACTACAAAAGAACCAGTGATGTTCTCACTATCAGTGTGAATGACTTAATAATAGACCAGTTTAACACCAAGTTAGTACCCAGCAGCTGGAAACGTAGCCATGAAACTAGAAACTAGGGTGATCTTAACATTTACCATAAACCCTTTCTAATGGTACGTGAGAAAATTTTAATCCAAGTGACAGAATTTAAAGTCTTTCAGTGTGAGGTTGTAATAGAGTGTAAACCATCTGTATGTCTAAGTATCAAAGTCCCCTCAAAATGCATTTTAAATTTTGCCACAGCAAGCTTGAAGAATGGTACAATCATTACAAAAACTTGTGTCTGATGTCAGACGAAGGCTGGCAATAAAATGTGTGATTTTACCTTTGAGAATGAGAAACAAGAGACAGACTTAGAGTCATAATTGAACATGTAAGTACATCATGTCACAAAGGGGAAGAGTTTTATAACGTGAGGCTAACTGGCCAGCCAAGTCAAAGAGATGACACCTTTTACAACAAAGAAATAGTCACCTTTCTAAGACAGTTTGAAAGTGAGCCAGATTTCAGTTAAGGAGAATGCGTGGGCTGTCTCTGAGAAATGTAAGAAATAAACTTGATAGGAGAAAAACATTAAATAAATGCAGAAAAATGGAAGGGCTCTGAATGGGAGACTTTCTCCTTCAGAATGTTGCTCTTTCTGAGATCTAAGGCATATTAAAAAAAGATATTTATGAATTATTTGCTTCAGGAAATGTTGCAAACTAGAACTTCTTTATAAATCTAACTACTATATTAAGTGATTTTTCATCACTTTCTCACCTATGCCTCTCTTTTCTGCGATGTGTTGCAAAACATCACAGTGAATTTTTTTGTAAATAAATAGTTTTATTTATCCATTTTTTTATTTTCTTCTGCCTGGTCTGGGTTAAGAATTATTAGGTTCTTTAAAAAATATGCTGTCTAAGTATAAAATTTCCTGTTACAAGATGCTAAATGTTTTTATATATTTTGAGAGAGACTGAACAAGTTCATAGAGAAGAAATTCAGTGAAGATTGCTGAGAACATGAAACCAATTTTTAAGTTAAGGAGTTCTTGTGTTGCAAATACTTTAACACTAGAAAAATGTGTGGTGAAAGTACCATCCAAGGTTTCCTGGTATTCTGTATTTACCTGCTTTTAATTATGGTGATAGACATGACAGTGGGTTTTATAATCCCAACTAAGCAGTACTTTTAGTAATTTTTTAATGACTAAGTGGTCCTCACCCAAGGGTTTGAGAAATAAGCAAACAGGGCAGAAGGAATATTTATAAATTTTCAGCTTCCTAGAACTTAAGTACTCAAAGTGTAACAGCAGTGAACCCTCAGAAGGTGCACAGTCCAGGTAGATAATTGATATCCAAGGCATGAAAGAAGGGTTTTTTAGTAATCAGTGTAATAAGCATGCCATATTGTTGTGCAGCAAGGTATTCTGGAGCACTGCTGAAACCCTAGAATCCTCAAGAATTTGTTACTTATGGCAGGGGTCATCTTGAATGGTGATCCCCTGATTCCCTCAGGAGCAATGTGTTCTGATGATCTAGTGGCAATTTTATGCTTATCCACTAGTTTCAAAATACCTTCTCTTCCCCAAATGCTGCCAGTGGATTCATGATGCTATGAGTTCTTAGTCCTGCTATATCCTAGGAGTCTTGTCTTAAAAGGATATTTGAGAGTGATTCTGTCTATATAGTGAAGCTTAAACACTCATAAGTTTTTCCCAGTATTTGCAACAAAGTAATATTATTTTCTGGATAATTTCTACAGTAATTCTGTGAAGCAGCTGGTTTTATACCTGATACAGTCTGAGCTGTATGCGCGGTAGTGAAGCCTCACAAATAGAAGAAATATCTTCTGCTTATGAAAAATGTTCATATCTGTAGAAATAGGATTGTCACTGACTAAAAGGTATGAAAGCTTCAGTTATATACAGGGTTTATATGACATTAAAACCCCTAAAACCTTGATAGCTCTGATAGCTAACCCTGACAGGACCAAGTGGCTTGAGGAAAAGCTCTCATAACCAAATTCTTTCATACGAGCAGTTCAATTTCCCTCTCCTAGCTCCAGGGTAATTTCCTTAACCAAGACTTTCATGAGACCTCTGGCTTTATGTGGGCACAGGAGTACAACTCAGTGGAGTTTCTTGCAGAATGGAGACCTGAAACTTCACTTATCTCAGGAGAATGGCACTTATATCATAGAAGAATTGTGTGAAGCAATCATGTAGCAGATTTGACTCAAAAGCTAACAGCTGTGTGACCTTCAGAAGTATAAACTTTTAAAACCTTGTTCAACTGTCATACTTAAGATAATGTCCTACAGTTTTGTGTTCAAATCTTTAAGACATCAGGAACAAAATAAAATGACAGAGAAAATGATGTTCAAATGCTCATTTGCAATATTGCCCATACCCAAAAGCCCTCCAACTCTGAGTCAGTAGCTCAAACTTTAACACTTTTATAATAGTTAATGTCTTCTGCTATTGTCTTCTACTGTGAATTATGAGAATAGTATAAACATAACAACTGTGATTAAAGATTGTTTTGTAACTATGTTATGAGTTACTAGCCTTTGTAAAGTTTTAGTACAAATCAGGTGAAACATAGCACATTAAAGTTTTTCATGCTTCTTCTGAGGCCAACACTAGTATTACAAATAAGAATCTTAGGTTAGATGTTTCACATCTCATATTTGTTCCTTAGATTTTTTGTCCTGCTCTCTCCTGTATGATTTTGTTACTGTACTTGCCTACAGGGAAACCATTCATGTCTTTCTTCCCATGTCTTGTTTGCATTTATACCTCAATTTCTTCTGTTTCTGAATCTGCCTCCTGACGCATAACTTTGCATAACTTTTTCAGTAGTAAGAGACAAGGAATTTTGTAATTCCTTCCCCCAGAACACACACAGATGAACTCTCCTGATATTTATCCTGCAACTGACCCATAGCTCACTCATTGCTCTTTAAAATACCAACATGCCTCTCTTCCCAAAAAACTCAAAAAGAATTTGCATATTAATTATACCTTATCAAGTAAAAATTTATCAAACACCTAAAATTATTAAGAGAAACCACACACTTGCACATTGTTAAATCAGTGATGAAGAGAAAATAAAGTTCCTGAAAATGAATTTAGGGTACGTACTAATTATGTGAGGCTGCAGCATGTGGTATTGCATTGCATGTATGAAGAAATCTTTATGAATTATTAATCAAACTATTGATAGATGATTTTGACTATTCCTTCTGTGCAGCCACTTGCTGAGAATTAGAGGTTAAATGGATTTGGAACAATGAGCCAAGCTTTCAACATCTCTCTGTCTCCTGATTTCTTTACACCAAACTCAGGGTCTCAAAAAATTTGAGTACCCTAAGAAGAGATATACAAAATGCAATATAGAGAAGCATAAACCACCCATGTAAGAAATATGGAGTGCTGATGAAAATGCATTTTAACCTATAAAGCTGTTAGAGGTTCTACTGGTTTCATAGCCTTGAATATTACTCTGGGATTAGACACTTAAAACAGTTTCTTTTTTTGACTGTGACAGAAGAAGAGGTTGTATCTCCCTGTGGTATCATGGCCTAGTAGATAGATGTTTCAGAAATTATCTTGTGTATTCATGTTGTAGTTCTTATTTTGTTGGAAAATACTTAAGCTACATCTCCAAAAGAAATCCTAATAGACATAATATTTAGAGAGGAATGTGAACATACTTTTTCCCTACTTAAAACTTGAGAAAAAAAACTTGTCTGCTTTGAACAGACAAATGTTATGGAGGAAAAAATGAGAACTAATCTACAGTCCAGTATGAAAAGCATTTTCTTTGTGGACTTTATAGAAAATATATTTTTCTAACCACATATATGTTTTTCTTTACCTAAATGAGTCCTGGACACTGCAAAAGCAAAGTAACACTATTTGTTCCATCTACATTTTATATAAACTAAAATAAGAAAGTTTGCAATTGGACCAGGTAATGGATAAGTCGTGAACAATATAATTTGTGAGTCTCTTTGTGCAATGAGCATAAGATGGCCATTTAGTACTGAATTTACAGAATTTTGAAAGAACAAAATCTTCATGAACTCAGACTTTAGCTCTCAAATAATTTTGTACTCTGGAGGACTGCTTATTCAGGCCAACTTCATAGATTGAAGACATTTGCAAACCAGGGAGGTTTTACTTCAGAAATTAGAAGGAAATTTAGCACCTTGAGAGGTAAGCCTCTTGCCCAACACTATCTACAAAAAAGAATATTCTTTTTTGTCTCACATAATTTCTGTGGGTCTTCCCACTTCCTTTATGTTTATACTTCGCTCCTGAACTTCATTTGTAGCCAAGCTTCCTACAGGAAATTACTCTGAACTTCCTCTCTGGTGCATTTCAGTAACCTGTGGAAGATACAGACTGACTGGAATTGCTTATTTTCTAGTTTGGTGGATTGCTAAATATCATCTGAGTCACAGTACCTGAGTCAGTCCCAACATTTCATGAAAGGCCAACAGTAGACACCACTTTTTGGGGTGGACAGCCTCCTAGAGCTGCAACAACTTGGTATTTTTGCTTCACTTTTCTCTCAATCTCTTCACATCAACTTCATTGTCTGATCTTTTTTTCTTTTCCACATATTCCCTACTTTCTGTTTTCATCTAGGGTATTTGGCTTTTTTTTTTTTTTAATCCATATATTCAAACAAACATACCATACATTTTTGCTGTTGCCACATAATTTATTTCTCCTAAATTACATTTTCTCCTCTATCTATGTGCTCAGGCTGGAAGCTCTTCAGAACCCAGGACAACAAAGAAATGTGAACCTGCATTTATTGGCTACTGAATCATTTCAGTACTTAATAGAGTGGCTGCTACTTGAACTGCTGAAGTACTTAGTCCTTTTCTACAAAATACATTTTCTCATGTTTTAAAGAATGTGCCAAGCTAAGCTTGTGTCATATAATGTCAGTTAATAAAATATGTGATGTTTAACACCTGAAATTGCATGGGTTTTGGTAGAAACAGATGGAAGAGCAGCTTTAAGCAAAAGCAGAAAGCAAATGTTGCAAAAGGAAGTCTGAGGAATGCCAAGAAACTGAGCCCATTGTTTTGCAAGTACTGAAACTATACCTCTTATAGTTGTATTAATAAATTAATTATGTTTAATGACCATGAAGTCATTTATGTGGACAATATGAATCAGAAATATGACCATAACTGTGGTATCAGAAAATAATAGATAATCAGCAAGATCTGATTAAAGAAGTGACTTTGAGCTGACATAGCACAATTGCTAGTTAACAGCTCATAATTATGAGAAAGCAAATTTGCAATACATCTGCAGAATCAGGGTGTAAGTGTTGCATCTGAAAATTTAAGCAGAAGATCTGAAAAAATAATAGATTTTTTCTTGTAATTTATATTCAGATATTGTGCTGTTCAGCCTTTTGATTCTCTTCACAAATTAGCTTGTGAAATTTGCTGAGAAAATTTCCATAGAAGCTAGCAAAGTTGTCAGGCGAAGTCATCAGCAAAAGAGAAAGAAGAATTAGAATCTCATGTTTTGTGCAATTACATGAACATTTTGTAAGTATAACCTTCTGTGACTGTTAAAAAAGCAGAAGATTGTTTTCAGTCTTTTTCCCTGGAGACATTTCATAGAGAAGATTGGTAGAAGCTGCTGTCTTACTAATGTTCTGGTCTACATTAAAAAGCAATGGATTAAAGACAGAAATGGCTCTTTGCCTAAACTGCTTAATAAAAGTGAGTCAAAGACCAACCTCTCTCCTCGAGGCCAAGTAGTTATCAACTAGTTTATATCCACACTTGTCTAGCTGATGGCTAGGCCTTTAGAGGGAGAGAAACAGAATGTTAAGGAAATTCACAACATCGCCATGAAATGAGATAACAAAAAGCAGTATATATGGTGAGGTGTCAAGGACTTCAGTTTCCTCTCCAGTTTTCTCTTGTCAGTTCTGAAGAGGTATGTCCCTAAGCAATATAACTTCTTAAGTCACTTTGTGACACCTGGCATGAGGAGCAGAGATGGATAGGTCCCTGGTATTTTATTTAGCAGTCTCAGACATCATCAATTCTGCCTCTGGTCGACTGAGCGAGACATAGCCAATTATTCCTTGCTTTGTGCTTGTCTTCCAGGTCCTATGTATAACAGAGATTTTAGTAGTCAAAGCTTTAAGGCATATACAGCCAATTCCCAGTAATTTCAAACTAGGGCTCTAATTCTAGTTAAAACATAATTGCTGGTGAATTGAGCATTCAGACCCACAATTGACATAGACACCTACCCACTGGAGGATTTAAAGACTAGGACTGAGGCATATACATATATATATAAACATATATGTCACTGAAGAGCAAAAAATTGATGTAGCTAGGATCCATCAGACATCTCTCATATGTCTACAGATTGGTTGGCCACTCTATCAATACAGTCAAATGATGAAAGCAAGAACTTCTAGGACACAGGCCTTAACACAGACACTTCTGTCAATAAGATGAATTGTATCTTAAATTACTTGCTGACACTATTGTGACTAACTCACATGCAGATGTCTACAATTTTATAATCTGAAATAGTGCAATGAATCCCAACACCAATGATAACCAGTCCAAGATAAATCATATGGTGTTAGTACTTGACAAAGCTGACATGGTTGATAGAGATCAGTACAATTCTTTGAGGATATTGTGCTGAAAATCTAATAATGCAGTGAATTCCACCAAGCTGTGAGGGGTTAGATCCTCTTCCATGCTGTAGTACCCCTAATTTAGGTATCAAAACCTTATTTCTTCATGAGACTGAGATATCCAAATATATAGCTTTTCTGGAGTGACAGACAAAATAGTTATCCTCCAGGGCATCTCAAACACGCTTAGTTACTTTTGTGTCACCACTTTATTTATCAGGTATTTGTTTATTATTATGAAACTCAGACACCAAACTGTGTGTAGGCGTTTTAATGCTCCCATGGTCTTTAACTGGACCTGCCATGACATATCTGGCCTTGAAAAAGGAGCTGAGTCCTAAATACTTATAAAGATTGTGTTGATAAATCATTTAAAAAATATGTTTCTGAATAATAATGTCAAATTCTTAGAAGTTCACACCTTCACTGAAGGATTAAAGTAATTGACTAGTTTTACAGGAAAAAAAATCTTTTAATAAAATGATTTCAATTGTAGAAGTGTTAAATAGCGGACACCTCACTTGAGAACATTTGTTACTGAGTATTTTGTAGATTTTATCTAGAATAATGATAATTCACTAATAATATTTAATAGTCATTCAGTTACTGGCCTGTCAAGATCTTTTAAATTTATGTGTGTGTATATGTGCATATATATATATTTCCATGTCCCTATATCTATTTATATAGGGTTAGGTTAGAACATCCACAGTCTTGGAAATACTCCTTCTAGATTGTTCCTTTACTGGAGAATTGATTTAGTGCTTTCACTGGTTTGATCTGAAATGAAACCTCTACTATCCAGTTAAATTTTTCCAGAAAAGTTTCAGTGTTGAAAAGAATCAGATTAAATTCCCTTGAAATACCATGCACCTCTTATTGTCTTGAACTGCACTTTAAGGCCAAGTGAAGATTTTATTGAAATAGTTATAAACATTTTTTTTTTAAATCTGACATAGAATTATTGCATTGGGTATTATGTTTCAAGTGGTTTCATGTTTGACTTGTGTATTCACAAACGACAAAAGAAATGCACTTCATGCAATCACATCATGACCTTGTGGGAGAAAAAATAAGTAAAAATAGAAAAAAAGGAAAAATAAGAAGGAAATTGTGCCTATCGACATTTGGTAAGTTGTTTTCTTTTCTGGAATAATTTGTTTCCCTGAATATTATAATAGTAAAAATAGAAATTATAAACCCACAAAACTTACACGTGACACTAAAGTAATGGAGAAATGTTGGAAACCAAACTGGAAGTCATAAAAAATTCAGCTTCAAGTTTTATATTGACATGTGCATTCATGCAGCTACATGTCTATATAAATTATTCTCATGCATACACATTTTTGCTTCACACATACTTCTTTTGTTGGAAAACTGAGAAGGAAGGATTTAACACACGATAGTGACAAGAGTAATGCAAATGTAGTACTCCTCATAGAATAGTGTTCACAAAAGCTATAAAACAATTACTTTGTGGTCATGGTACTAATGAATTGTGTGTTGGTTTTTCAGATTTGTGACCTGCATTTAATTGCAAGCATTGAGTATTGCTCTGTTCAGTGACTGGGGCACTTATAACATATTATCTCTCTGGTTTAATAAAAAGCTGAAGAATTCACTGAATTTATTTTCTTTACCCCACTGTTTATTTTCACAAAACTTTGGGAAACTTAATTATCTTTATGTGTTTTTGTCTTTATTGATTCAAATTAGCCAGTGAGCTCAAAAACATTTTTCATAGATGACATACAGAGGGAGAGACAGACACATGTAAACATAGAAAAACAGAACATTACATGAACTTGTTTTCTAAAAAGATGAGGATCAAAACAGTTCATCAGATACATATTTCGGTTTGCACTATCTTTGTTGATAAAATATGAACATATGTCATTCAGAATGCTTTCAATATACTAGAAATGGTAAGTGACATAGCACTGACACTGAGTGCTTTCATTTAGGCCTACTATATCTACTTGATAGACAGAGCTGTATTAAACAGTTTCTCAAAACAAAATTAGACTAAAAAATAGCAGTTTTCTGTCAATATGTACTTCTGGAAATGTCAGTTCTAATCTTTCTGTGTCTGCAGGTATGAATGTTCAAAGATTCTTTCATCATAAGTGACCTCTAAAACTCTCTATTCTAAATAGGGAAAGACTTCAAAATAAAGAACAGTCCACTAAGATTAAAAAGTAATGAAAATAGTGACCACTAAGTCAATCAGGTTAAAGAAGAAAAAATTAAAAAAAATAAGACAAGGCAACAGAAGGTATATATTTTCTTTTTCTTTTTGCTGCTTGTTTTATTTAAGTATAGTCTGGATATGTCAAACTCAGCTTTGTCTTTCAGAGAAACTTATTATATCTTCAGGTAGAGTTTTACTGGAGCCTCATTTTTTCTAAAGCAATGTCCACTTTGTTAACAACACAATTTTACAAGGTTTACAGATTAATATAATTACCCATAGATTAATGGGATAATTTTGTCAGTATATGTAGTCAACCAAATATTCTGACGTAGCTTATAACGAGTTTTCAACAACATTAATTTTATTCTTATTTTTTGAATCATCTTTTTTTCAAGATTATAGCTTAAAAATGACTGGGTTTTTTCAAAATTTGAAATGATCAGTAATATTTTAATTAGTGGTTTTTACATGAAAATTCATATGTTCAGATGTTGACATTCTCTGCTATTTGGTCTAATAAATTGCCTTCTTACATTCGGAGAATCAAATAGTAACTACTGATTTATAAACAGTGCCTAATCATAGTTCAAACAAATGATTACCAAATAATAATTTATGTATAATATATGTGAACACTGAACCAGCACGTCTTATATATTTGTTTACAACAAATACAAAAGTTTTAAGATTTTTTTTTTGCAAAACTTAGTTTGTGAACAGTACTTGTGTTTACAGTGTGTGTTAATTGTAATTGGACTGACACGTCAGTGAAAATGTTTGTGATTCACTTTAGAGTACTGAAAGCAGTGTTTAGACTCTCATGAATTTATGTGGGCCTCCTGGACGAGGAAACCTGAGAGCAGTGCTACAACATGTGTTTCTGTAACATGATTTCTACAGGATAGAACAGATAGAAATTTGAGAGAATCCAAACCCAACTGATCTCTTGAGATGTTATTCCTTAGAATTCCTTTGTGAGTATCATGATTGAAAAAGACTGCCTCTCTCTCCTAGAGTTGATACTGTGAGAACCTTCTATGAAAGATCCCTGATCCTTTACTCTGTTTGGCTGCAGTCATGAGATGCCAGGAGAAGAGAAACAGAGTGGAAGTTTTCTAGATCAGGCTGTGTGCATCCGGGAGAAAAAGCTACAGAAGGTATTGCTTATCTCAGACTTTCCTCCTAGAATCAGGATAGCCACAAATTGGCTTGTAAAGTGAGAACACTCCTGAAGGGAGCGGCACATATCCACGTGACCTACCTGCTCAATAGGGTGCCTATGTATTTGCAGACATATGTTATAGTAAAAGCAAATAATAAATAAATAAAATCCAGAGGATTAATATGCCACTTTAAAAAGCCAAACAGCAGATAAAGAGACACATTCTTTTTACTGCACCTTCCAGTGCAAAACTGCAGTCTTGAAGTTACTCTGGCAACAACAGGAACATTTCCATACCTGACAACTGAACTGGATGAGCAAGTCATGATTTTTATTAACATAGCACATGTCTTCAACAAAGTCTCCAAGCTGTAAAACTCAGACCTAATGGTAAATAAGATGCATCAACAAGACTCATTATTAGTTTTATTGAAACCAAACAGTAGATGTTAAACAAAAATCAATACTTATCATAAAATCAGATGAAAGTCATCGTGTTAAAGTAAATTTAACTCGCAATCAATGTACATCTTTAATTGAAAAACCTGAAGTGAAATCTCAAAGAAGAGGGCAATAAACCCAAAGAAATGCCTGTATAATGCACTTCAGTACAGAACTACCCCATTTTGTCACCAATCTCCTTATTAAAGAAAAATAATTTTTGTAATCTAGAGAGACAGATGACATTTATCATATAATAAAATTAGTTACTTAAAATGCAGATTTGAAAAATTGAGAAATACTTGATTTTCTTCCTCTACCCATCTTCCCATATCGCTTGCAGTTCTGACTTGATTTTGACTCATACAAGCAGACGAACACCACCAATGACTGATTCCTTGTGTTCTCTAGATATAGGTCATTGCAGTCTCTGTTAGTCTGCAAAAGTCAACAGAGGGAAAATTAACATTTTACTCCAATTCTGTTAGCCATATGCTACATTAAATGATAGCTATAGCTTAAGGGATGGAATTATTTCTGGTATGTTTCATTCTATTTTATTGGTTTTAATTCTGTTTACATTAGATTGTGACTAGGTGCTTCTGCAAGGCTCTGCTACTACTGGACAGATACATGTGATGGAATATGACAGGGTGGATTTTTGAGAAAACAAAAATAATTTTTTTAAAATTATGATTGAAGCCAAATCCTGAGCTTCTTATTCTATTAATTGCACTGGAAATACTCATATTTCTAATTCCTTGATGACTAAGGATAAAGGGATTTCAACCTAGAGGAAGGTTAGTTCTATATGAAGAAATACCATAGAATCATAGAATGGTTTGGGTTGGAAGTGATCTTGAAGATCATCTAGTTCCAATCCCCCTGTCATGGCAGGGATATTTTTCACTAGGTTTCAAAACCCTATCCAGCACTTTCAGGGATAGAACACCCATAACTTCACTACACAGTCTTGTAAAAAGTCCCTCTCCAGCTTTCTTGTAGTCCCCTTTAGGTGCTGGAAGGTGCTGTGATGTCTACTCAGAGCCTTTTCTACTCCAGGCTGAACAACGCCAGCTCTCTCAGTCTGTCTTCATATGAGAGGTGCTGCAGGCCTCGATCACCTTCTTGGCCCTCCTCTGAAGTTGCTCTAGCAGGTCCATGTCTTTCTTATGTTTGGGACCCCAAGCTGGATGCAATACTCCGCGTGGGGTCTCATGAAACAGGAGTAGGGGGGCAGAATCCCCTCCCTCACCTTGTTGGCCATGCTGCTTTTGATGAAGCCTGGGACACAGTTGGCTTTTTGAGCTGTGAGTCCACATTGTTAGATCATGCCAAAATTCTCACTCACCAACACCCCCAAGTCCTTCTTCCAAGAGCTTTTCTCTCACTCCATTCTCTGCCCAGCCTGTACGTGTACTTGGGATTTCCCTGACCCAGGTGCAGGACCCTGCACTTGGCCTTGTTGAACTTGTTGAGGTTTGCACAGCTTTCTTGGGCTCCTGTTCCCTCCATGGCTTAATCCCACAGCTCTCTGTCAAGCAGATCCCTGAAGAGGCCAAAGTCTGCTCTCCTGTACTCCAGGGTAGTGAGGTTACAGTGCACCTTCATCTCCACCCTAAGGATCTTGAACTCCACCAGTTCATGGTCACTGCAGCCAAGGCTGCCCTTGAGCTTCACATTCCCTACCAGTTCCTCCTTGTTGGTGAGAACAAGGTGCAGCATAGCTCCTCTGCCACTTGAAATGTATCCTGTATCACTTGCAGAAGGAAGTGAAGTATATATGTATAAACACATTTGAAATGTAGTCAGATATTCTGCTTGGAAAAGGCCAGAATGAACTCTGAGATTTCAGTCTTTCAATAAAGACTTTCAGAAGAGTTTTAGGACTGATAATATCTTGACTTCCTATAAGATTATTATTATCATCTATTACTACTTTTGTTTCAACAGGATTTGAAGAACCAGCCTTGTTGAGACTAATGTGTGTGTACTTGTGTGTGTGCATAAAATTGCTCTTACACAATCACACACACATACTGTTATTTATATGAAAGAGACACGTATGTGGCAGATGGGAATATCTTGAATTTTGCCAAGTACTCATTTCACAAGGGCCTCTGCTGAATCTCTTCTTGTGGTAGAGGGTATTGCTTGGCACCAGAATGGTACTGTATTTACTGACCCATTCATAAAACCCCCTTGCTCTACAGACCTTAAAATTTAAAGACATCACATTATATAAGGATTAAAAAAAGAGCAAGGCTAGTAGGATATTTTGGCACAGACACACTGTGTTCATAGTCTGTAGATAGTTGTGGTTGCTCACCACTCTCTAACTCCTCTTCAGGGGGTTGGGGGAGAGAATCAGGAGAGCAAACATGAGAAATCTTTTGGGTTGAGATAAAGACAGTCTAATAGGTAAAACAAAAGCCACACACACAAGGAAAGAACAAGGAATTCATTCACTACTTCCCCATGGGCAGACAGGTGTTCAGTCATCTCCAGGAAAGCAAGACCTCGCCATGTGTAACAGTTACTTGGGAATACAGACATTATCACTATGAATATCCCCTCACCTACCTCTATCTTCCCTCAGCTCAAGTGGATGAATAGCAGGATAGGGACTGGGAGAGCAAAGTCCCTCCCACTCTAAGTAAAGATCAAATTCATGCCCACCTGAGGAACCTGAAAGGATATAAGTCTATAGGACTGGATGAGATGTATCTCAGAGTTCTGAGGGAATTGACTGATGTAGTCAAGGCACTCTCCATGTTTTTTGCAAGTCATGGCAGTGAGTAGAAGCACCAGGTGGCTGGAAAAAAGGAAAAATTGTACCTATCTTTAAAAAAAGGTAGAAAGGAGGATCTGGGAACTAAGCCAGTTAGTCTCACCTCTGTGCCTGGGACAGTCATGGAACAGATGTTCCTAGAAGCTGTGTTAAGGAACATGGGGACAGGGAGGTGATTCAGGACAGCAAGAACAGCTTCATCAAGGGCAAGTCCTGCCTGACCAACGCAGTGGCTTTCTGTGATGGGGTGGCTGCATCAGTGGGCGAGGGAAGGACTACTCTGAATTGGAGAGAGAGATGGATTCAATGGGTGGACTGTTAGATGGATAACAAAGTAGTTGGATGGTCACATTCAGGCAGTAGTGGTCAATGACTTAAGAGTCCTGATGGGCATCGGTGAGAAGTGGTATCCCTCAGGGGTTCCTACCAGGATAAGTGTTATTTAATATCTTTATTAATGACATAGATAAAGGCACCAAGTGCACCTTCAGTAAATTTACAGATACACAAAGAAGTGAAGGACAGCAGGTCATCCAGAGGGACCTGGGCAAGCTTGAGATGTGGGTGCATGGAAATTTCATGAGGTTTAACAAGACCAAGCTCAAGGTGCTGTACCTGGGTCAGGGCAACCTCCGGTACCAATAGAGGTGATAAATGGATTGAGAGCAGCCCTGCCCAGAAGGACTTGGAGGTGCTGCTGGATGAGAGGCTGGACATGACCCGGCAATGTGCTCTTGAAGCCCAGAAAGCCAAACGTGTCCTGGGATGCATCAATAGAAGTGTGGCCAGCGGGGTGAGGGAGGGGATTCTGCCCCTCTACTCCACTCTGGTGAGACCCCACCTGCAGTGTTGCATCCAGCTCTGGGGTCTGCAGGACAGGAAGGACATGGAACTGTTGGAGCAAGTCCAAAGAANAACGGCCACCAAGATGATCAGAGGGATGGAGAATCTCTCCTATGAGTAAAGACTCTGAGAATTGGAATGGTTCAGCCTGGACTAGTGAAGGTTGTGGGGTGACCATATTGCAGCCCTTCGGTACCTGAAGGGAGCCTACGAGAAAGAAGGAGACTTTTTATAAGTGCATGTAATGACAAAACAACAGAGAATGGTTTCAAAGTGAGAGTACATTTAGATTAGGTATTAGCAAGAAATTATTCCCTGTGAGGGTGATGAGTCACTGGAACAGGCTGCCCAGAAAAGTTGTGGATGCTCCATCCCTGGCAGTGTTCAAGGTCTGGTTGGATGGAGCTCTGAGCAACCTGGTCTAGTGAAGCTTGTCCCTGTGCACGGTAGCGGGGTTGGAATTAGATGATCTTTAAGGTCCATTCCAAGCCAGGCTATTCTATGACTCTATGATGCCATATGGTATAGAATATCCTTTTGGCTGCTTAGAGTCAGCAGTCCTGACTGTGTCCCCTCACAACTTCTTGTGCACCCTCTGCCCCCTTGCTGGTGGGGTGGGGTGAGAGACAGAAAACACCTTGACTGTGTGCAAGCACTGCTTTGCAATGACTAAAACATCCCTGAGGCATCAACACTGCTTCCATCATGAATCTAAAACATAGCCCCAAAATAGTTACTATGAAGAAAAATAACACTTTCTCATCCAAAACCAACATAATATTCAATAGCAGTAATCCCAATAATTACAAGTCATCACCTGATTAGTCACTATCAGAATCCAGGAATTTTTCAATGCATTACCATAGAGATGACTTTTAAGGAAGAATTTGAAAGTCCAGAGAAAAATGCATCTGTCCTGAGGACTGACTGCTCTTCAGTACCAGATCTACACAGTCTGCAGTACAGTAAGGAACATGCATGCTGGAGACCATGCTGTTGTGGACTGCAGCACTAGGTTCTTAAAGAAGTGTGAATGTCAGAAACTTCAGATAAGCAGAGCCATAGATTTTCATTCCTGAGTATGAATAATCATAACTCATTTCTGAAAGAAGGAATTAGCTGTTTTCTGCATTTGTTAGGACAGAAATGAAATCAAAACTAAAGAAAAAACTGCTCTGCTGCTAGATAACCTTAGAATCATGATCCTAAAAAAGAATAAAATAATGCTTTTTTTTCATGCGGTGCAGATATCCTTCCAGGTAGAAATTATTAATTGCCATGTTCCTAAGTTCCATTGTCCCATGAAGAAGAAATCTTGGGTTTATTCCAAATTATAGATCGCCTGCTGGTTTCAGTACAGTTCTATCAGCTGTTCCATGAAGCCTGTTTGACTTCTGGAATGCCCTCCAGGGGTCTGCTTCCAGAGTATGCGCACTGGAATGAGGACAGATGCTGAGGGAATGTCTACTGGTTGGAAAATTGATCAGCTTAGCTGTCTATGGGTGTTTGTTTATCTGTCTGTATCTTCACCATTCTAACAAGAAATAAGGACATTTAACTACTACTTGTGGCTGTCATTATTCTTGCAGTAGCCTGTAGCTAAAACCTGAAAGTATAGTTGTAAATGTAATATTTTATTTGTTACTATATTTTTATTTTTATTTTTA
>WBMZ01002289.1:0-12078 GCA_013400975.1 Atrichornis clamosus
GCCCGGCCCCGCGCAGCCCCCGGCCAGCGCCTGCCCGTAGGCTCGGACGTCGAACGGGCCGCGGGCCTCCTGCGGGCACCGGGGGCACCGCGGTCACGGGGGGCGCGGGGAGGGGTCAAGGGTGGGTAGAGAAGGGTCGGGGGTGGGCAGGAAGAGGCAAGGGGGGCTCGGGATGTGCAGGGGACTCGGAGGGGCAGAGAGGGGCTCAGGGATGGGCAGGGGGCTCAGAGACGGGCAGAAGGGGCTCAGATGTGGGCAGGGGGCTCAGGGACGGGCAGACAGAGCTCGGGGATGGGTAGAGAGGGGTCAAGGGTGGACAGAGGGCTGAGGTGTTGGCAGAGAGGGAGGGAGGGGGCTCAGGGGTGGGTAGGGGGCTCAGGAGTGGCCAGGGAGGGCATCGGGTGGGTAAGGGGTAATGGGGTGGGCAGGGGGCTCAGGCGTTGGCAGAAAAGGGGTAGAAAGGGCTCAGGGGTGGGGGGTTCAGGTGTGGGCAGAAGGGCCCCAGAGGTAGCCAGGGGTCTGCCAGCCCCCTGCCCACCCCAGTGGGTCTCTGCCCACTGCAGGTGATGCCCACCCACCCTGGTCCCTTCCCACCCCAACACCTGCCTGTGGTGGCCCCGTGCCCACCCCGGGGTCCCTGCCCCACCGTGGGGATCCCTGCCCCACCCCGGGGTCCCTGTGCCCCCCCCCGGGGGTCCCTGCCCACCCCGGGGGTCCCGGGCCCGTGCCTGCTCCCGCAGCAGCGGCTCCACGCGCTCCTCCCAGTGCCGGATGCGCTGGGACAGCTCCGTCTCCTGAGCGAACTTCTGGGAGCTGGCCATGAACAGCTCCTGGGGACAGGGCAGTGGGGACGCCCCCAGCTCGCCTCGGGGCACCCCAACCCTCCCGGGGTACCCCAACCCTCCCGGGGCACCCCAACCCTCCCGGGGTACCCCAACCTCTTGGGGACAACCCCAACACCCCCCCCCCCCCGGGAGGCTTAACTCTCCTGGGGTCATCGCAGCCCTCCATGGGACGCCCTCTGGGGTCACCCCCACTCTCTGGGGTCACCCCCACCCTCTGGGGACACCTCGGCCCTCATCAGGACACCCTGACCCTCCTGAAGGCATCCCAAACCTTTGGGGGTCCCCCAACTCTCCCTGGGGCACCTCAACCCTCCATGGGACAGCTGGAGCTTCCTGGGGAAACCCTGACCCTTTGGGGCACCCCGACCTTCTTGGGGGCACCCCAACTCTCCTTGGGGCACTTCGACCCTCCTGGGGACACCCCTAACTCTCCTGGGGTCACCCCAACTCTCCTGGGGCCACCTGGATCCTCTGGGGACATCCCCAACCCTTTGGGGACACCTCGATCCTCACTGGGACACCCCATCCCTCTGGGGACATCCCCAACCCTTTGGGGACACTCCCCACCCCCTTATGGAGACCCCAACTCTCCTGGGGACACCCCCAGTGTTTTGGGGGCACCCCCAACCCTCTGGGGGGCACCTGGACCCTTTGGGGTCACCCCCCGTGCCCCGTCCCCAGCACCCACCACGTTCCTGCGCACCAGCTCCTCGTATCCAGGTTCGGGGGGCTCTGTGGGAACAGGGGGTCACTGGAGGGGGGGCACAGCACCCAGCCAGCCCCCAGACCCGTGGGGGGGACAGGGGACCCCCGGGGACAGACGGAGCAGGGAATTTAGGGAGAAATCAGCGGCTCACCCAGGGATCCTTCCCCCAGCTCCTCGGGCTCCACGTCCTCGGGCTCCACGTCCTCGGGCTCCACAAAGTCATCGTCTGCCGGGAGGGGGAGACCCCTCAGCGCCCCCCAGGACCCCCTCAGCGCCCCCCAGCCCCTGGGAAGGGGGGACAGGCCCCCCCAGGCAGGGGGAACTTGGGATTTGGGGTTCCAGTACCTGCGCCTTCCCCGCAGTCGTCCGCGCGCTCCTGCTCCAGCTCGGGCTCCCAGCGCGGCTCCTGGCGGGAAGGGAACAGCTCTGAGCCCCCCCCGGGGACCCCCAGAGCGTGGGCAGGGGGTGCTGGTGCCCCCCTGCCCCCCAGTTTAGCCCCCACCCCGCTCACCCCCCGGCTCTGGAGCTTCCTGTGGGCCGCCAGCCGCTGCTTCAGCTGCTGCCAGTACAGCACGCTCAGGTCTGCGGGGATCGGGAACAGGGATTGATTTGGGATTCGCCCCCCGCCACAGCAGGACCCCCCCCGGGCACCTCCCGGGCTCCCCCTGCCTGGTTTTAGGTTGCCTCTGCCCTTTACCCTCTTCCCACTGCAGGAGGTGGTGTCTGCCCCTACCCAGTTTTGGGGTGTCCTTCCCCCATCCCTCCCCATTGCAGGATCCAGTCCCCTGTGCCTCCCCAGTTTTGGGGTGCTCTGCCCTTTTATCTTCCCTCCACTGCAGGATCCAATCCCGCTCACAATTTTGGGGTGCCCCTCCCCATTGCAGGATCCGATCCCTTTTTCCCCCCCTTCCCATGGTTTTGGGGTGCCCTTCCCTTTCATCCTTCCCTCACTGCAGAAGATCCCTTGTGCCCCCCCCACCATTTTGGGGTGCCCTTCCCTTCCTTCTTTCCCTACTACAGGAGAGGGTCGGTTTTGGGGTGTCCTTCCCCTCATCCCACCCCCCTGCAGGGTCCAATCCCTTGTGCCCCCTCCCCAGTTTTGGGGTGCCCTTCCCCACTGCAGGATCCAATCCCTTGTGCCCCTCCCCAATTTTAGGGTCTCCTTCCCCTCCTGCAGGATCCAATCCCTTGTGCTCCTCCCCAAGTTTAGGGTCTCCTTCCCCTCCTGCAGGATCCAATCCCTTGTCCCCCTCCCCAGTTTTGGGGTGCCCTTCCCTTCCTCCTTTCCCAACTCCAGGAGAGGGTCGGTTTTGGGGTGTCCTCCCCCCTCATCCCACCCCCCTGCAGGATCCAATCCCTTGTCCCCCTCCCCAGTTTTGGGGTGCCCTTCCCTTCCTCCTTTCCCAACTCCAGGAGAGGGTCGGTTTTGGGGTGTCCTCCCCCCTCATCCCACCCCCCTGCAGGATCCAATCCCTTGTCCCCCTCCCCAGTTTTGGGGTGTCCTTCCCGTCCATGCCCTCCCCAGTGCAGGGCCCGGCCCCTGGTGTCCCCCAGGACTGGCACTGTGTCCCTGTGCCCGTCCCTGTCCCCCTCACCTGCAAAGCTGGGGCCCTTCCTCCTGGTTTTCCGGCCGTCCGTGGTGTTGTTGTCTGGGGGGAGCAGATCAGGAATCCTTGGATGGGAAATCCATGGAATCCTCAAGGTGGGAAAAGCCCTCCGAGCCCCCCCTGCACTGCCAAGGCCACCCCTGCCGCGTCCCCAAGTGCCCCCTGAACCCCTGCAGGTTTTTAAACCCTCTGGGATGTGGATCCCGGCGGGATCCCGTGGGAATCACTCACAGGCTGCAGAGAACCATCTCATGAAATCCTGGAGCTTCCTGGGGCCCTTCCTCTTCCTCTTCCCTCCGACCATGTCCTCCAGGCCCTGCGGCACCAGGAACGGCCTCCCTGGAGGGGACACCGGTGACACCGGATGTGCGGCCACCCCGAGGGGCCGGGATGGGGAAAGGGCCCCTCTGGATGTCGTGGGGCTGGGAATGGCCCAGTGTAGGGTTGGGAATGACTCAGTGTATACGGATGGGGACACTGAAGGATGTGGGGCTGGGAGTGTCCCAATGTGGGACGGGAATGACCCCACATGGGATGGGATTGACTCAGTGTAGGGATGGGGACACTGAAGGATGTGGGGTTGGGAATGGCCCAATGTGGGATGGGAATGACCCAACATGGGATGGGAATGACCCATTCCCCCCCAAGGTGGGATGGGAATGACCAAACATGGAGCTGGGAGTGTGCCAGGGTGGGATGGGAATGACCCAACATGGGCTGGGAATGACCCAACACGGGATGGGAATGACCCATTCCCCCCCAAGGTGGGATGGGAATGACCCCACTTGGGATGGGAATGACCCCACTTGGGATGGGAATGACCCCACTTGGGATGGGAATGACCCCACTTGGGATGGGAATGACCCCAGGGGGGATGGGAATGGCCCAATGTGGGATGGGAATGACCCAATGAGGGATGGGAATGGTCCAGTGTGGGGCTGGGAATGCCCAAGGTGGGATGGGAATGACCCCAGGGGGGATGGGAATGACCCAAGGTCGGATGGGAGTGACCAAACATGGAGCTGGGAGTGTGCCAGGGTGGGATGGGAATGACCCCAGGGGGGATGGGAATGACCCAAGGTCGGATGGGAGTGACCAAACATGGAGCTGGGAGTGTGCCAGGGTGGGATGGGAATGACCCCAGGGGGGATGGGAATGACCCAAGGTCGGATGGGAGTGACCAAACATGGAGCTGGGAGTGTGCCAGGGTGGGATGGGAATGACCCCAGGGGGGATGGGAATGACCCAAGGTCGGATGGGAGTGACCAAACATGGAGCTGGGAGTGTGCCAGGGTGGGATGGGAATGACCCCAGGGGGGATGGGAATGACCCAAGGTCGGATGGGAGTGACCAAACATGGAGCTGGGAGTGTGCCAGGGTGGGATGGGAATGACCCCAGGGGGGATGGGAATGACCCAAGGTCGGATGGGAGTGACCAAACATGGAGCTGGGAGTGTGCCAGGGTGGGATGGGAATGACCCCACATGGGATGGGATTGACCCAGTGTGGGACTGGGGACACCGGGGGACACGTGGCCAGGAATGACCCTCCGTGGGCTGGGAGTGACCCCCATGGGCTGGGAGTGACCCCTGTGGGCCGGGAATGCCCCACCCCGGGCCGTGCTGTCCCTGCACCCCCGGAGCTCCCAGTTTCCCCAGCACCCCCCAAAAATACCTTTCCTGAACGGCTTCTCCTCGGAGCCTTCGAAGGGGTCGAGGCTCTGCCACGGATCCGGCACCTCCTGGCACAGGGGCGAGGTTGGAGCTTCCCGTGGCACCCCGGGATCACCCCGGGATGTCCCAGGGAGTCCCATCCTGCCTGGATTCGGGATCTCCCCAGCTCCGGGCCCCCCTTACCTCGCTGTGGGCTTTGGGGTCCTGGCTGGGGGGTCTCTCCCGCAGGAGGTACCCCCGTGTCCGGGGAGCGCTCTGGGACACACGGAGAGGGACAGTGAGGGGTGGGGGGCCAGGGGAGGAGCGGGGGGATCCAGGGGTCTGGGGAAGGAGCTGGGGGCTCCAGGAGAGTGAGGGGATCCAGGGGTTTAGGGAAGGAGTGGGGGGATCCAAGGAAGAGGTGAGGGGCTCCAGGGAAGGAGTGAAGGGATCCAGGGGTCCAGGGAAGGAATGAGGGGCTCCAGAGAGAGAGAGAGGGGCTCCAGGGAAGGAATGAGGGGCTCTGGGGAAAGGGGCAAGGGGCTCCAGGGTCCCAGGGAAGGAGCACAGGCAGCCCCCAAGCCCCTGCCCACACGGACCCTCTGAGCCTCGACGTGCTCGTTTGGGACCGACGTCATTTCCACGTCATCCCCCAGAGCCCCGGGAATGTCGTCGTCATCCCCTGGTCCTGCAGCACCTGGCAGGGTGGGAACGGGCACAGGTTGGAGGAGCTTCCAGGACCCCCCATTCCCACCCTCTCCGCCAAGGAATCCCCCGGGGAGCTCCTCCTGCCACGGCCGAGGGGCAGCAGAGGGCAGGAGCCGGGAATTGTGGAGTTGGTTGGGTTGGAAAAGCCCTCGGAGCTCGAGTCCAACCATTCCCCAGCACTGGCAAGGCCACCCCTGCCCCATGTCCCCGAGTGCCACCTGCACAGGGCTCTGAAATCCCAGCAGGAATGGGGACTCCATGACTTTGCCAGGGCTGGACAGCCCTTTCCAGGAGGGATTTTCCCACTGTCCAATATAAACCTGCCCTGGCACAGCCTGAGGCCGTTCCCTCTGCTCCTGTCCCTGTTCCCTGGGAGCCGATCCCAAATCCCCCCTGGCTGCCCCCTCCTGCCGGGCAGTTGCAGAGGGATGAAGCCTCCCCTCGCCCTCCTCTCCATCATCCCGGACAGACGCACGGACACAGCCCTGGACCCCCCACCCCTCACCTGCCTCCTCGGAGAAGCTGAGTGCCCGCACCGGAGCCGTGCCGGACGCGGAGCTCGGACGCTCCGCGGGGCCGCCGGGGCCTGGAGCTGCTGCGGGGGGGACAGGGACGGGTGAGGGGACAGCGCAGGGCCCCCCCGGAGCCCCCCCGAGCCCCCCGGTACCTGTGGCCGTGGCGGGGTGCTGCTGCTGCAGCACGGGGACGGGCGAGAGCCCGGCCAGCTCCAGCAGGAAGGCGCCGCTGGAGTGCGGGGTGGAGGTGTTCATCCGGAAATCCTTGCGGCTCGCCAGGACCTCCCCGTTCCGGCTGGGAGGAAACCCCGTCAGGGACCCCCCCCACCGCCACTGGGGGGTCCCCAAAGCCCCCCTGGGCCAGGCTGGGGTCGCCCCCAGTCGTTCCAACAGCACCGGGCTGCCTGGGTGGCCCTGCGCGTCCCGCGGTATTCCTGGTCCTCGTCAGAGGTAGGTCCCAACGGGAATTGTGTGTTTGTCCTGAGGGATCCCGACTGGAGCAGGGGAGGGGGTCCCATCCAGAGATCCCAAATGGAGAAGGGGGGGGGGGCCAAGGGACACTCCCATCCAGAGATCCCCACTAGAGCAGGGAAGGGAAAAGGGATAATCCCACCCAGAGATCCCAACCGGAGCAAGGAAGGGCGACTGGAGCAGGGAAGGGGACAAGGGACATTCCCACACAGAGATCCCGAGTGGAGCAGGGCAGGGAGACACAGGACGTTCCCAACCAGGGATCCCAGGTGAAGCAGAGATGGGGGACATGGGACATTCCCACACAGAGATCCCGAGTGGAGCAGGGGAGGGGACAAGGGACACTCCCAGGGGTGGCACCTCAGCAGGGGGTTCTCCTTCTTTTCCACCTCCTCCGGGGGGATCAGGGACATCGGGGTCAAGGGAATGATGTTCACGGCCTGGGAAGGGAAGGGGAGAGGGACTGAGCCTGGGAAAGGCGCCTGGAGGAGGTGTCACTGTCCCCAGGGACGCCATTCCCGCTGGGATGGCCCCGGGATGGCCACCGGGAAAACGCTGCCACCGGGAGGGATAAAAGGAGGGATAAAGGGAGGGGGAAAAGAAAAAAAGGGAAGAATTAAAGGAGAGTTAAAGGTGGGAGAAAAGAAGGAAAAGAAAGGATAAAAGGAGAAATAAAAAGATAAAAAGGAGAGATAAGAGGAAAAATAAAAGGAAAATGGGGAATAAAAGGAGAAAGAGAAGGAATAAAAGGAGGAAGAGAAGGAATAAAAGGAGGAAAAGGAGAAATAAAAGGAGGAAAAGGAGAAATAAAAGGAGGAAAAGGAGGGATAAGAGGAGGAATAAAAGGAGGAAAAAGGACTAAAAGAAGAAGNTAAAAGAAGAGAAGGATAAGACCAGAAATAAAAAGAGGAATAAAATGAGAGAAAAGCAAAAGAGAGAATAAAAGGAAGTATAAAAGCATGGATAAAAGGAAGAAAAGGAGTGATAAAAGAAAATAAAGGAGGGATAAAAGAAAGGCGAAAAGGAAGGATGAAAGGAGAAATTAAAGGAAGAATAAAAGGAAAAACAAAAGAAGGAAAAGGAAGAATAAAAGCAGAAGAAGGAGGGATAAAAGGAAACCTTCCCCCTTACTCCAGGCTGCTGATCGCTCCTCATGTCCACGCTGGCCTGGCTGGTGTCCGGGATGTCATCCAGGGACAGGAACTGCCAGGAGAGCCCCGAGGGTGTCACCCTGCTCCGAGGGAGCCCGGGGGATCCCACGGGAGCAGGGAGGGCACGCGGAGCACAGGGCCCCCCTCACCTCCTCGTCCCTGTCCGTGAAGGTGGCGTCAGCGTCGCGGCCGTCAGGGCCCAGGGACGTGGGGAGCTTCTCCCTCCTAGGGAAAAATGCGCTCAGGATCCGTGGGGAGGGTGGGGAAGGGTCCGTCCAGCCTTGCCGTGGCCCCTCCGAGCAGGAAAACCCCAGGTGTTCTCCCTCTTTTTAACGGCAGCGTGAAAGCCCAGAGGAGCTGGCAGCACATTCCAAAGGGATTTTTTCCCTGCGTGCTCCCTCCGGCTCCCTTGGACTCCTAAACCAGCCCTAACCAGAGGGAAGATCCTCCCTGATTCTGTGTGGGATCCCTGTGCACGCTCTGACGCGCTCCCTGAGCCTGGACTGCCCCTCCCAGGGCAGGAATGGGAATGGGAACGGCCCCGGATCACAGGGCAGACCCCCAGCAGGGTTCCTGCAGGGCAAACCTTCCCGGGAAAACCTCCCTCCGGGAAGGGGAGATCCCACTCACTTTCTGTTGGAGATGGAGTCCAGCGTCTGGTAGACCAGCCTGTACAGGTATTCCACCTGGAAAACAGCACCTGGAGCTGGGAAAGGGGGGAGCAGCTCCTGGGAAAGCCAGTCCACCTGGCGGACTCCCTCCCTCCCGTTATCCCGGGGCAGCTGGAGTTCAATTCCATGAGGTTTTGTTGCTCTTTTCCCTCTTTCAGCCATTCTGAGGCCAGATTTGGGGAAATCCCTGGAATTTGGAGCAGCCTGGGATAGTGGAAGGTGTCCCTGCCCGTGGCACTGGATGGGCTTTAAGGTCCCTTCCCACCCAAACCATTCCAGGATTTTGTGATCAAAAAGATTGAATATCCCAGCCTCTGGAAAAAAAATTGGAAAACAGCAAAATTCCTGCTCTTCCTTGGGCTGCTTACAAAGGGATTAAACTAAGGAATGATAAATTGAAATTCGCTCATTCCCATTAATGATTTTGGTCAGGTCTCTAAAGCCAAGGGGGGATTCCGGGGTGGATCCCAAGGACTCGGGGTGGCTCAGGGATCATGGAATGGGCCCGGCCCAGGATCGGGATCACCTGTATCCTCACCTTCTTGCTGTAGATGCAGGCAGATCCCTGGATCAGCAGCGCTGCCTCAACGAAGTTCATGGTGGTTTTCCCGTTGTCGAAGGAAATGCAGATCTGATCCAGCTGGGAAAGGCAGGGGAAGGAGACGCTGAGTCCCGGCGGGATTTGGGGTGGCACAGGGACAGGGATGGGGCGGGATGATCCCGTACCTCCTCCAGGTACTCCCCGAGCTGGGCAGCCACATCCACCTCCCAGTTCTTGGTGAGGTCCCGGATGGGCTGGAGCAGGTGCAGGAAGCGGGAATCCACCTCTTCCATGGTGGGAATCCCGGCGGGAGAGACCCCGCGGGAGCGGAGCCGGCCCTAAACCTCCCGGTGCTGGAGAGAGGCTCCCGCAGGGAACGCCCAGGGGTGCGGGTCACCGGGAGCGAGGGGCAGGGGACATCCTGGGAGAGCTGCAGGAATCCCGACTCCGCTGGATTGCAACGGGAAAACGACAGTTCACGCAACACGGGATCGTTTGGGGTGGAAAATCCTGGCCCTGATCCCATCCCGACACCAATCCTGATCCTGACCCCAATCCTGACCCTGACCCCATCCCGACACCAATCCTGATCCCATTCCGTATCCCAATCCCGACACCAGATCTCAGCCCCACTCCCGACCCCGACTCAACCCTGGTCCTGATCCCGACCCTGATCGTGAGCCCAGTCCAAATCCCGACCCCGATTCTGACCCTGATCCCAGTCCTGACCCCGATCCGATCCCGACACTGATCCCGATCCCGACCCTGACTCCAACCTCAATCCTGATCCCGATCCCGACCTCGACTCCAACCTTAAATCTCGACCTCAAGCCCGATCCCGGTCGCGACCCCGATCCTTATCTCGATCCCATCCCCTATCCCGACCCCTCACCTGACCTCGACCCCGACCCTAATTCCCATCCCAATTCCTATTCCAACCCCGATCCCACTTCCAACCCCGATCCCGACCCGAACCCCGATCCCAATCCCAACCTCAATCCCGCCCCCTACCCCGATCCCGATCCCGACCCCGACCCCCATCCCGATCCCGACCCCGACCCCCATCCGGATCCCAGCCTCAATCCCGATCCCGTCCCCGATCCTGGTCCCAATCTCGACCCCCATCCCGCTCCCCGTTTCCCCCTCACCGCTCCGCCCTCATCCCGCGACCGCCGCCGCCATTTTTTGTCCTTCCCGCGCTCCGTGACGCGGCGCGCGCGCGCCCCCGTGACGTCACGGGGCAGGGGCGGCGCTGACGTCACGGCCCGCGCGCCGCCGGGGCCGCCATGGCCGCCATGGGGGAGCCGGCGCGGCCGCGGGCGCTGTTCCTGGGCGGGCTGGCCGCCGTCTACATCGCCGCCTTCGGCTCCCTCTACGTGCAGATCCCCGGTACCGCCGGGGGACAGAGGGGGCACCGCCACAGAGCCGGGAGCGGGGCTGGGGGAGAGCCGGGGAAACCGGGACAGAGCAGGGATGCGGCCGGGACAGAACGGGGAGAGAGCCGGGGGAACCGGGACAGAGCAGGGGTGGGGCCGGGAGAGAGCCGGGGGAACCGGGAGAGAGCCGGGGGACCCGGGACAGAGCAAGGGTGGGGCCGGGAGAGAGCCGGGAATGGGGACAGGAGAGAGCCGGGAGAGAGCAGGGATAGAGCTGGAGAAACCGGGAGAGTGCCGGAGGTAACGGGGATAGAGCCGGGGGAATCGGGACAAAGCTGGGAATGCGGCCGGGAGAGAGCCGGGAGTGGGGACGGGGGAGAGCTGTTGTAGAGCCGGAGGAACCGGGAGTGGGGCCGGGAGAGCGCTGAGGGAACTGAGAGAGAAGCGGGAGCGGGGACGGGGGTGAGCTGGAGTAGAGCCGGAGGAACCGGGAGGCGGGGGGAACCGGGGAGAGCCGGGAGCGGAGCCGGGAGAGAGCTGGGATGGGGCCGGGAGCGTGACCGGTGGAGTCGAGAGTGGGACATGGAGAGAGCCGGGCGTGGGGTTGGGAGGGAGCCGGGAGAGAGCCGGGAGAACCGAGAGGCGGGAGTGGGGCTGGGAGGGAACCGGGAGAGAGCCGGGAGTGTGGCCGACAGAGAGGCGGGAGCGGGGCCGCTGGAACCGGGATGGGGCCGGTGGAGTCGAGAGTGGGACCAGTGAAGCCGGAACGGGACCGGGGACGGGGCCAGGACGGGCTCGGGAAAGGAACCGGAGAGCCGGGATGGGGCCGGGGGAGCGGGGATGGAGCCGGGCAGGGCCGGGATGGGACCCGCGGAGTTCGCCATCCCCCGCCCGCTGCCGGTCCTGTCTCCCCGTTATCATCTTTCCCTCATCCCGCCGCCTCTATCTCCCCGTTCCTCTCCCCGGGTCCCGGTTTATCCCTTCCCGGGAATACCGGCAGTACCGGGAGCGGCTCCTGTCCCCCCTCCACCCTCCCGGGGGCTGCTCAGGACCCCCCAAGAGCCACTTCCCTCCCTTCCACGTGGCTCCGGCAGCTCCTGGGCTGCACCTGGGCTCTTCCCACCGCTTCCCAGTTCCAGCGGGGAGGCCGGGATGGGGGGAGGGACCCCCTGGATCCCCCCGCCGGGCACCTGGGCTTTGTCGCCGCGGCAGCCGCGGCTCGCGCAGGCACCGACTGGGGGTTGTGCCGCCGCGGTGTTCCTGGGAATGCTTGATTCCCATTCCCGTCCCCTTTCCAGGCTTGTACGGGAGAGAGGGGATCCTGCCGGCCCGCAAAGTGCTGCGGCTCAGCGGGAAGGGGATTTGGGAGCAGCTCCGGGACCTGCCCACCCTCCTGTGGCTCAGCCCCCGGCTGGGTCTGGACACGGAGCAGGGCATGGAGCTGCTGTGTCTCCTGGGAATCCTGGCCTCCTTCGGGGCGCTGCTGTGCGATTCCATGCGGGACTGCCTGGTCTTCGCCCTGCTCAGGGTGTTCTACCTGTCCCTGTACCAGGTACGAGGCCACCTGAGGGGACAGGGGTGACCCTGCAGCGGTGGCACCGTCCCACGAGCTCCTGGTGCCCTCGGATCCCCTCGGGGAGCCGGGGAAGGTGTTGGGAGGCACAGCCGTGGAGTCCGGGAATGGTTTGGGTGGGAAGCGACCTTAAATCCCATCCCATTCCAGCCTCCACGGGCAGGGACAGCTTCCAGGATGCTCCAAGCCCTGTCCAACCTGGCCTGGAGCTGGAGAGGGACTGGGACAAGGGGTGGAGGGACAGGACACAGGGAATGGAATG
>WBMZ01002290.1:0-42850 GCA_013400975.1 Atrichornis clamosus
AGCAAGGCACAGATTTTCACTTTTGCACTCTGGCAGACAGGTAGCCTAGTTTAGTATTCCTGCTTTACTTGTATATTGAATAGTCAAGGTACGTGTGCAGACACAAACCGAGTACTCATCACTGTTGTAACATGCTAACCTCGAGCAGAAGCAGAACTAATGTTTCATAGCAAGTAACCCCCGTGACCTCTAAGTCACTCATTATGGAATTAAATAATCATAAGTCAGGTGTCTTAACAATCTTTTATAAGACCTCAACATTCTTTGAAACACGTATTCCTATGTGGTTAGTTTTCCCAAGCCCATTTATATTTAAACTTTAGCAGACAGGGCCTGGCACACAAAAAACATCTCAAACTGAATTACACTGAGACCTACTGAACACTCACATCATGTGAGTCAAAAGCCATTTCAAAGTCCCGTGATACACTCAGATACAATTCTGAAGAACACTTCCTTTTAAAAACAAAAGTTAGTATATTTTTTTAAGACACTTCAGTTGCCATGATAACAATCCAAATGTGAACAGAAAGTGAGAATTCTAAAGGCCATAATACTTAACTGCTATCAGCAGACATGTCATTTCTAATCACTCTGGAGAGAGTGATATCTAAAGTAAGCAGAGACTCATTGTTGCTGCATAAAAGAAATGGAGATAAAAGAACAGAGCCAAACCAAGCCTGAAATTAAGGATGGAAACACATAGCAAAAGCATATCTATAAAAACTACCCATTTTTACCACTGCCCTAACTTTGGTACCTTAGAGCTTTACATCTACTTTTGAGATAGCAACTTCAGCTTAAGATAGAAATCTAAAGCTAACTACACTCCACAGGCACATATTTCTGCCTGTAGAGTGGGTCTTACTATAAAGTACATCTAAGTCTGAATTAGGCACATTAATGTCAAAATACTAAAGCTAAGCAAGAGATGATGGGATTCATCTCACTCAGTAATGTTGAATACAAAATATACTGAATAAACTATCTACACTACCATGAAGATTTAGCTATCTATAAAACCTGTCCTCTTCCCAGAGAAGAGTAGTGAGAAGTATGAAGAAAGTTTGAAGACAGATTAGCATTACACATTCCCCTTCAAGACATACACTCTGACCCAGAGATCCAAGCAGAAAATAAAAAAAAAAAAATTAAGAAAGCAAAACAACTCTTACTCCCTCAAGTGTTCCCTCCTTCAGAGCAAAAACACTTCCACAAAAAACTAACTGGTAAGTCTCAGAAACCTTCAAGACAAAACTATTCTGCATGTGCATCCTGCATGTCCTCCATGTTCCTCACCTGTCTTTGACATAGTCCATCCAGTGCTCCATTTCAGACTCTGAACTGGTCTTCTTTATCTGTCAAGAAGAAAAACAAATATCATCCCCATACATCTTGCACTGTCTAAACCTACACTTAAAAAACAGGGAGTTTAAAACAAGATTTTAGTTTGTTAAAAAAAAAATACCAAACAAAAAAAACACAAACAGAAATGGTCTTTTGCAAACTGAGTCTTCAAATTATTGAAATTATCAACATTATCTAGAACAATTCCAATATATCTCTCCTTCATCCAAGCACTCCCAAAACATCCATAATCAATTAGATTTCAATAGTGTCACATTCTTAGTCCAAAACTAAAGCAGCCAGCATAAAAAAATATGGTATTTAATCATGATGCCAGTTATGTCCCAACCAGGATAACTGATGCAGCAGTCCAACACAGGATAGCCCATACTGCAAACTTACACAGTCCAGCTGCCACAGAAAGAGTAACACCTCATTCTGCTACAAGCATCTCCCAAGACCCACCACAAGCCTAAGCTCCTTAAGAGCTACAAAAGGTCTGTAGAAGAATTGTTCATATGTGCAAAGAAAACAGTAAAGAAAAGCATCAGAACTGTTTACTCACTAAATGAATTAGCTCCTTAGCAAGCTGCGTAATGGACATCTCAAAGTTAGTTCCAATGTTATAAATTTCACCTGGTTTCCCCTCCTTCAGGACAGTAAGGAATGCTTCTACCACATCAGTTGCATAAAGAAAATTCCTTCTCTGAAGTCCAGAACCATGAATACAGCTTAAGACAAGAAAAAGAAAAAAAAATTTTATCCTTTAATAGATGCATTCAATTTACTGAACTGTGTTTTAAGCAGTTTTGCTGTTAGATGGTTACCTGAAGGTACTTAAGTACCTGACATGCAACAATCTTTTACTTTGAGGAAATCCTGTTATTAAAGTAAGTAATTCACAACTTAGTTATGTAATCGTCATTTTACAAACTAGCACATATTTATAACTGCAATTACAGTTTTATAGCACAAACACCACAAACAAAAAATGCAAGCTACCTACCATTTTCTGTTCTGTTGCAACAAAGATATAAACTTTGGAATAACCTATGGAATCAAAGAAAAATAAACCCCATTACTCCATTATTTTAGGAGCTGTCACTCTGCAAGGAATAAGGAACTTCAACAGTGAAGCATCCCTAAGTATTTTAACAAGATCCTTTAAACACTTTTAAGTTTTATTAAGTCTAATGAAAGAAAGTATCAAGCCTAGAAGCTACAAGGATTTTGGTTTTTAAGAATAAATGAATCTATTGCATTGTAAACCATATCTTTCTGGCAGTTACAAATGTAACATTTTTACAAAAATAAAAAGTTTCCATTACTTTTTGCACACAGCTTTCTGCACACCAGAGTCTAACTAGAAATAATTATTGCCAACAGTTCAGAACAACGTGTAAACATCCAGCAAACTGCAGTAAATCTAGAATCAAAACATAAGAGCTGTTAAAATCGTTACATTTGGAAGAGAACCAGAGAATTTTAAGATAACTAAACACAGATCAAGTGATAGCCACTAGCTTGCTGCACAAAGATTTACAATATTATGTTAAACTACAAGCTCAGATCCATTCATAAAGTTCCAGAAACTTCAGAATAGTTGGCCCCACTATAAAAGCTCTTAAACTGAAGCCATTATAAAACTATTTAAATTATTATAATTTTGTTAACTTGCTGCTCTAAACATAGGAACAGACATGGGTAAAACTAAAGATTAATCTAGCCTAGTGCTATGTTCTTAGGAGTAACTAAAATTGAGTATGTGAGGAAGAATACGTAAGTCAAAAGCTAGCAAATAGTGATACATCCCCTGAATATACTCCCAACAATCAGGCAACCCGTAGCAAGTCACAGATCAGAGAAAAATGTATTTTGAAAAACCATTGCTTATCCACCTACAATAATGCAGGTGAAAATAAATTTATTTGGAAAAAAAACCCACAAAAGGTAAAAAGCAATTCAAATTAAAAAACACCTCAACAGAAGTGCAAAATATAGCTACATTTCACACAAGTTCCAAACTTCAAAGAGTATGTGTGATTATCACTCCCATTCCATCAGTGTATTTCCATTCACTAAGAGAGCAGATTTTGGTATTGACTTAAAAAGGCAACTCCTTCTACCTAAGTGCCATTTAAAATAGTTACCCAGCAAGGTCTGTATGAACACATGCAAAGACAAGTCACTTTGCACTACCTTCTCACCTTATTTATGAATGCTATAGCTTCATCTTACTTATTTTCTGTGCAGGTTGGAACAACCCTTTCTATACCAGACAAATGGTGCTCTCAGTTTACTTTTTGAAATGTTTCTCTTAGTTATTAAACACTCCCTATTACAGAACAAGATATGTGAGTTAATGTAAGTTGTAGGGGAACCCTGTCAAAATATCCTTTGAAAAACAGAAAAATTACAGAACAAAGTAACCGTTGTAAAATTCATTTAAATGACTACAAGTCTCTAATTGAAGTTTCATCAACAATCAAAAAACATGTTCATGGTAAGACATGTTAGTGTGAGCTCAAAATATATAATCATATGTTAGTTGCAAGGGTGAGTTTTTCAAAAGTCATCCCATGCATATGAGAAAAAAGTAAAATCACTGTAACCCTGCATTATGGTACACTGCAGGTCAGAATAAAGCACAGTTTAACTTACTTTTTCTGGATACTGATGTGGTCCGTAAACATTACTGCTCCGTGTGATAACAACTGGAAACTTGAGAGCATTAAACATACATGTGATTAAATAGGAAAATATATACTAGTAAAAATCTGTAGGCTTCTTGCTGACCAATAAACAGAGACACAGGGCTTATTCAAAAATCTGCAAGCCCTTACAAACATTAATGATTTGAGCTATCTGTATTTCTGTTAAATAGGCAAGGGCCTCCATCCTACTCAGCCTGCTGGAAACACCACAAGTGACAAATGTTTGAAATCTCTCTGTATTGCTCTGGAACCACCATAGGTCATATGTGTATCTGGTTGACTGAAGAATGGCTTAGTCCTACTTACTCCAAGATGTTTCACAGTCATTAACATCCCATTCATGTCCACTTTATATAAAAAACATCATATGTCAAGAACAAAAGTCTGAAGTATTCAAAATGTTAAATGTTATTGCTTAAACAAATATGATTAATAGGGCTTTTTCTTTTTTTTTTTTTGCTTTAACTATAAGCCTAGTCTTAATACAACTTGAATTTTGCATGTTCTACTTCTGTGTAATACTTTTGTACTTCCTTCAAGCTTAACACTGTTTTTAAATTCCTAATGTTCTCTTTGACCATTTTATCAAAGCATTATTTTTAGACATTACAGTTTAGATGTAAAAAACAAAAATTAAAGACATCTGACCTGTCCCCACTGTCTTGCAGTGTATCTCCACTACTTATGGTGGATATTCTCCAACACATCCAAACTACAGGCCTAACAATAAGGAAAAGGTGACACTGTGTGGACTAGTACTGATTTTTCTTTTATACTCTTAGATACATAATACAGACACTTAATTACAGGCTTCAGAGCTTTTGAAGCTTCCATCAACTTACTTGGTACCTTTCCCAGTAGGACTGAACAAAACACTCTGCAGCAGCTTTAGAGGAAGCATAGGGATTTGTAGGACGTTTTGGTGAGGATTCATCAAATTCCTAAAATGAGAAGAAGAATTTGCATTACTCAATTTCTTTTGCCCAGATAAGCCTTAAAGTTACAAAAGGAATAAAAATCCCTAAATATCCAAGCACATCAGTCTGACAAAGTCTGCTTACAGCAGAAGAGCATAACAAAAGACAGCCTATTTATGAAACATAGGAGGCAGCCAGATTACCAGCAGCAATATTTTTATACTTCTAGCAGAGTACCTCAGATTTTTATCTGGTAAAATAATCACTGTTGCTACAGGGAGGCTCAATCCTTTTCAGGCTCATATTGCCTCAGAGTGCCATTGCACCACCTTTCAGTCAATTCAGTCAAAGGGGTCTTTTCTTAAACTTTCCTTAAACTTCTGTAACCGAAAAACCTCCAAATCAAGGCTTCAACAATTCTGCCTACTTCTAGAACGGGTAGCTTCCAGGCTATCCTGCCACTTTCATCTATTTCTCACTTGAAGGGAAAAAAACCCAAACCAAAAGAAGGAGGGATACTATGCAAGGTGCGGTTTGTAACAATCACCTTACCTTGATTAAAAGACTCCCTAGTCGTGTTCGACCTTTGTCTCTGAAATTAACTGGCCTTTCTCCTCTCAAAAAAAAACTCTACAAGAACTTCTAGTGTGATTCATAAAAAGAAGAAAAATCAGATTCAAGGCCCAAAGGCAGAAAAAGTTCACTTGAAGGTATCAAGCCAAACCACCGGTCTGCACACAGGAAATCATCCTTAGGTATCATAAAAGTCTAATGATGTAAGTTGTGTTGAAAGCACCGATAAAGACATTGCAACAATAAGAAAGTGCATAGGACTTTTCTGAAGTACATTAATATTTTCATGGACTATGACATAAGGCTACTTGACTTATTTATGCCTTTAAAAAGATGAACACGCATAATTTGCCTTTCTACTGAGCTAAATTACATTTCCTGAATCAAGGTCAGGTATAACTTGTCAAAAATCAAAGACTTCCATAGAACAACAAGAAACATTTGAATATTTATTACAGTAATACGGGAATTGTTTCCTGTTTGAATTGTCACTACCTACAGTTCTGTTGGCATTTAGGTAGAGTGTAAAAGCAGTTCCCTGCCTGTCAAACTATGCACATTACTGAAGTCTCATGAATGCTCCAAGACAAAACCTGTATAACACACTCTCTTGATACTATCTCTGAGGAGTAGTGACACCGTTAAAGATCCAAATCTCACTGCTTTAGATAATAAACATTCAATATAAAACATGCTACCAAAAAAAAAACCTCAGGACAATTTTGATACTTGGCTTTCTAGAAGCAACCAGTGCTTATTTACAAGTTCTGCATTGTCAGAAACAGCGCAAAAGTCAAATATTTACAGAGGCCAAGGGAAGTTAGAACTCATTTTGTTTTCACTATTACAAGCAGGTAAACTAGAAAAATCCAAATGCATTTTCAAACTCACCTCATCAGTGCTACCTCCATATACTTCATCTGTACTAACATAGACAAACTTCTCCACATTGGCTTCATGTGCAGCAGCAACCAGCACATTAGTGCCATAAACATTCACGTAGGTGAATTCCAGGGCATGCCAAAATGAAAGATCTACATTTAAAAATTCAGATAATTCTGATTAAATTTCAGCAAAATAAGGCTATTGGTTCCTATTGAGACATAATATTGGAGGCTGCAACATAGACCTCTCAGATAGCAATGTCCTTATTAAATGAAAGCCCTTTCTACTTGAAGATGAAAATCCTTGTTCTCAACATGAGGCTGGAATCAGGAGCAGAAGCTTGTTGGCTATGGACTTTTGAACCTAAAATAGCATCATCTAACTTCATTTAAGTGACAGCAAAACTACTTCCCCTGTCACTAGGAAAGGCTAAGCTCAGTAAGAAAAGTGTCATTCAAAGACAGCTGCAAGATACAATAACATGTACCCATGACTGTTAACTAACCAGCACCTGTTTTGATTATTATAATTGTCCCACTGACCTAATGACTTTGTGCATATCAAATCTGACAATTTCAAGAAGTATTTTCCTGGAGACTTCTTTGAATATTTCTTCTCATGATGAAAGGAGTATGGGATTGTTCTCACTAACAGTGATACTGAAAAGCGACAATCTGAAATAGGCACTTTTAAGTATAATCCATTCTCTCTTTTTAGAGCTGAGACAGGATTCCAAAGGGACTTATGCCTAATCCTTCAGCTTCCACATTATGTTTTTTCATGTAACATTGGAGCCAATTAAGTAAAAACTTAGGACTATGTACAAACTCTCTCTCCATTGGCTTTATGACTCCATCAGTACATTGTCAGCTACACGTGAGTCTAGATGGAATTTAAAAACGTAATATAAAAAAATGTATGTGCAATGAAAACAGACAACAGTTAGGTGAAGCACTTTTTAAATCAAGACTGTGAACCCCTTTAAGTTAAAAAGGCCACCTGACATTCAATCATGTGATCTGTAGAAACAAACTGCATCCTTGGTTTACATGAAAAGACAAAAATTATTGGTATATATTTCAAACAGGTATAGCCACAGAAAACAATAACAACACATGCAGCAATGCTCACCTACATGTGTTTGGGCTGCAAAATGAAGGACTATATCTATTTTCTCAGTTTCAAAGAGTTGCTTTATAAAATCAGGTTCACAAATATCTCCCTAAACAGAAAAAAAGATTAGGAAATTATTTTTTATAGAAAATAATCAGCTTTCATTTATATCAAGTGTCACATAACAAACCATCCCGAAGGGATCACAGGATATAAACAGCACTACCAACTGAGTTTTGGACAATTTATCAATGCCATGCCTAAAATAACACCATTTATCCAATTTCACCCATTTTGAGAAAAATCCTCAACAAAACTTATTTCAGAATTTATATTACTATTAACATTAGAAACAGCAATGTTCACAAAAATACACACAACATCAGTTTAGTGTGGAGCTTCAACACCAAGGCTGAAATGCCAAGTTCCCACAGAGAGTTAGTTACCAGTCTGGCGAGCAGACAGGGACATCTAGTGGTACTGTAAAAGGAGAAGCGGATTCCCACTAGGTTGGATATCTTGCAAGGGTTTTGCTTTTTTGTTGCTTGTTTTGGTAACTTTTTTTTTTAATTTATATATTTAAAAAAAAAAGACAGACATTGACAGACAAGTTTGACATAGAAGCAACAGCAGTTTTTAAAGGTAAATGCAAGCTGAGTAAAAGCTTTTGATATTTACCTGTTGGCTCAACTTAAACAAGACAGTACCTGAGAAGAGGTGTCTTGAGGAAGAAGACTTTTGTATTTTCAGACATTTAACTAAAAATTGTTCAAATGTACCTATGTTTTAAGACGTTCTCAAGCAACAACTCTGAACAACAGTCTCAAAGAGGTATTCTATGTTAGAAATGGAAGGAAGGTGAACTGATTTTCCTATTTCTCATCCGTGAATAAAACTGAAACACTCCAGTAAATACACTCACACATTATTTTGAACTAAGTGGTTACAATTACTGACTTTTTTTTAACTGAAATTCAAGCTTAGTACATCTGTGCTGAACAGCAACAGAAACTGTGATTAAAATGTATCTTTCATACAGTCTCTGAGTCAAATTTTCTAAACTTACTTTTCTACTTTCCAAAACAGACTTCCCTTTCCACAGCGCCACTAGAGTGTATGTCCTTCTGGCTGTCTCCTAAGGTCAGTAACAATGTTACAGTTCTAATCATAAGGGTTGCACATCCTAGATTACTTTTTCGGGTGCATTTTTTCCTGTCAGTGTAAACTGCTTGGTTGCATACCAGCTGCATGTCAAGCGATGATCAACTGTCCCTAAAAACTAAAAACAGAATCAACGAAACAACCAAAAAGAAAAGCCAAACAAACAAAAAAAACCCCACAAACAAAAAACCCAACACAAAATAAAAAACAAAAACCCCACGCTGAAAATTTAGAATTATTTATACCAGTGTAAGTTTTGTGACAAGATATTCGCACCCTTGTTTAAAGGCAGTATAGCCATATCATTCCTAGTTCCTCTGCTTTACACAGGGATCTGACTGTTTAAAGGATGTCTTCTAGGACTCCATGCTCTCCCCAGCAATTAAATGTTAATATCTATCCAGGCAAAAATGCTTTTTTACAGCATTCACACATTTCATCACACATACTGGAAACAGTCAAAGACCTCAGGAAAAAGAGGTTGGTTCACAAAAACATAAACAGCCATGGGGGTCACCAAACAGGTGAGGGCAAGTTCAACTTCCAACCTCACCTGAATCCAAGAAAAAGCATAAGTTTACATCTACTACCTCTGACAAAGGTGCTATTTCAGAAAACTAAACTATATGCATTCCTCAGGTGTCCTGTAACCTTGGGCACCCCCCCAAGACAGAGAGATGAGCGTCAGCGCTCACTTCTGTAGACAGGAAGAACCTGTCCACAAGCCAAACAAGTCAGAATGTTGATCTGAACAATAAATCAAAATCCATTGCCTGTCTGAAGACAAAACTGTGGAAGCAGTAAACCAATTTAATTGGCAAAATTTTAGAAAGAAAAGGTATACATTGGATGTTACCATGAGACCCAAACAACTGTTCCAAAACAAGTGTGAACTACATAGCATCAACAGCAGCATGAGCAAGAATGTACCCCAATGTCCAGGACTAACAGGAGTGTGTTGCCATGGAATATGACAAGTGGCAGAGTTCAAAGTTGCAAAATCTAAGACAGCATCAGAGAAGCACAGAAGTGCTGAATTTAAGTCTATCTTGACCACATCACATATCAAAAGTGAAACAACCATCCCTAAAACCACTCATCTCATAATTATGCTTTTACCAATTCTTTACCTTCATGATACAATCAAATATGTCAACTTTTTCAAAGACTTTTCATGTAAGAGACAGAACACTGCATTTTATCACAGACTTCTGTGAGTGGAATACAAAGGTAAACAGACAAAGTAAATCTGTTATGTTCATTTGATTGTCACATGCATTGGCATATCACACTGTAATGAAGGAGTCGAGGTAATTTCAACTTCATCATATGTGAAAGTAGTGGCTTCCACTCTGGGGATCCCTGGAGGCCATGTTACCTTGACAAGAAGGGGTAAAAATCTGTAAAAAGTCAAGTTTTGTAGAAGAGAAGGCTTTATTACCTGGATAAACTTGTAGTTTTCCTTCCCAGAGACAGTTTCAAGATTCTTCAAGCTTGCACAGTAGTCGAGCTGAAGAGAAATACCACACAACATAAATAAACGGGCTTCATGGAAGCAAATAAGCTAACTCAAACACAACCTGACCACTAGAAAGTCTGAGAAAAAAGTAAAAACTTATTTCAAAAGAAGACCTACTTTGCAAGGAGATATGAAGCTTTAAAAACACAAATCTTGAAAATACACCCTTAATGCAAAAATTCTTAAACAGAAGTTTAGAGCTTGAAAAGCTTCCTCCCTTTTCTGAGCAGCAGTTGACTTTTTTTTTTTGCATATGAACAAATGGAAAATCATACAAAAATTAGTAACTTACAATAAGTCATATAAATTTCAATGTTACAGATTGCATTACAAATCATTTTAAACCGTTTTCCATATCAAGAAAGAAAGTTATTACCTTATCTAGATTTATAATCAGATAGTTTGGATAGTTTTTCACAAGAGAGACAACTACATGTGAAGCACTGCAAGATAGAAGAAAAACATATTTTAGAATTACATACTTGGCTTTAAGGTAACAAAGAGATGACAAATTACAAATAAGTTCAGCAATAGCAAAGGTTTTTGCAGGAGAAAGGGACTATATTCAAGACAGGTGATAGAGAAATTAAAAAATATATTTCAATATATGTCAACATTATTCTAATATACTCTGGACATTATTCTAATGTATTCTATATATAAGTGCCTACTGTTAAGAAACTAAAAATCAGAATAAAAGTTCACACTGTAACAAAGTAAATCAGCACTGCCCACAGACACATAACCCCCCCCCCTTATATGCTATATTCAGTTACCATTCTAAAATTCTTTTACACTCTCAAGCTTATATACTAGATATCAGGGAGAACCAGTCAACTCTCCTAACCCCCAAGAGTGACTCCCATCACTCAAATCTCCAACACTGCACCTAGGTGTAAAAAGTGACTAGCAGACAACCAGGTGGCATCTCCTCTTTGGCACAGTCTTATGTACAAGAAATTCACCCTGAGAGTCCAGGTTTACTAGGGGTTATTCACACAATCTAATCCTCTCACAGCTTCTGAGCTCACTGTCGGGCTCAAGCTGAAGATGGACCCGACCTTTCTCTTACTCGAGCCCAGACCACAGCACTGGGGGCTGATATGGGAAATAGCAGTTGGCTCAAAGCCCTGCCACCCCCACCTACAGAATCAATTGAGTTGGAAAAGACCTCTGAGATCATCGAGTCCAACTTATTATCAACCACCACCTTGTCAACTGTCCAGTCATTTCCTGAACACCTCCGAACGCCTCCTGAACACTGATTCCTGCACCCCCCTGGGCAGCTCAGTCCAGTGTCTAATCACTGTTTCTGTGAATTCTTCCTAATGTCCAACCTGAACTTCCCCTGGTGCAGCTTAAGTCTGTTCTCTCGTTCTATCATTACTTTCCTGGGAGAAGAGGCCGACACACTCCTGGCTACACCACCCTGTCAGGGAGTTGTAGAGAGTGGTAAGGTCTTCCTTGAACCTCCTTTTCTCCAGACTTAACAACCCCAGCTCCCTCAGCCGTTCCTCATAGGACTCTTACTCCAGACCCTTCATCAGCTTCGTTGCCCTTCCCTGGGCAGCCCCACCCCGGCTGAGACCGAGCACCGACTCCCGCCGTCAGCGTCGGGCGGTCCCTCCTTCACCGGGCACCTTCTCGCTGCCCACAGGGGAAGGACCGACGTTGCAGCCTCTCAGCCCACTTCCCAGCACTTGCCACCTCAAAACTCACGACAGGGGCGAGTCACCAGCAGCCCCTGAGCGAGCGCGGCGCCGCGGAACCAGCCCAGGACAAGCACAAAGGAGGCGACACCGCGGGACCCCACCCGCCGCGTCTCACCCGTGCCCCTGACAGGAGGCTGGCGGCCCCCTCCGGGCCCGTGGGGATCACTCACATAAAGCCGGCGCCGCCCGTCACCAAGACCCGCTTCTCAAACACCGGCAGCACCGCGAGGCCCAGCCGCCCCGACATCGTCTGCGCTTTACGGTACCGGCCCCCTACCACCTCCCTCCCCGCCCACGGCTGCGCGTGCGCGGCACAGGCCCGGGGGACAGGGTCGCTGCGCCTGCAAGAGACTCATTGAAAAATCGCCTTCCTCGCTCCCTGCGTGGCCCCAAGAGCAGAGCAGTCGCCGTCTCGGAGCCCACCGACAGCGGCTGGGGCGCGGCGAGTGAAGCGGGCCAGGGCTTCAACTCCGTATTCAGCGGCGACCGACGGCCGTCTCTTTTACGATAATGGGTCTCTCAACTTACGGCCGGACACGGCAACGGGACACGTTGTCGCAAGGGCGGGGCCTGCCCGTTTGGTCACGCCCCCAAGGGCGGGCGCGCTCTCTCATTGGCTCTCTCGCCGCTCCCGCCCTCCCGCTCGCGCCTAACCCGGAGGGGGGGGGGGGTGGTAGTGTCACGTGACGCGGCAGGGGACAGCGCGGGAGGAGGGAGGTAGGACCCCGGTGTTCGGCGGGTCCCGGGGATGCGGTGGCGGCTGCTGTGGCTGCTCACCGCCGCTGCTGGCTGCTACTGTTGGGGCCCCGCCGCGGGCAAGACGCTGCGGGGCGGCTTCGCCAGCGCCGCCGCCCGCCTGGAGCCGTGGCGGCCCGTGGCGGGCTTCCAGTTCTACGGTGAGTGCCCCGAGGGCAGGAGAGCGGGGAAGCGGCTGTGCCGTCCTGAAACGGGGCCGGTGGGGAAGCGGGGGCGGTGAGGAGCCGCTGGGGCTCTGGTGGAGCGGTGGCGGCCAGAGGAGCCGTGGTGCGGGGAACGGGGTCAGCCCCGCAGTTCTCCGTCCTTCCCTCCTCCGCTCGCTCCCTTTTCCTCCTTCCCTCTCTTCCTCCGCCGGGATGTGCAACAGGTCCCATCCGCTGTCCGGGCAGCGCCGGAGCGAGCCCGGGGATCCCGGCCAGAAGCAGGACCCGGCCGGAGGACGGGGACAGCCCCAGGCGCTGGATGCAGGAGTTGGCAGCAGCCCCGCGCTGTGGGCCACAGAGTGGAGAAGCGCTGTGCCTCCCTTCGTGTCCCGCAGCCTGGTGCCGACACTCCCGGCCGGGTGTCCGGGAGAACGGAGGCATTTTAACTCCGGCACGCATCCCTCCTTCCCTCTTGGAACTCCACCAAATGGCAGCGATGCTTAACGTTGCACGAGGCTGTGCCCCATGGCCGAGTGCTCTTGGTGTCACCGCGCATCGGGATGTAAAATTCTCACCTGGTTATTCCCAATGGCTTCTCTTTCCTGTGTTACTAACTCCTTGTTAGTAGTAATTTCTGACTGTTAGTCAGTAATTGCTTAGTAATAATTCCTGACTACTTTGCTGCTGAAAGAGGGCCCTAGCAGTGGTCCAGAATCCTGTTAAAATGGCCACTCCAAAAGGTTGCAAACTACTCTGCTTGCTACAGAAGTTTTACTTTGCAGAAAGAGATGTGTGTAACCATGACAAGTGCTGTATACAGCAAGGCTCTGCTGGTCAGCATGCTTTTCCTATATGCTCAGCATTTCAGTAGCTTAGGCTGTTTTCTTTCCCATTGAGCTTCATGGCAGAACAGTTCTGCGGAGTGCTTCAGAATCTAATGGGAGTAAAAAAAATGTGATGTAAGCAAAACAGAGTTACAGCGTGACCTTTTAGCACTGAATGTGAGCTGTTAGATAGGGTGGAGATAGCTTGTGAAGTGACTGGAAAGCAGTTAACTATCACTGTCCTTGAAGATAATTGTAGAAGTGCTCTAAATAGATCTAAAGGAGAAAAGCGCACTGCTTAAATCTGAGAAAAGACTGTTAAGATTCAAGATGAGTGGTGTAGGGGTTCTGTTAAAAGTTGATGTTGCATATTTGCATAGAAATACTCCTCTTTCTGCATGAATTCCAACAACTATTTTGGGTCCTAGTGAAGCTTTTTTTAGAACCGTCTGTTAATATTTCAAAATCTTCTTAAGTAAATTGTAGTTCATACAACATTTTACAGATCCCAGGAGATTACCTTATTTGAGGTTTTTTTTGTAGGACCTGTCTTCCGACTGGGTCTGAAGAGGCAAACCTTCCTTATCTGAAGCTGGTAGTAGTCTATTGATTCACATCCAGCTGGTGCCTCTGTTAGGGGAGAAAGAAGGTTCCTCTGACAGATTAAAACAACATTCAAAGCTTGCTTAAATTTATGTGGAATTGTGCTCTTGCAGTACCAATTGATTTTTCTTCTCCATTAAATTCTATCTTTTAATTTATGATACTCTTAGGTTAAAGAAGTCTATGTCAGTATATGAAAGAAATTATCAAAATAAGTTTGAGGACTGTAGAACTACTCAAGATAAGATAAATTGTGTCAAATGAGCTAATTCTCAAAATGACTAAAATATTTCTGTATGTCAAAATGCAGCCTGTAGTGACAGGATGAGGGAGGATGGTTTCAAACTGAAAGAGTCGGTTTGGATTAGATATTAGGAAAAAAATATTTACTGTAAGGGTGGTGAGGCACGGAAAAGGTTGCTTAGAGAAGTTGTAAATGCCCCATCCCTGGAAGTGTTTAAGGCCTGGTTGGTTGGGGCTTTGAGCAACCTGGTCTAGTGCGAAGTGTTCCTGTCCACGGCAGGCAGGTCGGAAACAAGATGAAGTCCCTTCCAATCCAGGCCATTCTGCCATTCTGTGATTCTGTAGGTAGACTGCCACATTAGAGAACACTTTTGAAGTTTGATTTTCTTTGTATCAATTTGACGTCTGTCATCTATAAGTATTTTAGCTCTAATCCATCCATTACATGAAAGTCTATTTACATAAGTTCTTCTGGTATTAAACTTAAGAGCTACCCTATGATGCTCATTGTCATGCCACAAAGGCCATAAAATACTAGACTTTGACCTAATTGAGACTACTGAGGCACTGTCTTTAACTTGAGAAAATAAAATTTGGGGTGGGAGGGAGGAAAGGGGAAAAAAGTTGTCTGGAAGTCTGTTAAAAAAAAAAAAAGAGAGGGGAGGGAAGACTGTTTGTAGTAGAGAAGGTTAATGACCTTTGAGTAATGAAGGTTTGTTTAAGTACCATCATAGAGAATTGTGCATGCAGTGGTTTGTTAATGAGATATATAGAAATTTCTTCTGAAAGATCATACTTTTATTAGGAAGTACTGGTAACAGTTTAAGAATAATGTGAAGCTGTAGTATAGCTACTTATAAAAAAATTTATGCCACACTATCATTTTGCTTGTAACTTACATCAAGGCTGAGTAGTTGATTTTATTTTTTAAATATCAAGGTGACCATGCTGTTCTGTGTGTCAGAATCAAGAATATAGCAGTAGCTGTGGCAAAAGCAGCTAGACTTCACCTCTTTCAAGCACAGGAATGGCAGAAGCTGGAGAACAGTGTCCAAGATCACAGCTGTACAGAGAAGTTCTCTAAAGCTCAGCTGACAAGTGAGTTGCTGCTTTTTTTCTCCTTACTAACGGAATTACTGGTGTATTTAGAACTCTGTTATGTGTTTAGAATATTCATTTCAGTTAATTTGGACTTTGCATCAACCAGGACTTTGCCCTTCTGCAATTAAAAAATACTACAAGGAAATAAAATTGCTTTCCTTGTTCTGCACTTCAGAAGACTTTATTTGCAAGTTATGATTTAGTATGCTACTGGAAAATGAAATGCATGACAAATAATGGCTTTAATGCAAACAGCTAAACTTTATGACCAATTCTAGTTCATGCTCTCACATATTCTCAACTCAGAATGGGTACGTGCTTGACTGAAGTTTTCATTTAGTCATTCAGTACAGAGATTTTCTTTAACTCTGCTTGGAGTAAAAGTCTCTCGTTTTGTTTTTTAATCTCAAATTTTCCATAAAATAGATTATCTTGAGTATATGAGAGAATTTACAAAGAATACCATTGTGCTATGAAACTGAAGAACTAGAGAATCTGAATGTTTAGGACAGTCAAATGTACAGTTTGAATTGTGACTTTTATTGCAGAGGAATGAAAAAAAAAATTAGAGGCAAACTGATGGAAGCTGCTGCAGTTACCTCTAAACTTCTGAAGCAAATGCTTGTGAGGTGGGAGTATGTAGCCCAAGTACAAAGTAAAAGGGTAAATTTGTACCTGCAAACCTTCTCTTTCACTACCCCATCATAAGTCTTTCTTTTCTGTGAAAATTAATCTGCTTTATGCTACCTTGCCTTATAACTTGCCTCTATTACAACTTAATGCCTTATCACCCTTTACTTTTGTAATTTGACATTCATCAACAAATCTCACATTGAAATGTTTTTATTATTTGAGCTGAGAGTTATATCAGTATAGAATATGTAGGTTGTCTTTTTGTCTCTTATTTACAAAGGAACATTTCTCACTTGTCAGGAGGCTCCTGTTCTCCAGTTCAATGAAAATGGCATTTTTAAAAGCCAAGAAAACAAATATAAAATTATATTTTCATGGAAGCACGAAGCTGTCATGCTTTGATATACAAAACACATTAGAAAAATTTTGATACAGTATCAAATGTGAACTAATCAGGATAAAGCTGAACTTGAGTACCCATCTAAATGTGAAAGTACAGTAAAACACTGAAGCATTGAGTTATGTAACTAGAAGACAGACTGAAATAATAATTTTTGCACCATTTGCTGATTGTAATGATACCAAACCTACTTAAAGCATAAATTTTCTGTTAAGAAATTAAATTAATATTAGAAGCTTCATTCAAATGGATCTTAAGTGACTACAGCTTCTCTCTTAGATACATTTCCTCTGTGCAGAGTAACAGATGGATCTCCTGTAACATTTGTCATAATGAAATCTTACACAGATGTCACTTCTAAGACGTGGTTTCCTTACACTTTATCAGAGCTGCACAAAAGTGCTGCTGAAATAACTAACAGTTGGTCTGTCATTCCTGACAGTCCCAGCAGTGTACTCACTGTTTGCTCCTCTGTTTAAGAGCACCAGGTGAGTTGGGTCTGCTTGCTGATCTTGGGCAAAATTGATTACATTTTTACCTCTGAGTCATCTTACAGAATTGACGGCAAACTGATTAAACACACTCTGTGTGATGCTTAGTCTTGATGCAAATAACAGTGTCAGAGCTCAGCTGAGAGTTGCCATGGAGAGTAAAGCCACTCCTCTCAGCTGCAGTTTGCCTTTCGTTTGGATAAAGCACCACATGAAACATTGGTTTACGTGTCATCCCAATCTGTACTTCATGACAATTGCTGCAAAGGAATATATAGTATCATTCTCCCTGGATTCTGGTGTTGATCACTTCATACTTTCCGAGAACAGAAATTAACTTCTTGTAGTTGAAACAAGTTTATTTGAATTCCGTAAATGTTTTTCTCAGATAGGCTTCAAGTTTGAAAATAGTTCTAAATTTTTTTACAAAATATTGAGGGGAAAATGTGTTTATCTCAGGGTTGTTTGTATGTATGTTTGCAGCTTTTTCATTTAGAAAGGCCTTTCACAAAAAGAAACTTGTTTTATGGGTTTTTTTATTAAATTTTTCTTTTTCTTCATCCTTAACCATTGTCATCTTGTAAATATTAAGATGAACTCATCTACAGTCCAACTGCTATTTCTTCTACAGAGATGACTTTCATTTATGGTTGAGCTGATTAGCACTCAGGTTCTGTAATAAATGTGGCAGTCCTCACAATTTTTGCAGTTTTACCCAAACACAGAAAGCCATAGGTTTCATTTGCATCAAAAGTTTGATTTGGAGAGATTCTGCTTGGTTAACTGTTGTTTTTGGGAAAAATAGTGGTAAGACAGTGAGCAGATGAAATACCAGTCTCTTACATAGTTGTTTTTAAATGTAATCTGATTTGAAATAACACAGTTTTATTATACAGTGGTTTCAGCCCTTAGCTGTCAATTGAAATTCAGTATATTGCGATTTGGGGAAGGTGCTGTGAAATAATACTGGTTTGTACCTTTAAAGTATGTATGTTGTTGTTTACCAAGCTCACATGCAGCTGTTCCTATTTAGTGCTCTAATATCTTTGAAAACAGAGTAGAATAAACTTCACTAAGTTATTTTTCATGCTACATAAGTGCCTGTTAGGTAGTACAGAATAGCTAATCCTGTCAACGCTGTACTAGATGATGGAAATGTACTAAGTGTGGGAGATAGTTTGTAGTTACTGTCTTCTGGAAGAAGGGAACCCTCCCAGGGAAGATAAAAGCTGAGAGGTGGGAGGCAGTGTCTTCACCAACTCTTGCCTGTACCTATTTGAAACAAAAGATGATGTTGGAGGTCTGGTCTCTGGTATTATGGCTAACTTTCAAAACTAATACTGTTTCCTACTGTATGTAGTTTATAACCTTTATATGATGCTGTGGATTTAAGTTTTATCTTCATTGAAAGATATATTTTCTAAAAGCAAACTAATCACGTATTTACTCCTATTTTTGTTTCGTTTTCTTCTAAAGTGACTGTGAACCACACAGAGCAAAATCTGACAGTGTCCCAGATTCCTTATCCGGAAACATGGTATGTGTTTTATGTAGACAAGTTTACCTGCGAGGAGAATTATTCTGAATCCGAGGATATTCAGTTTGAAATGGTCTTACTAAACCCAGATGCAGAAGGGAATCCATTAGATCACTTTAGCGCAGGGGAATCTGGTAAGATTTTTTTTCTTAAAATTAGATTTGTAAGTTAAGGATCTGATTACTCAAATCAGTACTTACTATTCTTGGAAGAGTATGGGGAATGGATAGCAGAGCCTCTGATTTTTCATATTCTGTTTTCTCATGCAGAGTAAACTTCAGTTCATTTTCATTTTCTGCCATCAGAGAAAAATCTTTAGACTGACTTTCCAAGATTTGCCTAACTAGAAATATAGATGCACAAGGAAAGTCAGTGTTAACATCTTTGCTGATATGTGTTTTTACCATGTTGAAATTGTAATCTTCTGCTAGAATGTGAATTTAGTACTTAATTTTAATGAATTAATGACATTCCTTAGCTGTGTGATACTTGATTCTGTGCAACACGAGTACATGCATGATAAAACATTTTGCAAGTACAATTTCAGTTCAATGTCTAGGTCTTTGTGTCTTAGTCACAGGCAGTAGATTAGATTTGTCAGTCCTGATTTTGTTATGTTTAAGAATTGTGATTTGAAGTCTTTAAATATCTAAAGAAAAACTCAAGACAGCAGCTGAAGAAATACCTACATACAATTGTATGCTCTGAACAATCCAGCCTAGTGTATTCTTTGTTGTAACGAGTAGCATCACTGCTCTGGGAGGCCTCATCAGCGTGTCACTCACCTGGCTCTGTTGTGAGGGAAGGGCCCTATAGGCTTAGTCTGCCTTCCTATCCAGAGCAAACCTGTGTACCCAGAATGAGCCTAATTGCTTGCTTGGAATCAAATGCCTTGCTGTCATTCTTGGTCTCAAGAGGATATAGAGGGAACAAAGGCAGCTCCCTTTTTGAAAGGAAGAAAATATTCACTGGAACATTTAGCAGAATTTGTAAGAAAGTAGCATGTTAATAATCTGGTTTGCAAGGTTTATCATCAGACTTAACTTGTTTCTCTATAATTATTATTCTACACATTTAGCAAGTTTTATTTGGTGAATGTGGTATTCAGAAGTGAATTCTAGGTTAAGTTACTTATTCTCAGAAAGGACTAATAACACTCTTGCTAAATCAAAGGGCAAAGCAGCTACACAGCATCATATACCCCTCTAAAATGGTGTACAGACCTCCTAGAGAGGCATCTCAGCTCTGTATTAATTTTGTAGAGCACTTGGAAGCAGAACTGAACAACTTACATGCTCCATATGGAGGCATGTAAATGTGCTGGATGCATGTATTTAGATCTAGCAAGTAGGAAGCAAGGTGAGCTGTACATCCCATGTCTTCCACAGTTGCAGAGGAACACCTCTGTTTATTCAGAATTAAAACCTGCATTGTTGCCATGAATCCTGAAGTTACATACACTGGTGTGCTTGCAAAGAGCTGAGAAGAATTTCATCTCTTTCATTCTCTCTCATTTTTAATGTTATTTTTTAATGCATCTCTGGAAAATAAGCTTTTTCATTTTTCCATAGAAACTTAGTTTGTGCGGGTATCAGAGAGAACATACAGTTTCATTTCTTGCTCTTTCATGCAGTTAACTAAAAATACATAGTTACAGATGGTTTTAGTTAGGTCATCCATCACTTTCATTACTTTAAGCTGCAGCCTGTTCAAAGGATATCTCAAAGTTAAATAGACAGTAAGGAAAGCATAGGAAAGAACTTGAGACTTACCTTGTGATTAAGATGTTTGCCTTGAGAGATGAGGCCTGACTTCTGGTCTCTGGCAAATAACCTTATATCATTTAATGTGGTAGGGGTTTTTTACATAAGACACGGTATTGGTGGAATGTAAGATTTCTAGAGGCATCTGAACAGGCAGACATCATTTTGAAGATCTTTTGAAGTTAGGTATTTCGAATAAGGTATATATGTTTTATTTTCTCTGTCAACTCTAGGTTCCTTGAAATTCAGGAAACTTGGAGAACACAGGTTGAAAATTATACTTCCGTATTTTTTATAGTTGGATTTCAGTGCAGCTTTCTCCTAATTCCCTTTGGTCTCAAGCCAATAGCCCACACTGTTTACGCTTGGAAGGAGCTTTCTGTCATAAATTCTTAGAGTGTATTAAAAGCTAGTTGATTTACCTAGTGAGTCTTCATGTGTACTCACTCATCATGGTGAGAAACAACTTTTATCTACAGAATCCTTGCCAACTTCAGTGGGTGTCTTTCGAAGCAGAAAGAAAGAAAAAACGATTTGATCTAAACCACGTATTTTTGTCACTCATAAATCCTGTTTTTGTATAGGTGTACAAGAGAAGCTGAGTGGCCCAGAATTTTATAAGAGTCTTTATTACCTTATGCTCTTTTTCTCCCATTTCACTGTGTGTGTCCAAAATGCTTAATTTTAGCCACAGAAGTTATAATGCTAGCAACTACTCAGAATTCATCCAGTTCTAGTGTTTTTCAACTTAGATATTGAAATGTGTATACTTGCTCTTCCCAGTCTCTGGGTGGAGCTGGTTGGAAGTTTTTCCCAGAGTTATTTTGCTACTGGAGAAAAAGCATTTGTTAGAATCTGATTCTGTGGGCACCACTGGGTTTCAAGGAAGGCTGGAGAAAGAAAACATACATTTTTTGTGAGAAATGTTTGGTTTTGCATATAGTTCGGTGGCTTTGACCCTTTGGAAGCTCATGATGGGTTGCAAAGCTTATGGACAATAGAAAAGACTTCCAGGATCCAGGTCCAAAGGGTAGCGTTTTACAGGACTACTGCCAGACTGAAAATTAGAGGACTTCAGTTTTATAAATAATATTTTTAAAACTTTGGGAATTTTCTCTAAGACTAGTGCAAAAAATCCACAATAAGAACTAATTACTGTTTTCTGTGCTACTTTTCTTTATCTAAAAGTTTTGGGACTTGATGAACTGTGCTTCTTTATGCAGAGGAAGAGTGACACCCAGTGGTTGAAAAGATTAAATAGAAGTCTGTTCTGGATTTCTTTCATCTCAGATTGTGCCGTACAAAATGAAGCAATCTAAAAGAAGTAAAAATGAGTCCTTTAATAAATACATTTCTGATTGATCAAAATGGACTACAATTGTTTTCTGTGTATCGAGAAACTGTATGCCACTTTATACTATTTAGTTAATTACTGCAAATCTCCCTATGCTCAGAAAAGATATTGTTGAATAAAAAGTACTCTGTCAAATGAAAAAACAATCATCTCTCTGAAAAAATTCACTAATTTGCTTGGAAAAAATCGACTAGGATTTAGACATTTTATCTGTACTACCACTTTGTGGTAACAATTTCTAAGTATTTCCCAATTATTACATTTTTTAAAACCCCAAACTATTTTGTTTTAGTTATTTTCTGCTAGTAGCAATGTTTCTTTATAAAAACTAAGCTGTATTTCTTTTTTTTCCCATAGGATTACATGAATTCTTTTTCCTGCTTGTCCTAGCATACTTCGTAACTGCTTGCATATATGCACAATCCCTATGGCAAACAATTAAGAAGCGTGGACCTATGCATGCTGTGTTAAAGGTGTTGACAATTGCATTACTGTTGCAGGCTGGTTCAGCTTTTGCCAACTACCTGCATTTCTCAAGGTATCTTTGCTCATTTTTGCTTTCAGTTTTTAGAGTTGAAGAACAATGTGTTGTAAAGATCAGTACCTGATGTTGCTTGTGATTGATTGTGGCAAAACACGGGACTGACCTTTGAACTGCACCATTGCCTAAATGTACTTGTAAGTGAGAACACCCATTTAAGACACAGCCACTTAAAAATATAATCTTTTTATTCTTTTTTCAGTTATTCTAAGGATGGGATAGGAGCTCCTTTCATGGGAAGCCTGGCAGAATGTGAGTATGCTTGTCTCCTGTTTCTTACGTATTCCTACCTATGAATCTGTATAATACATTAGCAAATGCTGTTGTTGGACTGTGCTAAGGTCTTGGATCACATCAATGGATTTTTAATATAAAATATTAATAAAATAAAATATTAAAAATCACTCCTCCAGGAAAAAACTCTGATTTAGGTGTTTACAATAACTGTATTTGAAGTTAAACAATTGTGATATTGTTTAGGATTTTTCAAAGGATTTTCTTGTCTCAAGATTCCTTGCTGCAAACACTTAAAGACATGCCTATCACATGAGTAAATCTTTCAATACATTGAAGGGTTTTGTGGAGTTTGATGTAGAGAGGCAAGCTTTTTAAGAAACCTAATCACATTTTAGAGGGTGTCATTTCTTTAACAAATTAAAGAATTTTTAAAAGAGTAAGTGTTTTACAGCTCAAATTATACAATTAGCATGAAGTAAAAAATGCTTATATAGGGATTTGATGCTAACAAAGCATTTTGCTGCACTTTGTATAGTGAGTTCTTACTGGAACTAAATTCCCATAACATCCCTTTTCAAAATGCACTAACTTGCTCTTACAGGGTTAAACATTGTTGGTGTGTAGTTTGGGGGACTTTTTCTGTAGTTCACATTTGAAGCATTGGGAATTCTTTCCAAGCAAATACATTGCCTTTTAATTCACTTGAAGCACCCCAAGAAAGTAATAATGTGGTAGTGCGATAGTGCTGGGGAGTAACAGCCTATATAGAAATATATTTCCCTTTGTAGAGTTCATTTAGAAGCCTGCAGTTGGAATTAACAGCCTCTTGATGGCACTTGGCACCACAATAATTGCCTCTTTCTTGTTTTAACCATTAGAGTTAGCAGCTCCTCGCAGCGTCTCCAGCAAGTGTATTATTAAATGTTCCATCTCACCTCATGAAATTAAATGGAGAATATGGAGGTAGTCATAACACCCCCCCAGTGTTAACCATCCAGCCAGAACTTCCGAGAGAATAGCTGCATGTTGGGGTTTTTTGTGCATGTGTTGTTGTCAATAGCCCGCTTTTATTTGGATAAAGCAAAGGTTATCATGAATATTATTTTTGAATCAATAGCTGAATTTCTTAAATTCAGCTGAGAAGGTTTTCCTTTCCTACTGTCTCTAGAGTTTGTGATTTCCAAAACAGTAAAAGAGGAGAAGTAATAGAAATGTGGAAAGCTTCAGTGGCAATTACAATTCTGAAGAATGGCTGATGGCAGGTAGTACAGTTTGAAGGTGGAAGGTGCTACCATTTTTCCTATATTGCAACAGAAATCAGAGTTAAAAGTGAATGTTAAAATTTCTATTGACTGCAGTGGGGCCAGAATATCTTTCTAAAATTCTGTTCAGGTACTGTCTCAAGCAATTATTCTTTTCCTAATATAATTTTATCTTTAGCATGTATGAAGACTCGGTCCTCAGTCTAATTAACCACCTAAGCTAATCATATAAATCACACAAATGGTGCTAGCACTCAAAAGTATCACAAATAGTGTTCTTTTAACTTTTGATAAGAAAGAAATGTGAAAAGTCAAAGACTATTCTTATGTTGAATAGCTAAAAAAGGTGAATTGTGATCAAATCAGACAATTATGGTATCAGCTCAGTAACATGTGCCTTTCCACTGACCCTGGATATAATGGGATTATTGTAATTTTTAAAATTTTTCTCACCCTTATTCCTTTCTAGCAAGGTGTGTGTGATGTCAAAGATTAAAGCCGGCACAGGATTTTTGTCTTACACAAATTTGCCTGGCAATCTACTTGAATTGCTGCCATACTGAAGCAGAGTGGTATTTATTTCCAAGATGTGATTGAGAGATGTTGTCTGGCTATACCTAATAGGGCAGATTATTTTAAGGAGGACAGAATAAAATGCTCCATAGAACATGCAGATTTGTTCAGTCATTTCTCTAGTTTGGATTTCTAACTCTGGTTTGGCATGCCTTGGATTCATGTAACAATTCTTTTTCTAGTGAGTATTGTGTCTCTATGTGTAGCATTGGAAAATAATTCCATAATCATTTTGCCCAAAATCAGTGCTGGTTCATTTTATTAAAGAATGATCAAGTTTGTATTTACTAAAAGCTCTTGACACATCTTAAATAGCAAAGGTGTCTTAATGCATTAAGAAGCATTTAAGCACATAAACTGTGAGAATACCAAAGATTTCCCAGGAATTACATTTTGAAATCTGTTTTATATCCCTATTTTGCTAGTATTGCTGAGCGTCAGGGAAATACTGTACTGATCTTCTTTTGACACACTTCCCTTATATCCATATTAATCTCTGTACAGTGGCAACTTTTTCTGGGTCAATATTTTTGGTAAATGTGGAAGTACATTTATCTTTTTTAATGCAATCCAGTTATATAAAAATAAAGCTTTGCTTTTTTGTGACACAAATAGTATTCTTGTACCTGATAGTGTAAGTGAAAATTACAAATAAAGAACAAATTTAACTGAACTAAAATATTAATCAAGTGAAAAAAAAAGCATTGCTGTCTGTAGTGCCCAATCTATAGTTTCTGCACCAAATTTACAATTTACATAGTGTAAGAATTTTTCTTGTGTGTCTCTGCTATGCCAGTATGAGTCAGAGCCCAACACCAACTTCAAAATTGTTCATTAAGTCAAAACTTTACCAGGTCTAAAGCTAACAATCACTCAGGAAGAAATCTTCAGGTTTTTCTACTGTCAGTAGTACTGCAGCAAGGCTAACAAATAAAGGCTTTAATATATTCTAGCTTAAAGTTTTCTTTATTCTGATGCAGCTTCAAACACAGGTATGAGACACTGATTAAGAATGTAACTTTATGGAATATGCGTTAATTGTTCCCAAGCAGAGGTAAAAATGGACATAGCAAAATGAGGCAAAGGTATTTTGCATCTAATGAAATTAAATACAGGCAAGTTGTTGCTCCAAATCAAGTTTGTGTTAGGGTTATTCATTATATTTTCCCCTTTAAGTATCTCAGAGTGGAATTTGTCCTAAATATTTGTGCTTTCTTTTGTAAGCTACTACATCCTTAAGACAAAATGCAATTAATTTAAAGTACAATGCAACTCTCTGAATTTTGAACAAAAGTTCTTCAGAGCGAAGAAAGGAGTTCATTTCATCATGTTCCATATTTGCACTATGATTACCATACATATGATTTTAGTTCTTTAGCATTTATTAGTCTATTTATGTAGATCAACTCCTGATCCCAGACTACTTTGACACAACAGTGGGATTTGGAAGGATATGGCACTATGCCCATGTTCTTGCAGAACTGCAGCATAACTGGAGGAAAACTGATAGTGATCTGTTTGGCCACTGAAAACTCCACAAAATATCCACATTTTGTGGCAAAGCAACCTCAGTTAATCAAACTCTATCATCAAAATTAAAAGGTGATACAGAGGCGTAAGTGCCCCTCCTTTGTTTGTGGGTATATAGAACATTTCACTTTGATATAGGAAAAAACCTCAAAACTTTATTTTTGTGGTAATTTTATTCATTTTTCTTTTGTTTTCAATAGTGTGTGACATAGTCTCACAGATACAAATGCTGTATTTATTGTTGAGTCTATGTATGGGTTGGACAATAGGCAGAATGAAGAAATCTCATGGCAGACCTCTTCAGTGGGATTCCAGTCCAACATCTACTGGCATTGCTGTAGTAGTTGTTGTTACACAGGTTTGTATTTCATATTCATTCTTATACTGAAGTATAAAGCTGCTCTTAAGTATGACAGAACTGTGAACCAAATAATTTCAATATTTTAATTTTATGAGGGAGGGAGTATCAAGACTGGAAAAAAGCCCACAGCATAATGTACACCCAGGATGTCTAATAGGTAACACCACCTTCTCTTTATTTTAACAATTTAAGGTGTAGCTCCACAGTATGTTTTTGTTTAGCAGTAAAACCACTTAAGAAGTTCCCACAGTTTCCAAACTCCTTTTTGTGCCAATTGTCTGTAGCATTATACTGTGAACAGATTAGTGGAATGACCTAGACTGGGGGGAAAAAAAAAGATTATTTGCACAGTCATTTTATTGATCTGATTTGTATTGTGGTCCTATAAATAGTTATAATCAGTACAACTGAGACATTGTGTACTGCATTATGAAGGTTGACAACATGGGAGGAAAGACAAAAAAAAGCTGCTGTGACAAAGATTTATCACCAAAAAATGGAAATCGTCAGCGCTCTCCTTTTGGAAGCACTCAAATAGAATGTCTAATAGTCCTTTCAATCAATATAAGGGAATTCTTGAAAGGTTCATGTGCAAGATTGGTCTTGCAAGTATACAAATGGTCTGACACATAATTTCATTCAAATATTTTCCATTAGTATAAATTAGAAAGTTAAGTAAACCAGTAACTTAAAAGTAAATTGTAATGGAAATCATTCAACCCTGGTGGTGTCTTTTGTAAACAAATTTTTTTAAATGACATCATAAAGACAAGAGAATCTGAAAACCATTGAGAAAGAGAAGAGGAGAGAGAAACTGGAGACAGTAATTAGGAAGAGATTATGCTGAAGATTTTGTGCCATTTGGGTAGTATCTGTAATTAGTGCTGCTTCTAAACTAAATAAGTGGACTGCTAGAACATTAAGAGTAGCTGGGAGCTGACATTTCTTGCTAATTAAGAATATAAACCAAAGGCTGTTAAGGTCAATATGATTGTTGAAATTTAAAGATGGGTGTCAAAGTAAGGTGGAATGAACCTATCTAGCACCAGAAATTTTACATGCTGGTAGTAAAGAACACTTCTAAGGTATTTAATTTTATTCATGCCTCTGCACTTGTGCATATGTATGGGTGTGTTAGTACTCTGCCACTTGAGACTGGAAAGTTTTTTGTTGTTGTTTCCTTTTACTATACATAGAAAAGACACTCAGTATAACCAGCTTGATTTTTTGTTTTGTTTTGTTGTTGTTACTTGTGGTGAAGAGTGGGGCAGGCATCGTACATATATGCTCCTTCCCCCAAGACTGGTCCATTACACATCTTTTGGCTCCTGGAGCAGCACTGGAGCATTAGCACAAAGTTGGCTATCTTACTTTTCACCAGTAAGGCACAGCTCTACCACCTCTCTTCCTGGTACCATTGGGAATGTCAGGTTTGGGAGGAGTCTTGTAGGAACAGAATATGGATATTGGAATATCTCATTGCCTGGGTGGTTTTGCACTCCCATATGAGTGTCTGCTGTCTCCACCAAAATCCCCTGACACCAAGAGTATCCCTATCCCTTCAGGAAAGGATATTTTCCACCTCATGGTTCAGTACATATGAAATACACCTTCTGCCAGATTTGTTCTCCTTAATACAGAGTGCAGCTGCTGAGCTCAGGGGAGCGGGAGTTAGACTATCACCTCTATCATGATTCATCTCTGGATTAGTCAGTTTGTTGTTCACTGGTCTGTCTGGATTGACATGGGTGTTTGACCTGCTGTAATCAATCAATGGGCACTTTTAATGACTAAAACCTAGAATAACCTTCTTCCTGTTCTGATCTTTCCCAGAGATTGTTATGGGAGAGCCAGTTTCCTCCTATGCCAGAGGTTGGACAGACTTCTGTGGATAATCAGAATCGAATCAGACATGTTCTGGGGACTTTCTGTGAAGGCTGCTGGAAACCATGTGCATTACCCTAATGCAGCAGATAGAGATTGCACCATGTTAGTTTTATTGACATGCTCCTGTACCTGTCCTCATCTAATCTTCAGGGAAGCCAAGCAAGTGAACAGCTTAGGAAAATATGTTATTCTTCAATTCAACTGCAGTTTTGACTGGCAAACTATCTGACCCTGTTTGCCTGGTACTAGTTCAAATTACTCAGCAAATTTTCAGGGGTTTTCTCCTCTTTGTACTGATGCTATGGATTTTTAATTTTTGTTCTTTCAGAAGCACTAGCAATTTTCCAGGCTATGTTTATGGGTTACCATCAGTGTAGGGTGCACACAGCCTCCTGTCCTGTGGTCTTTGCAGCTGCAAAGAGGTAGCATCTCAAAGCAGGAACAAGTCTGCCATTCAGCATCTCCCTTTGCCTTAACTTGTTCTTTATTTCAGCCACAGAACAAAAGATTCCCAGGCTGCTGTGCATTCATTAAAAAATCCACTCTGCTGCTGAGGCACAAATGTTGTTCAGAACTTTATTGATGGCAGGCCATTCCTGTCACATAGACCTGAGCGGTGTCAGCTTTCAGGGCTGATCAGACTGAAGGTAATGATTCTAGAAAGATAGCTGATTGCTCTGAACCTGCAAAAAGTCACATACAATCTTACTGCATTAAACATCATGCTTCACAAGGGCTCTTAGGTGTGCTCAGAATGAGGTCTACCTCTGACCTTAGATCTAAACCATTTTTTACTGTTCTGGCATTGCATGACATCAGATACCTGAGTAGTAGATATGGTTAGAAACAGCTAGTTTGCCTTGCTGCTGCTTTTAATTTCCCTTTTGTTTCCCCCTTCCCCTTGCCTCTCAGGCATGATCCGTCCCATGAGAACTTGTCTTTGCTGGAGATTGATAAGTTATCTTGGCTTGTCATAAAGTCAATGTTGGCATAGCGAAGGGAAGGAGGAGTTCTACCATAATTGTTTCCTCATGACAAAAAGGAAGAGTGTCTGGTTCTTCATCATTTGGATGTGGAGGTTCAACTTGTATATCTGGAATATCAGGAGGATGTCCATGGCCACCATTCCTCTAGTATTGGAAAGGCAAGGTCAGTACTGGACAGTAGTTGGTGTCCACTGTGAGCCAAGATAAGTCAGGAGTAGGTACAGATGAAGTCAGGCATTTTGAACAGTGTGTTATGTAAACAAGGAGATGGTCATTCTGTTTTACCTTATGAAGAAGCAGTTGTGACTTTAATTTGGACACAGCTAGTGTGAGTCAGCTCTTTAGCTACCTCTCCATCCAGTTCCTTTGTCCACAGCCTAAGCACAGTTGTTCTTTTGGATAACAATTAGAATTGTCCCCTCTGATTTCGTCTCAGAGCTCATAGTTCTGCTTGCTGCCAACAAAAGATATGTCTCTGATGTCTACTTCATCAGGTTGGCGTCTGGTATTTTCAGTTTGTTCCTGATACTACAGCTAAGTGAGCTGATACTTGCCCTTCTGTGGTCGAGGTAAGGGGCTTCAGGGCTTATTGACTTTAATTTCTCAACCAAATTTTAACTAATTTTTTTTATATTTCCCAACTAAAGAGATTTTGACTTCAAGATCATGTTAATCTATGAAAGCTCTTCCTTCATTGAGTACAGATTGCCTAATCCATTTTTACCTAGAAGCACAAAATAGCACTGGATTTATAGGATCCTGTTTTTCCCAGGTGAGTGAGAATAGCCCCCAGCCCATAGTAGGGGCAATGATACCTTCACCTTGTCCAAGTTTACACTGTGTTACAATGACAGTTCCATCTCAGCCTCTAATGCCTCTGCCTTCTGCCTATTTTGGAATAGTCTAATAAAGCTGAAGGAAACTGGACTTCTGTGATCTCACATTCCTGTCACTAGAGCCTTTGATCAAGTGATGTTGTGTTGTTTACACTCTTTAAAGGGCTAGTCCAGAGCATACTCTGCTGTTAGACACTATTATCCTGTGAGGATTTGGGCTTTGTTCTCATGATTCCTTTACTCCAGCTCTTTGTCATCTTCTCATGAAAGTGGCTTCCTTCTTTGCTGTTACTATTGGTATAGATTAAGGAAAATTTAGACCTCCGTGAGCTCTGGTTTTTAAGGTTAGGTAGATCCCAGGGATATTTTCTTCTTAGAGCTGTATCACAGTTCTGTCTCCATCAGCCTACATGGCTCCCCTCTGGACGCTTGCTTGAGTCAGGAAGATTCTATACATAGTGTGAGGGGTTTTTTTATTTTCTCAAGCAGAATATGTGCAGTCCAGAGAAGTTAAATACTTTGGCTGTTCCCAAATGTAAGTATCAAAAGGGAAAATGTTCACAAGACTGCAGTGATTCTGTAACTGGTAGAACCCTTGTTTGTTGTCTGAGCGTGTTCTAACTGGACTGAAATAACTTCTGTGATAGGAATTCATCGATTTCATGCCAAAACTAGTGCTGGAGATACGTTACCAAACACTGTGCTGTATCTCAGCTATTCAGGAGCAGTTTAGTCCTACTTCAGTCTTAGTCCTTGACAGAATTCTCAGGCAAGTAATTTGATCATTTGAAGATATTTTCTTGAAACTACTCGGTTTCTGAGCATTACAGTGAGAACATCTAAAGCCTGTTGGTCAGATTGTTTGCTAGTAATCAGTGATGTTGAAGATGCACATACTTGACATTTGTCCCTCTCCCGTCCTTCAATTTTCCGTCCAGGTAGTTGAGGAGGGACTGAAACAACAGCAGCTGTGCTTGCCATGCCATGGCTGTGTCCCCCTAGGTGAGGGAAGGGGAAAACATGAGTCCTCTTTGAGGATATTCTAAGCAAAAATTATTCTAATACTCAACTGATGAGACTCAAGGACACCCCTCTTTGGAAGGCGCAGGTGGATTACACATTTTTTTTAAAGTTAATATTAGTAACCTTTTTGTCTTTATGTAGTGAGAAAGCCTTTGAATGTGTTCAGAAAGGAATCTGACTAATTTATATTTCTAAATTGAGCCATGCAATGTCTGCTTCTGAAGGCCTTCAGAGCCACTTCACTCATAAATCAAATTTGCCTACCTTTCTTCAGAAAACCTGCTTTATTAGGCACCTGAAGCCTCAGTGCAAGTTAGATGTGTGCAGTAGGTGGACGGGATTCCAGTGTATATTCAAGTTTTAAAATGCCATTCAGCTGCTACATGATGCTGTGAGAGTCTAAACTTTGTGTATTCTAATTTATAATGTTAGCATTCCCAAATTCTTAAAAAGGTGCTCTTCAGCAAGACACATTTTTTCATGCAACAGGTAGGCGCCTGCCTTCTTCCCAAATAAGATTCAGAAACTAGGCACTTGTTAGTCTATTTTTCCTTAGAGAATATCAATACTGTTTCTCACAGTGCTCCTACAAAATTGGATTCTGCAGCAGATGGATACAGTGCTGGGAGTTAAGGAGGGTTACTATCTTTCACGTAGTTATCTGTTGGCTAGAGTGTTTGGCCAGACCTTGGAATGGCATCTGGAACCTGTGACACTCCCTTTCCTAGACCCTCAGAGGTTTCTGAGCCAGTTGCTTGCAGAGTCAGGCTCGCTCCCAGTTTCTGACCTAGCTGATGTTGAATTCTTTTCTCCACAATGGCACAGCTTCAATGGAAGGGGTGGAGAGTGGCCCACCCAAGAACACCCTATAGCCTGGCAGTTGCGGCACTCTCCGAGGGGGTGGGAGATGTGAATTGGATATCCTTTAGGCAAAGAAGGGAATTGTGGGAGATCCAAGTTCAACCTGGGTGAATGCTTGAGCCTTTAGGCTATTATATAAAAGGGGCAGCAGCACCACCCTCTTACTTCCCCATCTTTGAAAAGAAAAGTGAATCCTGTTAGGATTTTGAAAGAAAAGGCGTAGTCGCCTGCCTTTGAAACAAGCTTTGCAGGTTGTGGATCACAAGTGGAAGAAGACACCTCCCAGTAGCTCTCTGAAATCATTTCAGTGGTCTTCCTGCAGAGTAGGCCGAGTGTTTAACTAGGTGATTATTTTAGATTTTCTTCTAAGGTGCCACATTCCCTCTATCGAAATTAGAGGCAACTTTAACTTGTCAAACTTTCTAAAAGTTCCAGAATTCAAGAAGCGAGACTATTCCTGCCAGTTGCAGCTGGAGTAATAGATCGTGCCAAAAAGCAGTTCAGAGTAGGGTTTGTTGGGTTATTTTGCATAGCAGAGCAGTCCCTAACAAGCAGAGTGAAGCATGACCAGATAACTTAATCTGTGATGGGAAAGTTGATTAAGATTTAGTGTAACCTTGTTCACTCTAAGTGTACTTTGCTGTCGTTCTTTTTCAGAGCTTTCTGTTAATTTGGGAGCAGTTTGAAGATACAAATCACCACAGCTACCATTCGCACCGTGGTTTAGCAAGCGGACTACTTATTGGCCTCAGAGTTTGTCTGGCTTTGTCACTGGCTGCTGGTCTTTACCAGATTATCACTGTGGAGAGAAGCACACTGAAAAGGGAGTTCTATATCACCTTTGCCAAAGTATGGGTTACATCAAGGAAACTGATGCCTTCTTCTGTAAATGTAATTGTGGCATGCAGTTGACTGAAGCACTAAACTCTTTTCTTCCATAAGAAAGTTAATGTTTAAGTGACTGATTTGATTACATTGCACCCTGTCATCATACTCTGAGTAGTCATTTTGATTTGACAAGGAGTATAGAGCTTTTTAAAACAAATCCCACCTTTCATTGTGTGGTTTTCGTTACGTTGATTGAAAATTAAACAATGGGTTCATAAAATAGACAGAAATGTAAATGTAGTTCCTGTAACTGTCATCTCTTTCTTCTAAGCTGGCATGTAGTCATTTTACAACTTATACTCATCTTTTTCAGGCCTGCATTCTCTGGTTTTTGTGCCACCCATGTCTTGCAACCATTGCTGTAATATTCAGAGAATATCAAAGAGAAAAGGTATGTACAGGCAAGATAAAAGAGATCAAATTTGAATAGTAGTTGTTCTTCATGTTTAGTGTTTGTTAGCAAACTCATGCTCTTAGGCTGTTAATCTTGTGACCCCAAAGCAACTTGAAAAGTCTTAGTCACATAGCTCTCATTGATGCTAATGTGAGTCATATTTTACAAAGGTATACAGGGCTTGAATCATCTAAGGGTAATCATTTCTAGGTTAAGGGAGGGAGAAGGGGAGATTGTTAAGTCAAAGGAAAATGTGGAAGGGGTGTTTTGTTTTATTGTTTGCTTGTTTGCTTTTAATTAAAAACACCTTGGGGATTCTTTTAACAAAGGGAGTAGAAAGATAAATCACTGGATTTTTTTTTGTTGTTGTTGTTTGCCTTTTAGTCTTCATCTTTTAGAAGCTTTATGTGACTAAATAGGTCAGGGAACCTGTAACTGAATGCTATTCTTTAGATCAAGAAGGCTGTCCAAATATGTTGTTTGGTTTGTAAGCTCTAAGCAGTTAAAAACAAGGGTGGACTCACTGGGTTTCTCAGTCACTTAAACATACTGAGAACTGGAGAACTGCCGTGTTCAGATGAAGTGCACCACTGTGCTCAGGTGGCTGACTACCTCATTCCAGGATAGGGTTTGCTTCTTTTCTTTATGCTTATAACCATCTGTGCATTTGTATGCAAATATATTCAGAAATTGAGCTTTTATTATGTAGAGGATAGGTAAGAGAAAGAAAAAGGTTCCATTAATAATACTATATTTGATTTACCAAAAAAAAAAAAAAAAGGAAATCTAGGCAGAAAAAAAATTGACTCTTTTAGAGTTACTAATGAAGAGACTTTTTGTTTTCCTTGATGAAAACATCCTCAGGGCAGGAGGACGGTCTCTAGAGGTAGGATCAGTAAAGTAAAGTAATATTTTTGTAGTATTTTGAGCTTACTGAAGGGACAGTACAATTGCTTTGCTCTTGCATGTGAGCAGGTTTAACCACCGTGTGTGCTGCTGTTCCTACACTATGATAATTTAGCTGTGTTTGTGTCTTTAAATGCACTTCAATAGAATAAAGAAATGCACAATCAGTATTTGCCATATATAAGAAAAGCATGTATTTTAAGACTGTCTGTACATAAACTGGAGACTTTTGCTTTCTCAGAAACAGTAGTTATACCTTTATGCATTTGATAAATACTGCCTCACACAGCTTTTACAGATGAAAAGACTTGAACTGAAAGAGGTCTGGCTAAGTGAGATTGATAAATCACTATCCTCAGCTTCATGATTGTGCTAGTGCAAAGTGTTTCCAAGCCTTCTTTTCTTTTCCCCCCACTCTGTTTGTTGTAAGAATAGAATATCTAAACATCACCTCTGCTTGTGAAACTGCATGGGTGGTGAATTGCAAGCCTGAAATTCCCCAGAACAGAGTCTGCCAGAAGGGTTATGTGACTTGCCCAGGGCTATCTACTGATTTAAAAACACCCAGGTGTGAGAGTCTGAATCCTGGACTTCAGATGCATGTTCAAATCTTTTGTAACTGCAGCAGTATTCAAAGGTTTAAAGTTAAACCTCAAGCACTCATGCACTATGCTGATAGAAATTGATCGTGGGTTGTTCGATGAGAGGGTTTTTTTCACTTACTGTTTCTATTTCTCTGTTTTCTTGTCTCTAGATTATCACCATAGGTGTTATCCTCTGTCAGTGCATCTCCATGGTTATCCTCTACAGACTTTTTCTATCTCATAGTCTATATTGGGAAGTATCTTCACTGTCATCAGTGACATTGCCACTAACAGTATCCTCTGGACATAAAAATCGACATCACTTCTGAGATGTTTAGGAAGAATACATTATGTAATAAATGTGCAATAATGACTTAAATATACAGGTATTTTTGTCACAAGTGTATGATGCATTGGTTTCACTGGAACTGAGTGATACTATCAGCACTTCACAGACCTTTGGTCTGACAAGGTTCCTAGATTAATCTGTTAAAAGTATTGTGGGGTGTAAAAATCCATAATTTGAATAGTTTTATAAATATTGTTTATGTTTAACAAGTGATGCTGAGCTGTGTCGTGGAAGAGTACAATGAATCTTTTGCATTTACAGACACCAAAAATGCCCTTACTTCGTGTCAATACTAGGTTTGAAGGTCTTATAAAATGAAGTTCTTAAAACATCTACATGCTCAAACAAGTTTTAAAATAAGCCCGTTGTGAAATTGGTGTGATGCATAACGATGAGTACAAGGGTTTTTTAATTTTCACGCTTTAGAGGGAATGCATTTTATGTATCGGTATAAGTGATGGGGAAACAAAAGAGGAAGAATCCTCTAGAAAACATATGTAAAGTGCTCACAACTGACTGCAAGAAACTTTCCTTTATCATTGGTGTAAAAGAAAAGCCTTTTTTGCATCTAATGTTCATACTGGTTAAAATTCTAATGGGTATGTAAATAGGGTTTATATCTGCCTTTTTTAAAAAAAGTAAATGTTACTAAAAATTTCATCCAGTAATCAAGGTCTAAACAGTTTTTGAGGCTTAGAATACATAGCCACATAAAGGTAATTAAAACAGCAGCCTTGCATCTTTTAAAGGAGAAAAAAAAAAGGCAAAGAAAATGGAATGGGTGATGTGGTACTAGAATTTTAATCCTGATATAATTCATTTCTGTTACATTGAGGATTCAATCATAATTAAGCCATATACACAGATTAAATTAACAGAAGCATTTCAAATAAATGTTGGTTTCAGTCATCAACTACCCATGAATTCCTGCCCAAGGATACTTAATCAGGATTAAATTTTCTATGAATAATTGAAAAACAAAATACTCACTGGATTTGTTATAATCCATGTTGGCACTGGGTTCTAAGTAGTTGCCATCTTCCATCCATTGTAATAAAGCCATTCTACTTTGTGATGCCCTAGCATTCAGAAAGCCAGTGTAAATATATACTTTATTGAAGTGCCTATTTATTGAGTATGATTAAATCGTGCAGACAGGTTTTTTTCCTTCATAATAAGAACATACCTATTGCCATTGTGAGTGAAATCTTTCTTTTTGGATTTAGTTTAGTTTAGACTTCATACATGTGTGTTTCTTCAAAAAATTGATTTTATTTTCTGGTAAATCAGTATTTGCTTCTTCTTAACAGTGTGTATTTGATTGTCTCTATGAAAATGTGAAGACACTGGTTCTAGCTTTAAAATAGCCCTAACTTTTCCATTCATGTTTGCCTCAGTTGTGAGCATAGTCAAAACACAAGTCTGTTCCATTTTAGTTTGGAGGCAAAACTCGACATTTGCCTTTGACTAAGGCAAAATGGCAACATGACAAAGTTGCTCATTAAATCATCTCCTTTCTTATTGTTTGTAATTCAGATCAAGAATGGCAGGTTGAGGCTAGAAAAGATGAGATATTATGATTTCACACAATCTTCAGAATGATTAAAAGATTAATTATTACATTCCTCTGATAACCACACAAAAATATTATTGGTTAAAACTTCAGTCTTTATTTCTCTGCTTATCTCTGTACTTTTCATCTTCTCAAGAAAAAAGCATCCTGTTTTTGATAAGTCTCCAATAATGAAGTAAAAGAGTTCTATCTGTCCTCGTGTATAAGACTTCAAATTCACACATAAAATAGAATTTTCTGATAGACACAAGTACTACTTTACAGTTCATGATCCATCGTGATAAAAGTTTTAATCTATGCAGAAAAACCTCTGTGTGACTTTCAGAAGACGGACTCCATTTGTTTTATTCTCCAGAAGTACTTTCTTACTTCCTCTAGTTCCTCTGAATTCACTTGGTCAGTATTATGATACCATTTACTTTGATTTCACCTTATAAATATACCCTACAACAATTCATAATTAGTTAGTGTAAGCATGGAACGTGAGGTGGTGTCTTTTAAATCTTTCCCACAAAAAACCATAAGTCAACAGGTAGCATTAGTTTCTTAGTTTGAATCCAGTTACTTGAAAATACAGTTTAATTTTGCTATTAATGTAACTGTAGCAATTAAGTATCACTTTCTCATAGTAAGTGGTACAAAGGTCATGCATTGCTGCCCAGGTCTGTTAGCAGACTGTGGCAACCAATGCTCACCAATATTATGTTACTAAATAATTAATGTGTACTGTGGCACTATGTCACTATGACTGCAACAGTATTTAGTTAATTTGGTGCAGGATATCTGGGAGGGGAGTCTTCAAGTATGACTAATGGACAAAGCTACATACTTAACCTGTACTCTGTGTTGAAGCTTGCTGCCTCTGGATTGTGCCTGAAGAGTGGTTCCAGAATGTAAAAGCCTCTGTCTTCTTTCTAACTTAGACCTCCTGCGAGACCAGCTTTTTCGTGCATATCCCCACTGTTTCCCATTCCATCAATTTGGTTTCACAACCTCATCTTGAAAAAATAGCTTCGAGCCTGCTTTCCGTTTTCTTCAATCCATGCATCCTGACTTGAAAACTATACTTCTAAAATGTGCTTCCTGTCACCAAAAAAAAAAAAAAAAAATTATTTTCCTAGCACAGGCTGGTGCTTTTGCGTACATCTGCGTGTGTACATCTGCAGCACCCGTGCTGTGCCCTACGCCAGCTCAGTGTGAGGTGACAGCAGTGGACAGAAGCACTCCTCCGGTGCGCACGTAGCCCCGGTGTGCACGAGCTGCAGGTTTGGGCCTGCGGAAAGCTGCCACGCACCTGGGGAATTTTCAGGGCGAGCTGCAGCAGTCCCAGGCTCCCTGACACCTCGCCACTGCAAGGGGCTGAAGTGGGGTCCCCCTGAAGGCTGCGCTGCCACGGCTGACGATGGTGAGCAACACTGTTGAGCTGAGCTCAAAGGACGACGTCTGACTCGAGAGTTCCCGTGTATTACGCAGTTCTGTTTTAAATAAAGTTGGGGTTACGGTGTCTGCTAATCCTACTGCCCTTGTGTTTCAGTGCTCATAAAATATGAGTGTGTATTGACAAGATAGCAGACTGAAGCTGGTTGTGCTCAGAAGTGGATTTCTTCTATGTGTGAGAGGGCATTTCCTGGACAGCCATCACTTTTTCTGCTGGCATAGATGCCAGTTTGCATCAGTTATGACTTATTGGTTGAGAGGGAGGATCCTAGGTCAGGAGACATAAGGGTAAGATCACCAACTTGGTCTACAAGACCCCCCACAAGCTGTCAGGAGGTATTATCCTGCATTGCTCCTGAGCAGCAATGTGGAGGCTGCAGCAGTTCTGGGACTCATCACAAGTCCCCTCAGCTGTTCACTCCCCTTCTGTGTAGAGTGTGGTTATTGTATATTTATTTAAAGAGCTTCAGGTAGGAAAATGAATATTTGCGATTGAATATATGTAAATGGAAGTGGAAAGGCTTGATTGGAAAAATACCAAGTTTCTAATACATATTACAATACTAAGACCTCCCACACACGACAAATGTTTATAGATCTAAATGAATATTTCTTTCTGGTTCCTGTGCCAATGGAAAACCGTGGAAGTATCAAAATCTTTTTGTTTGCATCTCAATCCTCTACAGCACTGGAAGAATACTTTATTTGATTTGGCTTTAGTTTATTCTGTGCAATATTCTGCCTCTAATTGATAGAATAAATGTTTATGGGGCTGGCCAAGGCTCATGTTATGGTGTACCTTTTAACTCTTTTGGTGTGACTATGCAATGTACAAAGAGCAGGTTATCCTTGCAAATGTCAAACATTAAAAGAGAAAGTATTAAGCCAGTTTTCAGAGGCTCCTTCTTTTTTAACTGCACTGGTTTGACCAGGCTGTGATTTTCCAGTGAACACTAAGTTCTGATGGCAGTTTTCTTAAACCATTATTTTCTGCAGATCTATTTCCTGCCTTGTGAATTTCTCTCCCACTGTGCTCTGTCTCTGCCCTCCCCTCTCCCCCTCTCTCATACATATGATTTTGTGTGTAATGGGTGTCATTTCTCTCTCTATCTCTCCATCTGTTCCCACGATCAACACTCACAGTCCAGCCCCTACTTTGCATCTAGTATGCGTATGCTCTTTATCCTTGGCCTGTTTTGATTTCGCGCTTTTCCTGTCTCTCCTTTGCCCTCTCTACCATCTTTCTAGTCTCCCTAGCCATCAGAGACCTTAGGGTGTGGTTTGACATCGCAGCTAATTTGGGCTGTTAGCTGTCAAAAGAACAGTGTCCCTGTTTGCCTGGCTGCACGCTGCTCTCGCTTCCCCTGCACCGGCACTGGCTGTCACCTCACAGTGTGAGTGAGGAGTTGAGGAGTTAAACTGGTGAAAAATTCATCCTTGAGCAGCAGTCAAAGAATAAACAATTTCGTTCTCAGTAGGTTTATCTCACCAAATCAGGTCTATCCAGCTTTCTTGAGTGCTGGTGGCACTGCTGGGATGGAGTAGAAAAGGCACATTGAAGAGAGGCCAGATCCCCTTTAGAAGGACAGCTGCAAGGCTGGTCAGTCCTTTGCAAACTATCAGCCTTGTAATTCCTCCATCTCTCCTTTCTGTACGCCTTCTGCTGCACTTTGTGTGCTAAGGGTTGGACTGTCCCTGCCCTCGACAGCTGTCTTACAGCAGGAGCGTGTCATTAGGGTCAGAGGGGTTCCAGCAAAGGGAAGACTGGCTGCTTTAGGGTATTCTAGATTGAACATGGTCGGTCGTGCCTTTGCAGACCTAAATAGGAGCTGGGAGGTGTCGTGAGCAGCCCCCAGTGTGAGGAACTGTTTTTGAGAGAAAAACCATGAAAACAGCTACGATTGGAGTGGGTGCCATTTTTTTCAACAGATATAACACTGTGGTAGAAGACAATCAAGAAGGTCACATGGCTTTTAACAAGGTCTGCTTGCGGGTAGAGAGAGACTTAATCTGAACATCTGCAACCCAAGGAGCAAAGGTTTCCAGCAGCGGGTACTCTGGAAGGCTGCCTTTTTCTATCAGCTTGTTAATCTGCTGAGATGCGTGAGGCTGTGGTGGGACGGTGAGGCTCTGTCTCGCCTTGTGGGCAAGTGCTCGTGAGTTTGTCCAGGCTGGTGAGTCAGTTTGACTTCTAATGCTCCTGCAACAACAACCGGCTCAAAAAAATGGATTAATGGAAACTGAAAACAAGATATCTCAGGAATCTCTCCTTTAATACAGTAGCTACAGCTGAAAGACTGTATGTGCACCTTGTTAGTGGATACTTTTTTTTGCTTAGTTTCTCACCCTTCCAGCCTCTTTTAAAACAATGGCATTATTTTCAAATCAAATTTTATAAAATGAACATTGGAGTTGTTAAGAAGAGATCAAAATTTACATAAGACTTCTATTTAACCTATTACCTATGAAAATTTACTTCAGGCTGAAACATGTTTTCCAAAGTTTACAGCATACAAAACAAATGGGGTTTTAAAATTTCTTTACGTATGATTAGCTTAAATTGTGTTTTCTAAAAGGGGGGAAAAAAATCCAACTTGGAACCTTACCAGTTTAATTTGCATTTTGGCTCTGATGTAACTCAAAATATATTAGATTAAAAAAGGAAATTTGGCAAGTGATTACTCAATTACATGATTTTACTGCTTTGGTATTTTGAAAATAAAAATGAACAGATCTGTTTTACTTTGAAAAGTGCCTGGTGCACGTGTGCTGTAACCACTTTTCAGAAACCATATGGAAGGTTCCCTACGCTGCATATGGCAATGCTACTCAGAGCTCAGATATGTGTTTCTGCGATAGACTACACAGGATTCAGTCGGATCAGGGATATTAATGTCTACATTCAGATTGTACTGTATTGAAGCAAGCCAGGGTAGTAATGAGTTTGTGTAAAACATGGAAACTTCACAGTGACAGGGCTGCATTGCTCCTTTTTCATAGAGGAACTGAAATTGATTGGAACTAGTGCCAGGCCAGAAAGTGAGGAGGAATTTTGCAGGATAGAAAAGGTGAGCAGCATCAACAGATACTTTCAAAGCATTTCATCATCTAGAGCTATGGATATTCGAACTTCTCTGTGCCTTTCTCATTACCCTTGATTCCCATGCAGTCACGTCTCCAGCACTTCTCTGGTAGCTGCTCATCTCTAGCCTTCATGCCAACGGAAGGAAACCTCTGCTGACTCCTGGAAGACCAAGCAAGTGGTGACAAACTCCCCGGAGTAACAAAGCATTGATTCTCCACGTGGTGTGGTATGGGGTAGTACTGTGCCTTAACCTGGATATGTCAGGGTTATCTGTTATTCCCATCACCCTGTTTTCATTAGCAAAGTGGTAGGAGGAGATGATCCATCTGTCCCTCCATCACTGATGTGTCCCCTTGGGGCTATGTGTGGCTTTCAGGTCTCTGATAAATACAACACTTCTGCAAACATCTGTTTGGTACCATGATCTGATCCCTTGCCTGTCCTGCTCCTGATCACTCACCTGTTGCAGCAGGGAGACCCTGCTTCTATACATTTCAAGGTATTTTAGGAGTTCCATGGCATACGACACTTGGTTGCCCTCCACATCCTGGTTTCATCCTTCTGCCTCTTACAAGTGTTTCCGAGAAGTCTGTGAGACCCATCTTTGCTGTCGAAAAAAAACTGCTTCTTAGGACCCTGAATTTCCCTCATGTCTTCACTTTACTGCTGTTTAAATATGAAGCAGTGGCCTTCAGGAATCTTCACTGCCACGCCATTGTCACTGGTGGCATCAGTACATGAGGATTGTTGCTGCTTCTCAAGAATTGATTATGTTTGATTTTTCCCTTCTTCCTACCTTTGATGGGGACAAGGGATGAGCTCAAACCCTGGTATCCATCCCTCCAAGGCAGCAACCTGTGCTGATATTCTGTCAATAGCCTGAGTCATCCCAGCACTGGCAATGGACAAAGCACGAAGCCGTTATTCAGACAGGAGAGGAGCTGACAGCTGCCTGTGGCCTGAAGTATTTCTGCAAGAGGGGAATGGCCATGCACCTACTAGAAAAGTTGACCACCTTCAAAGAAAAAAAAAGAAAAAAAAAAAGCAAGCGTTTTCTGCCACTGAGTTTGAGATATGTAGACAGTGAGTTTCAGTTTCTTATCTTTAAGGTCTGTTACCAGATACCAAAATGTGCGGCAGTGTGTGTGTGTGTCGCTGTTGTACATGTTTCCGGAAACTCATGTTTCCGTGCTGGGGGAAGCAGCAAATCCAGGGCTGCTGTACTGGAGATGAAAATAGGATGATAGAACCAGGGCAGGGAGAAATCGCTTCCCGGTCACCATATCCTGGTGGAATCATTGCAATTCATGTATTATTCAAAGTCTAGGTTTCGTGGACAAGTCTTAAATTAACCTTGAAGTTATCTGAAAAGTCTCTTCTTCCCTGTCGAGTATGTGGCTTTCCCAAGCAAGCGCCCTCACTCCTCACACACCTCGCCCCTAGTCACGGTGGTTGGTGCTTCAGAGGAGAGGAAACGCAAGCAGCACCGTGGCTGAAGAGCTGGCTTAGAAGTCTATCCAGCCTATCTAATTCCATGGCTGTGGCCGTGCGGGGCCCGTGAGGACCCACACCTCTCCTCAGCGTCCGGGTCTGTAGCTACACAGTTTTCTCCGTGAGAAAGAAAGTCCCCGTGAGTGGAAGTCTGTCTGCTGGGGAAAGCGGCTCAGGGCGGAGTCCCCGAGCTCCGCGGGGCTCGGCTGTTCCCCTCGGCGGGGCGCGGGCGCGGCGGGACCGGCCGGGCCGGGCCG
>WBMZ01002291.1:0-33304 GCA_013400975.1 Atrichornis clamosus
TTTTGGAGCCCCCCCCACTCAGAGAGGGGAAAATCTGCTAGCGGTGATACCGCAGCAGACGATGCAGGTGTCCAATGAAAAAACAGCACGGAGGGAAACTCCCGGGAAACTGAGAAGCCAAAACTTCCAGAGCCAGAGCCCCAGACCTCATCTCCCCGAGCCGGGCGAAGAGGCAGTGAGTCAAAAAAAACTTCTTTTCTGGCTGCCGGGGACTGCTCCCCCACCGCCCCACACGCACACACCTTCCCCACCTCCTTTTGTGTTTTTTCAAAGCCATATCAAAAGGCTCGGCCAAGGTGATCAACCATCTTTTTGTGTTCTGATTGTCTGGCATTTGCATATGACTACACTCGCTCCTGCCAGTTGTCTCCCTGGTAAGAAAAAATTCACTAGGAAACACAAACCCACCACACAGGATAATGCACCAGAGCTAACCAAGTGCTGCTTCCAGGTCTCAGCAAGGAAGAAGTTGAAACTTGCTTATCGTTCCGTACTAAGCAAACCTCCCAGTACTGTTATTATGAAAGTACAGCTCTTAATAACCATTGCACAGCTGTGTGCTGGAACAGTTTGCCGACACGTCTCTGTCTTTGTCAGGCAGGTTGCTAAAAGCCTATGTTTATGTTTTCAATATTTATGCTTCAAATCAACTTGGTGCAGCAGCTCAGCTCCAGGACCTTGATGTTTGTCATAGAATAGTCTTGGTTGATAGGGACCTTTTAAGCTCATCTAGTCTAATACCCTCCCAGCATTGAGCAGGAACATCTTCAACTAGACCAGGTTGCTCGGAGCCCCATCCAAACTGGCCTTGAATTACCGCAGGGATGTGACATCCACAGCTTCTCTGGACAATTGGTTCCAGTGTTTCACCACTCTTGACATAAAAAATTTCTTCCTTATGTCAAGTCTGAATTTACTCTCTTTTAGTTTACAACCAGTACCCTTGTCCTATCTCTGAAGGCCCTGCTAAAAAGTCTGTTCCCATCTTTCTTATAAGCCCCTTTTAAGTATTGAAAGGCTGCAATGTGGTCTCCCTGGAGCCTTCTCTTCTCCCGGCTGAACAAACCCAATTCTCTCTGCCTGTCTTCAAAGGAGAGCTGCTCCATGTTTGCGGCCCTTCTCCAGATTCCTCCAACAGGTGCTGGGGATCCCAGAGTTGGATGCAGCACTGCAGGTGGGGTCTCACCAGAGCAGAGGGGCAGAACTCCCTCCTTTGCCCTCTCTTGGCTACACTGCTTTTGATGCAGCCCAGGATATGATTGGATTTCTGGGATGCAAGAGCACATTGCTGGCTCTTTTCTAGCCTCTCGTCCACCAGTAACCCCCAAGTCCTCAGCAGGGCTGCTCTTGACCTATTCATACCCCAGCCTGTTTTGATACCAGGTCTGCTCTGACCCAGGTGCAGAACCTTGCACAATTTTTAACGTGGTTGGTCTATATTAGACTTTTAGTTTGGGGCATGAAAAGACAGAGGAGGAGCAGGTGCAAACAAGAATATACCATTGCTCTAATCAGTTGGTCTGTGTGCATACAGGCAGCCAGCTAAACTTGGGCCTCTTGAAAGCACTGACGAAGAACTGCATATTGGTAATTTCAAGATGGGACATTAGAAATATTTTAAAACATTTGGCCCAAAATGCCGAAGTAGTGGGTAGGGGATAGCAAGTGGAAATTCGGTTGATTGCCCTAGATGATTCTCACTGAGAGCCTGCATCTCAGGTAGTCTCTATGGGGGCAGAAACTGTCTTGAAACAACTGTCTTGAAAACTCATGAGTTTTGTAAGGAACTCATATTCACGCCACTGCATTGAAATCACTGGTATCTGGCATGATTTGCATAACTCTCATCCCAAATATCTCTGAATCTTGGTCTAGCTTTCTTTTGTAGGATATTTCATAAACTTTATCTTGGAGTTCTAGCTCCACTCCTTGAACTACATATTTTGGATCCTCTCTGCTGGAAAACAGATGCACCCTCCAGTGCCTGATCTTACACATCAGAACATAAAGAATGTATTTATAAGATACTCAGCTCTGAAAATGCTTGGATGTAATTGCTGAGGCAGTATCCTTAATTGTTAACACTGGAAGAACCTGTTCCCAGTACTGGAGCCCATATGCTTCTCAGAAAATGTTTCTTTGAGCTGTGTCAAAATTTCACACAAGATTTGAAGTCTGATTTCAGCTCAGTGGGAAAAATCTCATATTGTTTACCCCATTACACCTCGTTGCCTCTAGTCTACTATTATTATTCATAGCCCCTCACATTCAAAATTGCATGTAAACCCCCACAAAGCTGTGAGCTTAGCTTAAAAATCACCAGATATACTTGTAGCTGAGCTTTTTCACAGTGCCTCCAAGACATGATTTCAAAGTTTGCTTCACAACCTGAAGGAGTAGAGAAAAAAATTCACATTTTTAAAAAGTACAAATTGAAATTCTTGTAGTTTGCAGACTCCAGAAACCACAGTTTTTAATGGAAAGAGAGTTGGTAACAGCCAGTAGCAGAAGTGGGTTACAAGAGTTGTGCAGCTATATTTACAGATACAAATGTATTTAATTATAATGATTAGCTAAATATCTCCCAAGAAAGCCAAGAGAACACCAAAGCATGAGAGCTACAAGCGCTGAGCCTTCTGTGTCACAGCAGGAAACTCCGAAGAAAAGAATGTATTGTTTTCTTTGTGCTCTCTAGGTTTCCAAATGCTTCTACAATGATCCAGAAGAAGATCCTGAATTAGTTTTAAATTCTTATTTCTGATCTGGAAAGTGGTCCATAACAGCTTCTGAAAATGCCGGAGAGCGCCTCCTCAGCCAGTGTGAGCTCCTTGGAGGGCTCTAGGATTCCTGTCAAGGGAGCCACAGCAGTTTCCACCAGGCAGGAGCAGACTCTCTGGGAGATACATTGTGTCCCACAGCCCTTTGCAGCACAAAGACAACAAGCAATGGGGCAATCTAAAAGAAGCAACATATTTTGTGCCCCTAATACCAAGACCTGGATTTCAGATGAGGGTGCAGAGTGATGGAGCTGACTGCAAGGACCTGCTTCACCCAAACCCGGGCAGAGACTGGCATACAGGGGCTGTTTCATAGAATTATATAATAGTTTAGGTTGGAAAAGACCTCTAAGTTCATCAAGTCCAATTGTTAACCCAGCACTGCCAAGTCTACCACTAAACCATATCCCCAGGTGCCATGTCTGGGGAACCTGTTACAATGCCTGACCATCCTTTCAATGAAAACATTTTTCCCAAGATCCAACTAAACCTTCTCGGGCGCAACTTGAAGTACTTGCCTCTTGTCCTATCTCTTGTTACTTGGGAAAAAAAAGCACTTCCCACCTGTCTACAACCTCCTTTCTGGTAATTGTAAAGAGTGATACGGTCTCTGGAGCCTCATTTTTTCCAGGCTAAACACTCCCAGTTCTCTCAGCTGCTCCTCATGGTACTTGGGCTCTAGACCCTTCCCCAGATCCATTGCCTTCTCTGGATACACTCCAGCACTTCAATGACTGGTCTTGTAGTGAGGGACCCGAAATGTCCTGCTCAGAGTTGCTCCAGGGTGCTTTCAGTCTGAAGTGAGTGAGCTGCAGTGCAGTTGCAATCTGTCCCTCTCCAGCACAGGCAGCATTTTTGCTGTTTGCTCTCTGAAAGCAGCAACTGTTTCTGTGTTGCCACTCGTGTCAGAGGGTGTGCTGCATAACAGCAAAGCACCATGGCCAGGGCTGCTCTTTGAACATTGTACATTTTCAGACAGCAGCTGCTGCATTCCAGTGACAGGGTGCTTGGGTTGTCTTCACACCAACTCACCATCCGCTGGCTGTGTCTACGTGGAGAGTTAGTTAGCTGAGAGAGGGCCATGGCACAGAGGCATGTGAAATCTATTAACTCTGGGGAAGCAGAGAGCCGCTGAAGGCTGCAGGCAGTACCGTAATGAAGTAAACGATATAAGATGGGGATAAAACAGGAATTACTCATGGACTTATTCCTCAGCACTTGCACTGCAGCTGTTAGTGCCTTAGCCTCACAGATGTCAAATGCACGCAATTAAAAGTTATGTAAGGCCACAGCTGAAATTAACCCCTGCTGTGCCCCAGTCTGCACCCACTGGCACCCCACTGTAATGCAGCAAACCAGGGGCTCTGCTCAGGGGCCTGTGCACGGGCTGTGGTTCAAGTTACAAGGACAGCAGTAGGTGTTGGGCTGATACAGCCCTGGGCACACTCTGTAGAGGACAATTTCTAATCCAAGGAACCTCTGTTTTGCCCCCCTCTTTCCCCTTATAGACCGAGGACCCTCTCATGTAAGGAAACAGTGTCCAGCCTCTGTTCACCTTTCCTTGCCTGATGGGTATGTTCAGATGAAATGCACACCAAGTGTAGCCTCTGTAGTGAGGGATGAGTTCTTCTGGCAATGCACAACTTTCTGTTGAGTTTCTTTTCCATCCCACAGCCCACTTGGGGCCTGCTTCACATCCTTCGCTGTCTTATGAATTTTAAAAAAGAAGAGAGATTTAAAGTGCTATGCAAAAACAAAGCACCAAAAGTGGCTTGGGTTGCTGACAGGAGGAGTCAGCTGCAGGGAAAGATGTGCTTTGTGCCAGCAAGCTGAACGCCTTTTCCATCAGCAAAGGAAAAGTGATGGTCAGTGAAGTACATGGATGCTGGAAGATGCACAGCTGTTGTTCTGAGGTAGGCTCAGAGGTGACACCGCTTCTGCAGGCAGCTTCTGGAGGGAGAGCCGAGGAGGATGTGGCTGATGGCTGCGCCCTGTGGACTCGGCTGCTGTGCATGTGGGTCCTGTGGTGGGGCTCCCACCTTGGTCTAAGAGGCTGGCTGAGAGCTTGGATCCAAGGACAGAAAGCAAAAAGCAGAGGAATCAAATGGAGTGTTTTTCATTTGGTGTTCAGTGTCAAGGAAAAGAGAGCTTTTCTGTGGGTTGCAGCTATAAGATTACGAGAGACAAAGTTGAATTATTAAAACATTTATACACCCAAGGACATATTGAGCTCTCTGAGGACCAAACTCATCCACTTAATTAAAACAGAGAACTTCCCAAGCACCATTTATATCAGCACTAAGTGACATATTTAATACTTATGTCCTGAAAGGGTCATACATATCCATAGTGGTAGATCCGAAAAGATAAAAAGCTTTTCTGACTTCTTGCCGTACTCTCTGCCAGAAAAGTGCTAGCATGAAGGCAGCATGAGGAGGAGGAGGAGGAGGAGGCTGTTGCCTACAGGATTTGCCACTTGCAGTTGATCAATAGCAATAGTAGGCTGTGCTTCAGCAAGAACAGCTTGCTTGTTGTGAAAGAGCAAGAACATCCAAAATCTAACAGGCAAACAGTCTTGGGGACTTAGAGATGTTGGTCTCCTGTAGAGAAGGGAAAGGGAGGAGGACCCAGCCCTTCTGACAGTCCTTGGTCAAGGTTTCTCCCTCATGATTACTGTCAGTAGAGACCTGTTACTGTGAATCACTTTTTCAAGGCTTCTGTCATGGGTTGACCCTGGCCAGATGCCAGGCACCCAACAAAAGCCACTCTCTCACTCCCCCCGGCAACTGGACAGAGGGGAGAAAATTTGACAAAGAGTTCAGGAGTAGAGATAAGGACCAGGAGAGTTCGCTCATCAAATACCATCACAGGCAAAACAGACTCAAAGATATGAAAGTGAATTTATTACACTAACAGAATCAGAGCAGGATAATGCGAAGTAAAATGAGCCCTTAGAAAACACCTTCTCCCCCCCACTCCCTCCTCCCAGCTCTACTTCCTATCCCAATGGTGCAGGGAGACAAGGAATGGGGGTTTTGGTCAGTCCATCACCTGTGGCTTCTGCCGCTGCTCAGGGAGAGGAGTCATTTTTCCCTGCAGCACTGTGGGGTCCCTCCCCATGGGAGAAAGTTTTCCATTAACTTCTCCAGCATGAGTCCATCTCACAAGCAACAACTCCTTGTGAACTGCTGCAATGTGAGTCCATCCCATGGGCAGCAGCACCCCTCAGACTGCTGTGGCATGGGTCACTCCTCCACAGGGGACAGTTCTCCAAGGACAGGCTGCTCCAGCCTGGGAGCAGGGCCCTCTCTCCATGGGTCTCCCACAGGATCACAGCCTCCTTCCAAGTATCCCCCTGCTCTGGCGTGGGCTCCTCCACAGGCTGCAGGTGGATCCCTGCCCCCCTGTGTGCCTCCATGGGCTGCAGGGGCACAGCTGCTTCACCATGGCCTTCACCACGGGCTGCAGAGGAATCTCAGCTCTGGCACCTGGAGCACCTCCTGCCCCTCCTTCTGCACTGACCTTGGTGTCTGCAGAGTTGTTGTCCTCATATATTCTCACCCCACTCTGCTCTGGTGAAAATTAAAACTGCACCCCCAGTCTTGTTTTGATTTTCTTCTTAAATCTGTTATCACAGAGGCATTACCACTCCTTCTAATTGGCCCAGCCTTGGCCAGTGGCACGTCCAGCTTTGGAGCCAGCCAGGGATTTGCTCTGCTGGACATGGTGGAAGCTTCTAGCTGCTGCTCACAGAAGCCACTCCTGTAGCCCCCTGCTACCAAAAATCAGGCCATGCAAACCCAATACAGCTTCCTCTGGCAGATGTAGAAGGGACAAAGGAGAAACACCTGCACTGCTCATGTCCCACAGCAGACAGAGAAGAATGGGTGTTTTGTCATTACCTATTAAACCTACATGGCTTTGCAAAACGGTTACTGTCTGCCAACTCTGGCATGAGTTTGGCTCAGAAAGATAAAATCTGGCTCAGGAAGAGAAAATCTGGCTCAGGAAGAGGGCAGTGGTGACTCAGCAGAAAGGTCTGGCTCTATTCTGCTTCTCAGTCTCCTGGCGAGACACACTGACTCGTGAAGGACAGCACAGTAGAAGAGGACAGCACGTAGCAACCTGTAGATACAGCTGTCCATCCCACAGGCAGGGCAACAAAATGCACTTTTTACCTCTGGTGTTACGGGTTAGCACCTGCTTCACCTTTAAAGTGCCTCTAAACCCACTCAATGACTAAGACAGTCCAGCTTCATCTTGGGATGGAGATCTTCAGAAGTGCCATACATGCTTACGTCTACAAGATGTGGCTCCTTATCTTGTCAGGGAACAGAATTAGGATGGAGTGTGGAAAGAAAAGAGAATTAATCATTCTCTGCCAAGGGAGGTCTGACTCATGGGCACGTAGCATAGGCTCTGTGGGCATAAGACCTGAGGGATGAGACAGCTCCAGGAGGTTTAAAAGGGCCTGTGCAAGTCAGCAATGTCAAGTAATGCAAACACATCAAACCCACACTCTGCTAAGTGCATGACAGAATCTGTGTAAAAATCAGTCCTCATCTCACCTAGTAAATGATCTGAGTGCTCTGGGATTGGGGTCTATGCCAACCTCATCCTCCCTGGGGGTCAGGTCATGGGGCACCTCTGCTACCCTCCAGCAAAATGAGGAAGTCATGAAGAGTGAGAAGAGTGAAAGGAACAATTGGCTGTACCAGATAGAGGGTTTGTGCAAAAGAGGACTTGGCTCTTAGCTCATCTTTGTTTCTCTACAGTTCTAGCAATCTTGTGTTCCAAGTGTCTGGCATCCTTCTCAAACTTTGTTCCCAAATAAAATCTCAAGGGGCTCAAAAAACCTATCACACATAAATATTAAAACCCACACTATCATTAACATGTGGTAGGGGATTCTCCAGTATGGTTTCTGATACTGGACGTGAAAGAAAACAAGCTTCTGGCAATCACGCATCCAAACATTTCAGCTCTTTGAGAAACCCAAGGGTGAGGACTACACCTGCTTTATGCCTTCTCTGTCTTAGCCAGCATGGAGTAACAGCAATTATGCTCCTTGTGCTCATTCTTCCCCTTGCACATTCCCTCAAAAAAAAAAAAAAAAAAGAAAAAAGAAAGAAAAAAAAAAAAAAAAGAAAAGAAGAAAAAAAAAGATGAAAAAAAGAAAGAAGAAAGAAGTATCTTTTTACTGTGAGGACAACTGAGCACGGGCTGTGGACTGTCCATCCTTGGAGACATCCAGAAACTGACTGCACATGGTCACAGGCAACCAGCTGTTGGTAACCCTCCCTGCCTGAGCAGGGGATTAGACCAGATTACCTCCAAAGGTCCATTCCTACCTCAGCCATTCTGCAATGCATATATTGATGACAATAGCCTTACTCTTTCCTCGGAGGAGGAAGATCACAGGGTTCATGTGTGCCTAGTGGAGATCCAGGAAAGCAGCTGGCCTAGCTCTTTGGGACAATGACCTAACAGCCACTGGGAATGATCGAGTTGATCTACATGAGAGCTCAGACCAGAAGCAAAGTTGAGTTTTTCCATTTACAGTTATGAGCTGTATGACATTGAGGAATACATTCCTAGAAGAAAGATGCTCCTCCTTCCACATGGAAGCACTTCCACCCAGCCTACAAAAAGGCAGTGGGGTTTCACTTATCTGTACTATTTGCTACTGTTCTGTTACTATAGTTATCTATCTATCTATCTAATAAAGCCAGGTCAACAGGAGGAGCATAAGATATGCAGTTGCAGTCCATCAGTACAGGTATGTATGCCTACTGCAGGTGATGCTGCCTGGGGGATTAGATACTGTTGCCACATGTTCCTCAGAGAGGGAGGGGAGAAGAGGCTGTGCTGGGTGCTGGGCTCCTAACAGTTTAGAAATGACAACAAAGGGTGGGATTGGATAGGAAAAACAAATGTATAAAAAGCTTGCCTGCAGGTGGTGAGAACTGGGAGTTTTCTCATGCTGAATTTTCAGCTACATGATGAGATACACTTCCTTAGCAAGACCACTATGTATTTATTGTTCAACTTGTCATCTACTGCAATGTTCACTGTAGCAGAATTAGGCAGAGCTGACAAATCTTTAGGTATGGCTCCAGGTTTGTGTGTGTGTGTATTTTCACACTTGTAATTACAAAAGTCACCTACTCTGCAAGCAGTAGTGCCAAGAAGGAGATTTAGACTTCCCACCCTTCACAGAGGATGTTACTATCTAACATTTCACATATGCACAAAACTCAACAGCTAAAGTATTTGCATGCTTGGAGATTTTCACGTGAGTGCTAAGCAAGTGTTCCCTCATCATCCCCCTCCCCTGCACACGCACAGGGAGAAAAGCTTGGCCACTACACAATGCTTTTTGCTTTTGTCACAAGTCCCGCTACATCCCCATCCCTGGAAACATCTGAGGTCAGGTTGGATGGCGCTTTGGGCAACCTGGTCTAGTTGAAAATGTCCCTGCTCATTGCAGGGAGAATGGACTACGTGACCTTTAAAGGTTCCTTCCAACCCAAACTATTCTATGATTCTATGGTCCCCGTCAGAGCTATGTTGTCTTCTCATTCTCTTAAGAACACCTGAGGGCATATTGAGGAGAAAGTAAAACTGCTGGTCTTTAAATCAAAATGATGGCTCTTACCAGTTCTTAAATAACCATCAAACCATAGGAGCCTTTCTTCCTGGCCAGCAGTGACAGCACATAGAAAGCTTAATGAAGCAAGGTGCCCCTTCTGTGCTCATTTCCACACCTGGTGACCCCTTCAGAAACCAGCACTGCCCAGTAGGTTTAAGAGCCTCACTATGAGTCTGGCCTTTGCTTGTGAGTGCCCTTGCTGGCAGCAGGTCCTTGCTAGCTACTTGGTGTACAGAAATATGCCAAGAAGGTATGATAGAACTCCTAGTCAAAATATGTAGCTCACTTAATAAAGAGTCCTTTTACAAAGCACATTTGTTGCTTTTCCTAGGATGCTCCTTAACCTTCAAAAAAGTGCAAGCTAGTGGGAGTGAGTGACAACTTCATACATCCGAAGACTTCTTGCTGGCAGATTAGAATAGGCATTTAACTTATCATCTGTTAAATCTCCAGTTTCCATTTCTCTCTCTTGCCCATGTAGAGAGAGAGGCTGGTGACCAGCATGCTAGACACCACCACCTGAAGGAGCAGGAGGCTACTTTTTGGCAGAAAGCAGGCCCGATGCCCTCCGGTTTGCTCTGGCAGTGAGCAGTGGCTTGGTGCCTCTCAAACCTCCCCGTGCTAGGTCCCCCCTACTCTAAGGACCTGAGGGCAGGGTTACTGATATTACTTCATTAAGAGATACATGAGTGGTTAATGTCAAAATAAGAGTCAAGGGTTATTAGCTAACTGCTGGGCTTCAGTTCTGGCAACATGCTGCCTGCTCCCAGGGTTGTGTGTGCCAGATGAACTGCAGGTTCACACAGCTCCCACACAGGCAGAGGAGCCATCACTGGCATCAGAGCCCTAGAAAGATACAGTTCAGTCTAGTGGAGAGCCCTCACTTGGTGTCTACACAGGGTCCAGATGATACTGGGATACTGGAGCACTTTCAGGACTCCTGCTCAGACACATCCCACATCAGTTAAACCACCAGCCATAAAATAAAACTGGGAGGAAGATACAGCCTTTCTCACCAAAAAGCTTGTATGGAATCCCTCCACAAGTACTGAGAGGCAGCTGCCATGACAGCAATGCAGCACCCAACAAGCAGCTTGACCCAAGGCAGGGCCTGCCCAGCTTCGCTGCCTGGCTATGTTTACATTCAGAGCTTGAATGCTGCCACAGAGTTGCATGACTGGTAAAGACCATCAGCCAGAACGAGTCTCTGCTGAAATTTGTGCTGTCAAGTCATTTGCAGCATCACAGTGACCCGGAAAGCTGATGTTATTTCAGATTATTTCAAGTAGGGTTTTAAAGAAACACAAAATGTACCCCACAACCCCTGACATTTTAGTATCTAATTGCAAGGAATCATCCTCTGGTAGCTGGGAAGGCTGCATTTAGGTTGCTGGAAAAAAAAAAATATTTTGACTTCCACTTTTACAAGCATTAGTTTTTTTCTTCTGTTATATGATGAAACTCACTTGGAGAGATCCTGCTTGTTTTCATGGAGAGCTACAGCAGGCAGGGCACTGTAGCATTCAGCTATGTGGTACCTGTGCAAATGTCCAGGAAATTTAACATTTTCCCACAAAATTCACTGTTTTTGTCGGGATGCTGACCTTGCATTCTGAAGTGGAAAAGTAGTATTTGAAAAGACTCTTGTATTTTCTCAGTCTTCTTTTACTGTTATTATGAAGGTTTAAAACTAGACTGCTATCTGTAAAGCAGCTGAGATTCTATTGAAATGTTCTTTGTTTTACTAAGTGGCAAAATGAAGTATTTCTGTACCAGAAAGTACTAACTTTTAACCATGATATACAAACATTGTGTCTTCTTTTGCAAACGTATTTTTAAAAGGATTTCACTCTCCAGTTGCTAGCAACTGAGAATAAATTAGCCTCAGAAATTCAATACCAGAGCAAGAACTCTTATGGTAATTTCACAGGCCAGTCAAAGACACCTCAGAAAATGTCAGATATAAGAGTCCATGTATCAAAGAAAAGGAAATCTGAGTCCATGTTTCTCTTCTCTGCCTCAGTTACCTGCCTGAATCTACAAATCTGCACTTGCTTTCCATGTTTTTCATTATTTTCATAATAATATGAATAAAGGAATAAAGGAAAGATAAATCAGAAAAGTGCCTTATGTTTGATGGAAGCAAATGAACAGAAAAGCAAACAAAGCATACAAAACGAACCTTTATTAAATGAAAGAAAATCTGTTTTGTGTGTCAAATATGAAATAGAATATACAAAAACCTTACATCAGATCTCTTGTCAAAGAAATTAAATCCTATTTAGACTGAAGTAGCACTTGTTCTTTCCAAGACAACACGAATGGCTGACTGTGCATCTTGTGGCAGTACAGGACCACATAGTATGCAGTGCTACATTTCTGCTTACAAAGAAGAAAAGTTACAAATCTAAACAATGTCCCTAAAGAACCCAACTATTCAACAAAGTAACCTAAAACTATGAATGTTGATCCCTATGTATTCTCTTAGAAGCAAATGACAGGTGGGTCAAGTGCAGAGTTCACAAAGCTTGCATATCACATTCTCTGTTTCTGTACAAATATAAATAGTTCTTTTTTATTTCAAAAATCCTTTTATATTTGATAGCTTTATTTGTGGAAAAGGATGACCAATTTGCCAGGTTCCCGCTGTACTACCCAGACAATTCCATCTCCTTTATCTCCTCCTTTTTTTTGAAGATTGTTAACCCATAAACCACAGACTGCAGTATTTTTAGGAACTTGATGTGTGTTTAATCACAAATTGTTGTATTACTGTCCTGTAGATGAAGGTTCTGCAGAGCTCCTAGCATGTCTTTGGCATAACATACCATGTCCCATTTAATACTTTTTTTGCTTAAAAAAGTATATTTTCCTTTAGTAAAACAACTTTAAAACATCTATTTCCAATTTTGTAAAATAATGTGTCATCTCTTCTGTTGCCTTGCAAAATATACACACACATTTTGGAAAAACATTGTGTACTGACATAAGGGACTCAGCTGAAGTCCAATCTGTTTCTGAGAAGTAAAATATAATTACAAATTCTGTCTTCTGCATGAATCTCACATGAAGTCATTCAATTCAGCTTCAAGTGCTGCTGCCATTTCATCTGCTTCAGAACTGCTTCCTTCCTCATCTTCATTGCTGGATTCTTTACTGGATTCACTGGCAGCATCATCTTCATCCAGTTTGCGCTTGTGACCCCTGGAAGGGCAGACAGAGACAATGACCATGAATGGAAGTATCTCAGTGCTTACTGAGAGGTTCATATTCAACACGAGGAAAAGTAAGACTAAGGGACAACTTTTTCAGGCCTAGACAAAAAGTACAGCATGCACTTTTAAATGAACTAACAGGAGTCAGTTCACACAATTAATTTTTAAATTGCTGCTATGTACTGCCAGCTGTAGGTGTGAAGAACAAAGAACAGCTAATTTTGTTTCTTCCGTTCTTCTGAACAAAGTATGAGACTGTTTGAAAATAATGAGTAGATTTACTTTCTTCTTGCATCCCAAAAGAAAGAAAGCCATTGTGTGAATGACATACTACCAAAATACATTATATGTTGTTACATGATTTTGAAATATTAACATTTCTGCTTTTTTATAAAAATAAAACTGTAACTGATTAACCAAACCTCACTGCACCAGCATCTACGTTTTCATGCTTCCAAACTTTGGGGTCCCATCCTTCCCTTTTGTGTCTCTTTGGATTAGTACTGCCAGGCTGAACAACACATTTTCTTCGCATCTCTGGAGAATGAACCAGTTTAAACAGGAAGCTGATGTGCACCACAACCTGCTGAAAGAATCTTGTTCCTGGCTCTGAAAGATCTCCAAGGAAAATCTAACGCTTCAACTGGGACATAGCCATAAGCAGAAGAATTTGCATTTGTGGAATCCTAACATCTCTCTTCCTTGCCAAAGGGAATTTTATATCAGAGGTGTACTTCTGAGACAAAAATAAAGTTGAGATTTTTGCATTGCACAGAATTCATAATAAGGTGTAGAAATACCTTCAAAATCCTTCCTGATAATTTGATCATATTTCAAGCAGAAAAATACATGCAAAGGGGGCATCTCTCAAGTAACTGTCCTTTTCCTTGCTGGGTAGGGTTTCATAAGAAGAAAATGCACCCACCTGTAATCATGAAAAACTAATAAAATGATCCTCTATCTTTTAGCAAGAAGCAGTAATTTAACAATAGACCTGAGACTTCTGAGGGCATAGAGAGACAGCAAGAAAGGCCTTTGATAAATACTGACATGAATTATACATACCCAAAAGAAATAAAGGCAAAGATTAACAGTCAAACTTGTGAGCTTGTAAGCAATGCTGAAATACAAAGCAATTTTTATTTATACAGACATTTTTATTGCTGTTTTCCAAAAAACAGGAATTTTCATTAGCCCAGACTACTGGATTTGTAGGCTGAGTGACACCTGATCTCCCGTTTTTCAGCTTTTCAGGGAGATGGACAAGATGTGGTGGGAAGTCAGGACTCCCAATCAAAATTGGAAGTGAGCAGTACTATGTTTCATCTCCCCTTCTGCTGCAGCCATGGGACAAAAAGATACACTGCTGCTGCTTTACAGAGCATCTCCTCCCAGTGATGTCAGGTGGGTTTTGCTGTTCAGCATAGGGTAGTAGAAGTAATATCCACGGGAGGCATGGCTGAAACACCGGGACATGCTCTGGGCACTAAATCCCTAACAAGTTAAAACAGGATGAAGTAAAAGCCTTTCCTGAACACTTTGCTACTGAAACTCAAATGTGGTGTGTCAATGGAGTTTCAGGGCACTAAAAGCAGCCTAATTCACAATAAAAAGCAGTTTCTCAGGCATAACACTGATTATTTCCATGCAGCCTCTATTAGCATGCAGTTTGGACAAGGAAGCTCCCATGCTTAAAATGCCCAGTTGGACCAAATCTTAGCACATCTTCATTAAAAGCTACACAAAATGTATGGAGCTCAAGTTTCACTTGCTGACTTCGTGATGATTTCGGCCTTCAGAGCTACAGCACTATTTTAGGCATTAATGATACTATTAGCAAAGAAAAGCTAATTGGGGATTAAAGAAACCTGAAATAGTCTCACTCAGCAAAAGAAGAAATGAGTACTGCATATTTAAGAAGTAGTGGGTAAGAAGTACACAGGTAGAGCTAACTGAGAAATAAAGATAAATAAAATCATAAAGGGAATCTATACCACAGTGCTCACAGCTGAAACCATTTGTATTCATCTGTTTGTAAGGCTGCATCTATGGAAACTGGTGGTATTTGCCCACCGAAAAATAAAATTAACAATGACAGCTGTCATTTACACATATGAAACTCAAAGAATGTGTCAGGACAAGCAGGTTTTTAGAGCCAGTCCAAATACTCTTACTGAGACATAAACAATAGCACAGATCCCATAGGAAAAAACAAAAAAGAGTCTATGAAGAAATAAGAACTCACTGAAATAATATCTCATGGCAGTTATTATTTCTTGAAAATGCAGAACAGTTAATTTACTAAATAATTACAACAAAGACTAGCAAAATTATTAATTTATGCAACAAAGCCACTCTTAAAATTTAAATGTACTTCATAGCAACTAGACTTCAGTGAGGACAAACAAAATACAGGGACCTGAAATACTCAGTGTGACTAGTTAATTAAAGAATGGAGTTCCAGTCTACAAAAAGACTTTCCAGAAACTTTCAGAGATGGTTCTTCCATATTTTAATTCCTCATTCAGTTGTATTAAACAGTACTTTTGGAAAGGTAAAAGACTGAACAACATCTATTTTGTGGGTTCTTGTTATTTCAGCAAGGCTAGAATGACAGCTCTATTCAATCTAGATATGAAAACTTCCTTACACATAGGGAGGAAAAAGCCATGAAACAAAAAAGAAAACACAGCTAAGTATTAGTCCTGTAATAGAAAAACACAAAAAACCCTCTCCTGAATGCATTGTTTTTATTACAATACAAAAACCTTTCAGTATTTTTGTACTGTAAACTGCAGCTTCACAGCTATTCCAAAAACATTTAAGTATTATAAAATAAAATGCAAAGCTAACGGATAGAAATATGGAGGAAGAACAACAGTCACACAGAGCTGCATTTTTTTCTTTGCAAATTCAGAAGAGAGAGATAACATCCCGCTAATAATTTCTACCTTCAGAGAAATGTAGACATGTATCCCCATGGCAGCATATCTATTAACATAACAAACAATTTAAAAGATATACTTTCCTCATTATTTGGTGCCCACTCCTTGTCATTTCCAGTTTCAGAGCCATAGTGCATAGCACTTTTGAGTGGAAAAGTTAGGCCCATACAGGATTCTGTCTTACAATTTAGGGAAAATCACTCAGCAGTAAGTTGCAGGCTTCCATTAGCCTGATCTGCATTTTTAAAAGGAATTTTGCTTGACTGCTACTAAAAGCCAAACATGGCAATAATAACTGAGTATCTTTAAACTCACATATGAACAGCTGCCAAAACACTGAATGTAGAACTTTAAGTATCTCACAACTCTGTGAGAAAACTTCCTCAATTTACATTTCCTTTCCCTCTGCATTAAGTACTTTTCCCTTATAATATCCAGTACTAGGAGGCCCAATAGTTCATGTGCTGGAGAAATCTTTTTAAGAGAGAACATTTTAAAACCCCCCACATATTTAAATTAATTGTCAAGAGATTTAAATAAACTACAAGGGTAATTCACAATGATATTAGAAATGAAAAGAAAATCCATTTGGAATTATATATTTATAAAAGTGGTCTTCAGGAAAATTTAATCTATAGAACGCTAATGAGAAATAGTGATACTCTGAATGAGGAGACAGGTTTAAAAAGTTGCAATAACACATGGTGTATGCATGTAAAATATAGCCCAGGAAAAGTTATTGAAAATAAAAATTTGTTTAGCTCTTGTTAAAATGATCACTAAAAGATGATGACAATGTACAGGTCGAATGAAAACTTAATACTTATAAATTCAATTTAAATTTAGTTCACTAAAAGAGCCAGAGGAAACAAAGTACTGAAAAAAAGTCCAGTTATTTCTTGCTTCTATTAAGGCCTTAATTTATAATCAGCTGAAAAGAAATAATGTTGAAAAAACACTTTTCTCCTCTTAACTGAAAAGCAGATTGTCTCTGTTTTGTTTTGCATTCCAATGGCATGCCTTTAAGAAGTACAGTGCTACATTAAAATAGAAACGTCTAATTAGCAAAGGAACTCATAGGGCAACATAAGCCTGTTTTAAACAAAGCAAACTTAAGTCTTTTCCAAACCTTGTTTTAAACTTGCAAGGGAAAACTACAGAAAGTATTTAAAAAAAATGTTCACATATCCTTTAAACTCCCAATACTCATAATCCCCATCCCTACTCTGATAAGAAGTAAACCTGTAAATTATTGCAAATTGACCTGATTTTTTTCAGTAACTCCTAATTGGTACAATAACAAAATAGTCTGCAGACTAAACGTGTTTAGTCTTAATCAGCTTACAGCATTGCCATTATAAATCAGGACTTACATTTGCTACCATATACAGCCAAGTTTCTCTCTAATGGGAACATTCACACAGCAGCTGTAAATAGTGTGGAAGGCAAGGGTTTGAAAAGGGCGTTTTGAAACTGCACGTTGCCTTCCCACAGCTTCACAGCCCTGCAAGACAACCAGCGCTGCCCCAGGCACTCCTCTCAAGTTCCACGTGGGAGGTCTGTCCTGGTTTCCATACACAGCTAGACCACAGCTTTCTGTAAGCTCCTTCCACAATGGAAGGGAGGTGATGCAGCGTTTGGTAATTCAACTGGGATTTGACTCCCCTCCACAGGAATTTGACTGTGGGAACAACTTATTGAGATAAACTAGTTCTCCGGCAATATACTTCACTTTAGAAGAATTAGGGCTGGTTATCCAGTAAAACTCTTCTTCAACCAACTTTGAAGATGCCAACCCATACTTGGCTAACAAGCTTAAATGCCTTGGGTTCTGAGAGCACATTCACTGAAAAGCCACTCTGTGAGCATTTATATGTTACATGAGACAGACAAGATGCTTAAATATTCAGGGAGATGTTCTAAGTTTTGTGACTATGTTTTCTTACCGTAGGATACATGGAACTATCTTTAAGGTCCCTTCCAAGCCAAACCATTCTATGAATCTATGACCTTATATATACACTTGATAGAAGAGCGAGCAATTGTCCATAGCCTGCCTGTAATGCAGGTGTCTACCCTCTGGCAACTTCTCTCATACACCTGTGCAGGAACACTGGATTTTCTGTCCCAGTGCTCCTCCCTGGCACTTGTACAGCATGCTGCCAAGCACACAGCCATGGGAACAACAAATAGCACTACTTCAGCACTACTGGCAAGCTGGAGTGTGTATTTTCACTTTATGCTCAGGCTATGACAAACAGGACACTATTTAGTGCTGCAGGAACAAATGCCAGACACCTCATTTATTTCCTCAATAATTCATCCAGTGCTGTCTGCAGGATTACAAGATGATCCAGAAATCTAATATGCAGAAAAATGCACTGAGAATGTTCCTTGCACAGCCCTGGGGTTCAGAGAGAGCCCCTGCAGTTGGAGGAACAGCATGCTTTCAATGCTGCTCACAAAAACCTCTTCCAGGCACCCATCAATTCCAACTGACAGCTCCAGCGCCTTTCTGCTTTAAAATTTAGCACACTTGTGCACAATTCTAGTGGTGAGAAACTATTCTGGAAACTGAAAACCATCTTAACAACAGCTTTATAGGTAGTTCTCTGAAGTAAACACTCACTGCATATCTAAATTGAGAGTTTTTAAGGTCAGAAGTCACAGAAAATTGAAAATAAATCCAGAAATTACAAAATATCCTTATTGACATGTTGTAAATTTTGCTAAAATTGTCCTTTCAATGAGCCTGTGTTTTTCTTAACATTTAGATCAAGGGGAAAGTTTAGTAACAAGAAAATAACCCCAACAGTGGTTTCTTAACAATGCTAATGTCTTCTTTAAGAAAATGGTGATTTCTTAACAATTAAACATTAGGGAATTTCAAAACCAAACAGTGCAGCAATAAAACTTTAAATTAGTTCAGTGCAGAGAAAATCACTGCACAGCATTTCATTTTAGACACAGATAGTAATTAAACTGGATAATGGAAAACTGAGAAGTTGAACCTACAATTTTGCTTCTGTAATTAAAACACAGAAATATAAACTGTGTCCCTAAAATATTACTTGTTAACTTCAAGTTGTTTAAAAATAATCCATGTAGTTATAAGAAGACATTTACAACATGCAGCATGACTATTTCTTCAAAAGGCAGAAGTGTCAGTGGCAGTTTTGTATCACACAACAAATACTCTTGTCGCTGATGTACAGCAGACAACAGAAAATTAAACATACTTTTCACTATGTGGAATGCCAGACTGTTACGTGACACTTCCGTAATGGAAAATGCGCAGATGCACTCTGGCATATCACTTCTTAATCCTATTTGAAAGCGAAACCAGGCCTTTATTGTTTGCATAAATTCTCTTTTCAGCTTCTTCTAGTTTACAAATATTACCCATTCTGACAACAAATATCAGATGGTAGATTTATAGCTCTGTAGTGATTCTGGGTGGCTCTGGGAGGCTGTAATAGGAGATATCAAGGCTCAGCAGTGAGCAAAGCAAGCTTCTAGCCTTCCTTCCCAGCACCTGGATGGGCATGTACAGCAACTCTACTTGGATTTGGTTTGAAAAAAAGTCTTTTGAAAATGGACTAATTCTGCAAACTAATTTCTGTTATAAGAAGGAGGTAGTCCCAGATAGTGATGAAGAATAATATCCTCACTAGAGACCTAAATATGAATAATTGTTTTAAAAAATGGTAGCATGCAATAAAAAATTAAGATGAAAAGTGGGCCAAAAATGCTTACATTTTTACATTACATTTACATTACATGGGCAATCAAAGTAAGAAGCTGGAAAAGAAACAGCAACTGATTTATCTCAGAAAAGTCAAACTGCCTTCATTTTACCCACATGAGCACACTGTGTATGTGGAGGTGCCTCTGTGCCAACGGAGTATCAACTCCAGTTTGAAGATCCCCAGCACTGCAAAGTAATGCTTGAAATCCTGATCGGATTTGCCAACATAACTCACATGCACTGAGAACAAGTGCCTTATTGGCTTCTTAACAATTTAAGATGGAATTTAGCTGATAAACACACTGACTGTGCTAACCAAGGAGGTTAGAAGTAGGATTTGGTATATAGTGGGTTTTAACATTAGATATCCATAGATTATCTTAATATGTGTGTAAATGTTATGGGCTACACTAAGTTATATTGAAAGATAAGATGATTTTGTCAAAGCCTTTAACTCCGATTTTTACTAACTCTTCTATTACTCTGTCCTTGTTGTCAATAAATCATAGAGATTAAATTACAAATAACTAAACCAAACATCCTTCTAGGATGTTCGTTCACTAAATAATGGCTTTGCTCACAAGAATATTAACTAAGAACATTGCTGTTTCAGCACAAAATATTGAAAGTAAGAAAAAACACATAACTGACTCCATATGGATACTAGTAATACTGTCATCTCCACTGAAGCACAAAAAACAGACTTAAAATTCCTTTAAAATGTTCTGTTCTATGGGACAAAATACACACATCATTTCCATGCAGGTATATTCTTTAATGAAATGCACTAGCTCACTTCTGCCAAAACAGGGCAGTCTTTCATCCTCTTCACATTAGCTGGATAATCCCTCAGTTTATTTGCTCTACTGCCTGCCTCACAGTCTGGTAAGCCAGTTGTCCATTGTTTCTCTAGTCAGCTTCCAATGAGTACTACCTGCACCAGTACTTGGGGAATTAGAGCTGTTATGAGGCTGGGTGTTACACTGTGGTACACAGGATTGAGATTGCTGGATGGAGCAATGGGCTGCAAGATTTGTTCTCTGCATCATACAACATCTTCCTGCAATATTGTAGTAATTATTATTCCCCTAATAACTACTTCTTTATCAGAAAACTTCCACACTCCCAATGGCAAGACATGTTATCTTGGCACTCCTCATCCCCTCACCTCTACCTTCCCCAAATTTCTAGCCCTGACAACTCACATTTTTATTTGTTGAAATTGTACACTATAAATATTTTTTTCATGCAATAGAACAAACTTGGAAAGACTTTTGGAGACACAACAGCATTAAAACACAAAGCTACAAAGAACCGAGAAAATAATTTATCAGCATTAAAAAGTCAATGTTTGGCTTCGGACATTTCAGTATGCTGCAGCATGTCTTACAAAAGCTAACGAACTATAAAATGAAATGACATCAAAGCAGAAAGTCACTCCACAGTAAAACAAATTTTCAAAAATTTGTTAGAAATTTGGTCTAGAAATTGCTAGGTTTCCATGAGAAAGAGGAAAGTGGTATCAAGGCTTGATTAACAAATAAGAAAAAATCTGAATTAAGGTTGTAAGAGTATCTGACAAAACTACCCGACTTTTACATCAGTTTCATAAGGTTTGCATAAATGATCTACACAGCATACAAATACATGCAATACATTCAAAACAGAATGCTACCCTTCTTTCTTTTACTGTGCAATACCAATGAAGCCCCTAAAACATGGGTCTGCATTCATTAAATTTGGATCTCTACAATACCGGGTCACCGAGCATCACAAATTCAATCTGGATCAAACGGGTATGTGCCAACCAGGCTATGTGCCAAATTGAAACAGTGCTGAGAATTCCCTGTACCTGTTGTTTTCACACCAGCTACTATGCCAAAAATGACCCAGTGCAGCAGATCGCAGCTCTCCTGGCTCACAGTCTTCATCCCATCTAGAGTCTGCTCTACAATTTTTTCTGTTGCTATTTCTGGAATAAATCTGAACTAGCAAAGGCAGTTTATACTTAATCTGTACTTTCTGGTGCAAAGCTGCAATTTTTTATGATGGTGTTGTCCAAAACCCGGATTCATGTTATTGTTCAGCTGCAGCATTCCCCATACCACTAACGAAGAAGATGCTCATTATCTATTATCAGACCTGAGTAAAAGGCAGCTACTGAGCCTGTCCTGGTTTCAGCTGGGATAAAGTTAATTTTCTTCCTAGTAGCTGGTACAGTGCTGTGTTTGGGATTCAGTATGAGACTAAAGTTGATAATACACTGATGGTTCAGTTGTTGCTCATTAGTGCCTACCCTGAGCCAAAGACTTTTCAGGTTCCTGTGCTCTGCCAGTGAGGACCTGTGAGGAAGCATGGCCAGGACAGCTTACCTGAACTAGCCAAAGGGATATTCCAGATCATAAAACATCCTGCCCAGAATATAAACTGGGGAGAGTTGGACAGGAGAGGCTGATCGCTGCTGAGGGACAAGCAGTTGTAATTGTGCATCACTTGTTTCCCTTAGGTTTAACTTCTCTCTATCATTTTCATTACAATATTATGATGCTATTATTATTATAGCATTGTATTTTGTTTCAATTATTAAACTGTTCTTATCTCAAGCTGTAAGTTTACTTCTTTTCTGGTTCTCCCCACAGAGCAGGGGGAAGTGAGTGAGTGTCTATGTGGTACTTGGTGTCTGGAGTTAAACCATGGCAGCCCGGTCTTAGCTATGTAAGGGTACTGGCATTAGGCTCATATACAGTACAGTTATCAATTTACCTGGATATATGGATGCACACAAGAGAAATACAGAAAGTTTTTTCCTGGGCCCCAAATGACTAGCGAGACACAGCACTTCAAATATTTAACAAAAGCTGAGACTGCAACAAGTTGTTCTCTTTCTAGCTGCTATCTGAGGATGAGACAGCCACACTGACGAAGGGACAGGAGCAAGGTCTCAAATGCCAGGCAGGGGACCAAACACTTCTCTGACTTCAGGAATAAAACCACTGTACAGGCCCTTTCCAAACTGACTGAACACACTTCACAGCTGATCTCACTCAGATATACTCCTGCACAGCCAGGTGACCCCTTGGGGGTGGGGGGTAGTGCATGTGTGCAGCCCTGGCAGGAAGGAGAAACCCGCCCACATGACAAGATTTTGCAGGCAGTTCTGGCCCCACTGCTCAGTGGGGTGCTGTTTACTCACCCTTACTAACACCTGGACCATGAAAAAACACCTTGTATTACCCTTTCAGTGGTCTGAAGCAACCAGCAACATCAGCTGAGACATCTTTTTTTCCGTTGATCTGCAGACTTTGCAGGTTCTCTACCTAGTAGCAACATACTTTGCATGAACATTTAATGTGATCTGATTTGTTTGATGGGTTATTTCACAGCAACTGGCAAAACATATACTGTCATGTATTCTATTCAGTTTTCCAGCAAATATTTACTGGGATAGCTAAAGGCACACTCAAGGCACAGTGGTAGTATGAGAAACAGCAAAAGGAGGCTCTGAACAGGAGACATTTCCCCCAGAAAACAGGGACATCTTCTGTGCAGTGCAGTGGCAATATGCTTAGGTCACATGGTAAAGGACAGTTCTGCTGCTGTGACATCTGCTGTGGGGTGAGGAATTAAAACATCCGTATTCTGCTTTTCCCCTAGATTTTTTCTCCCCTCCATTAAGAAGCAGCACTGCTTCTCTTCTACCAACATTTTTAGCACATGCTTCAAACTGGCATTTTATTTGAAGATATACTCTGCTGTTTAGCAGCCATTAAAGACCTACAGCGATCAAGATTAATGCACATTAGTGATTATGTGGAATTTAAAGTACTTTTAGAATTCATTAGGGAAACTACAGCTATTTTTCTTAATCGGAACAATGTTGCATTACAGTATTCCTGCTAATGTCCAAGGTCTCAACAGTGGCATACAATGAAGGATTAAAAACCTTCACAGAGAGTTGTTACTTCTTGGTTTCCTTATTCTCAAGAGATATTTAGATAACCACATACCTTACTAAGGAAAAACATAAATTGTTTAACAACTGATAAATTGCACTGAAGCATTCAGCCTGACTAAAGGAGAAAATGCTGCCTAAATTACCTAAGGGACAACTCTTCAGTTCTCATATAAGCTTTCTCACCAACACGTAAACCAAAGCAGTATATTACTACCTTGCCTCACCCTGAACTTTTACGTTACATCTTCTCTATCCCACACCGTTCACCACACATGCAAAACAACATTAATATCTATAGACTGCTGGAGCGGGGTAGTGGTGCTGGGGGTGATAAGTCCTTAAATATTCATACTGTGCTGAGGGAACTGATGTGGAAGTGGAAGCAGGATACTGGAACCAGGTGTTGGTAATTGCTCCTATGCAGAAAGAGAAATATATCCAAAGCAATGTGATACTCCAGTTTACTGAATTCAAATCCCATCCCCTCTGTGTGTCACAAGTGCTCTGAAGTTGAAAACAGAATGGAATAGCTTCCCTACTCCTCCCTTTTTGAGTAAACACCAAGAGCTCAGGTTTTTCAAATTCACTCAGGGTTCTAGCTCTCCCCCACCTGCCCTGGCAACCACGTGAACCAAGCTAGGGGCTGCTGGTCCTTTCAAGGTGGCAAACCATTAAGCAGAACAACTCAGTAACTCCCAACTTATTTCCCATTATCCTAGTTTCTTGCAGCCTTCGTTTCTTCAAGTTGTACTTCTGACATTTTTTGGATCTAGGTAATACCTAAATGAAGCGTTTCACACAATAGCACCTCTCCCAGCTGGGCTAGAGAAACCAACATCAGGTAACAACATCATGACCTTTCTGCGTTGTTCTGGAAACTCTTCACTCCCACAGCCAACAATCTTAAGGGGTAGCATTACATTACCAAGAGTTCTCCCTATCTGGAAGCTCTTCATATGGGGTCAACAGACAGCTCCTACTACCCTCAGTTAGGGTTAGGCTGGAATCTCATCAGCACAGGCTCTCCTCCTTCTTCACCACAAGCACCTAATTCTGCTGTAGGCTCCTAAGACTTGCTCAGGGCTATTCTGACTCCCAGGTAGTTAATCCATACACTTTTCTTCATCTCTGACCTCAGCAATGCTGATAGTACAGACCACTTAATTGTGATACGCTAATTAATGCAAAAACAACACTCATTCTTGATCCTGAGACAAACTCATCTCTATAGCAGAAACAAGAAAAACAAAGCTAGATAAAAAGATAAACATGTTGACCTAATTTCTTGTCACTAGTCTAAATCACTGCTTAAGCCTAGGGTCAGGGTCTTGGAAGAGTGCCTGCTGCACATGGCCTCTTCTCCAAACTGAATTGTTTTCCAGTGCTTTGCACTTTCTTCTTCAGCTCGTCACACAGTAAAACAAGAATTCTCTGCTAGAAAGCTCATCTCTTTTCTCTGTTCTTTCTCTCTGATTATGTGAATGCTTCTCATAGTTTTTCAGCCCTCACTCTTTCCAAAATGATAGTAACAAATGATTTCCAAAGACTGCTTCTACAAAAATTCAGCTCTGTAGACTGGTGCTTCTTGCAGATATATTATAGAAAATTATTTTCCCTCAGGCTCTAGTCACTCCATTGTCCTACGATGGAAGCCATTAGTTAATGGCTCTGCAGTGATAAAAGGCAATGACTGCAGAGAGACTTCTAATTCAAATACATTGATGCATTAGTGAAAAATCAATTTCATTACTTCACTCAGAACTCTCAAGTTATACACAGAGTCACTGAATCATTATCGATGGCAAGATTTAAAACAGAGAAATATAAGAATAACAGCAATTCCTGTACGTACTTTAGCATTTATTAGCACATTTAAGGAGAGAAGGAGAACAGGGTAAATACTCTTATGCTTGATGACCTATATTATGGTTCCAAACTTTTGCCCCTGTATAAACTAAAAAAATGGCAACTTAAGATTCCCCAGTTCATTTTGCAGATACCAGCACACTGTTCTTGAAAAGCAAAAGTAAAACCTATTTAATCTTGAAGTGAATTGAGAAAAATAAAGATATATTTTAACGGCACTTTCCTAATTCTAGTAACATTCTAGTATCATACAGACTTTTAATTGCTTGCCTGTCCGTCCCCTGAAGTATTAGAACTGTTAGAACTTAAGCATCATGTAGATTTACAGTTATTCCACATTGTATTGAAGTAGGAAAACCCATTACCAAAAAATTATAATACATAGAGAATTTCATTAAAACATACTAAGACAAACTAGCTTTCAAATCTGATACTGAAAACAATTAGTATAAGAAAACTTCGTTATTTTTCACTTCTCTTCCTGTTTTCAATTGCATAATTGTTATATTAATTAACAGAAATAACCACAGTATCATGTGCAATCCAAGTAGTAACTGCACATACAGACGCAAATAGACTGAATATTATTGTATTATTGCATCTGAATAACTTCTAGGTATTTTCACAGTAGACAGTAAAAGAAGTTGAAGGAAGATGGTCCCTCTAACTAGACTGTATTTTTAAGCATTTTAAGCTTCCCATGTGATGTAGTCTAACACAAACACAAGTATTATAATATACCACCTTGTGAGAAAAGCAGTCTTGTGCAGTTTATATGTATTTTGGCAATTTACATATTGTTGAGTGAAACATGAAGATACCACAGAATTATGTTAAAATATCTCATACAAGTTCAAAATACCACTGTTCAGCTTTTTAGTGAACAATGAAAAAAAAGCTTTGTAGAACTGCAACAACGTACATTATTCTTAAAACTTACTAGATTTAGATGATAGTTTAAGTGCCGAACACCTCACACCACCAAATGCTAAAGAAACTTGCCAAAGGAAGCAACACCATATCCACAGAGAGAGACTTTGGGAAAAAAATCTCTTAGAAAAAAAAAAAAAAAAAGGTTAACAAGTTCAACTGCTGTTTATATTTGATAGGCTTCATGTCAAAAAAACACCCTCTCATGTTTTGTGGATATGAACGAGAAACCATTTTTTCACTTGTTTAGGAACACTGTACAAGAAAAATAGCTCAAATATTCTTTCCAAATGAACCATCCCAAGAGAAATCAGAAGAAGTCATTGAGTTCCCCGAACTTCAGCTACGGCACCTGCCACTTAAGATTTATATAAAACCCCCAGGTATTAGGATAATATTGCTGTTTACAAGGACAAGATCAGCATCACTGACGGTGCAACAACAATGCACAGTGGATGTATTCCATTCTGCTGCTGCAGCTGCGTGCAGATCACCAGCAGCCCTCCAAGGGCAAGTAAGCTTTGTCCCTTCATGCTGGAGAGCACAGCCAGCTCTCTTAGGACAGGTGCCATGGACTTAATATGCGTACCTACAACTCTGGTCATTTTAGGAGTGTGGGAATGGCCCAGCTATACCTTGAAGAGATGCCTTGATATTAACCCATGCCCTAGCAGTGCACATTAGTTCTGTGCCAAGGCTTGCTTTGTTGGATTTGAGAACTTTTAGACTGTGCAGTTCAGTTTCTAAAAGCCTTTAGGAGGATAAGAATCTCCATTTCAGAATAGGAAAAAAAACCTTGCAGTAGAAACTTAGCAGCTTGACACTTTAAGCAAACATGCACAAGCTGTGCACTTGCTCCTTATAGGAAACACAGAGAAATACCAGACTAAGACTGAAGTCTCATAATCGAAATGTGAACCAGCACTTCGGTTAATTTTAGCTATAGTTAATAGTCCAGATATGTGAAAGTTCACACTCTCACTGTTCTCTCCTGTGATTTTTTTTCCCCTTATCCAGTTAATGGTCTGAGGCTTTCCAAAATATATGATCCTCTTTAACAGATATTAGACTTTTGCAGTAAGTTAAAGTATTTCAGAATCTCTAAGAAGCAGCTGTGAACAATGTCTGTGATTCTTCCTGAAGCAGACTCTGCATCTATCACTTGTGCTTCCTCTATCAATGATGTACATCTGCCTAGAGTCTTAGAACAAGGACCTTCCTCTTCAACAGTTCAATCAGCACACACTTGTTTTCCCATACGTTTATGCATCCTTAAACATATAACAGACCTAGTTTAGACCTGTATTTTCTCAGCAATCTTTCAGTGATTTTGAGTTTTGATTTTGCAGTAAATGAAGACCAAACCAGTTGAATATCTCAACATCCCCATGCACAGTGAAATCCCTTTCTCCTTTATTTGCACATTAGTAATTTCAAAACAGCAAAACTATTTTATCAAGAGGAAAGAAAAAATTCAGGATACCTCTCTGAGCAACAGAAAGAAGAAAGAGAGTCCTGTAGCATTTCATGTAAGACTACAGCATGAACAGAAACAGATAGAAATATACAGAAGAATTAAAATTGCTTATCCATTTTGACATGAATTGTAAGCCTAGCGTGGTAACTGGAAAATTGGAATTTCAGGTAATTATATCATATCTGAAAAGCTTTACTGAAGAACTCCTGCTCAAACACATCTTTGCTGAAGTTTCAAAACCAGAAGTTTGAAAGTTTGAGTGTCAGGTGTCAAAGATCAGCTCCGGAGTAATTTGTATTTCATACAACCCCTTTCATTACAGAGGAGTAACTTATGCCAGAAGAACAGGATGAAGATACTGCTTCCCCTGAAGTTCTACCTATGACAACCCGTTTGTCAGAATCCTTAGTCTCTCACAATACAGAGTATGTTACGTTTCTTACTGCAAACTCTGGATAGCAAAAGCAACTGCTTTTCATCTGCTCATAATACTAAAGTACTTTCAAAGCTAGGCTAGTACTTTTTCCATGCCTTCACTCTGAAAATATGTCTGTCATATAACTGCAAAAAAATATTTTTTTTAAACAAAAGGGGACTTGAGAAAAAAGTACTATGCAGTTCTAAGGTTTGTATTACTCTCTGAAAACTAGTTTACAAGTTTTCTGCTTCCCACAGCATTAAGACCATGCTTATATGAGGAGAAAAATGTACAAATATGAGCAGTAGTTAGCTCTGTGTGTGTTGTAGCTTTGCATCTGCAACATTACCTTCTTGTTTTCATTCAAAAACATTATATTTCTTCCTTGAAAACTGCTTGGAAAAACCTGAGATACCTTAAGGGGAAGAAAAAAATAAAGTATATTTTGAATTGATGTATGCTTCCTCATGCTGGTTCCTCTCTAGTGACCAACATTCTTTTTGCTCCCTTGCTTTTGAAGATTAGTGGAATCTATACATTTCTCCCATTTGTCAAATAAATCTTAAGAAACTTAATCTGAAATATGATGTTATTCTTCAGTAGGCACAAATGTGCAGTAGGGAGAGGTAATCTATTTTAAATATTCTGTAAGGCATCTATGAAGAATTTCTTACAGCTTTAATTTCCTTCAAAGAATTCTACAAGTTCTAAAGAAACTTAACACTACAGGCTGTCAACAGTGTTATTTAATCTCTTACATGTCACCATCAAGAATCACAGTAAAGAAAACTAAAGGAATGCATGCTTCCCAAATAAAGCTGCAAGCACAAAGCTTGCTTAATCATGCAACATACCTTTCTTAAATCCCCTGATTTTAATACAATTCATAATTTTCTTCTATAGATACACAAAGAATATACAACACTATGTTCCAGACAAGCAAATGAAATGTATTTTAATAAGAATACACAGTCAGTTTCCTACAAGATTCACTGATGAGTATTCATGGCAAAACTGCCTAGGTTGAACAGGAGAGATTTTTCCACTACACACAGGTTTATCCTTCAGAATTGATGGCTGGGTTTTGGGGAGAGTTCCCCATTTCCTTCCCTCTTTTAATTTTTTAGAATAATTGGCTAAGATAAAAAGAAACTACGACTATTTATATTATTAAAAGCTGATCTCTTTGTATCAGTATCTGTCATTTTCAGTACGAAAACTATTGCTTTCAAAATGCTTTATCTTCAACACATATACAAGACAGCAATCACTTAAAATTTCTTCTTACAAAGATTGCAATTTGAATTTTTTCATAGTGGAATATAGCCTTTTGCTCCTGCTACACAAGAAATGATGAGTTTCAGTCTCCATTTGCCATATTTTACTATCCCCACACAGGAAAGACAATTGAGACATACATAAATATGCACATATGCAGTAAGATCTTTGATTTCTAAAAGGAAGCCACTTGGAGGGCACAATAGAGTTGACAGTCTCCTTTTAAAATCAAAATAAGGTTTTGTCAATTGTCCTTTCAGAAATCTTAAAATTACTTAAAATCTCTTATGTAATGGAAAGAGATGACAACTTTCTGAAGCCTAAGGGAAAAAAAACCCAGATGATATTGAAGAGAGAAAATAAGTGATCAGGAATTCAGGGACTCTAAAAGCCTCATTTTTATTTATAGAAAGATACTATAACATATTCATTTAGAAGAGTGACTTCAGATAATGGGAAGTCTAACCAATTACAGAGATGTAAAATACTACCAGCAGGAGTAATTGGCAGAGTATCTAAGGCAGGCACTTCTGCACTTAAACTCTTAAGACATTCAAAGAGTATTATTCAGAATCTTGTCTTTCTCCAGACTGGGAGCCACTGAAAGACATACCTAAAAGAAAATGCAATCATCCATTATCCCTGAAAGGGTTGTACCTCTCACAGGAAGGGTGCGCCACAGCAGGAAAACTCCAGAGATGACTCTGCCATGCAAGGTATGTGGTGCTTTGTACCCAAAGTATTTTCCTCCTGATTTGTCTTCAGGATTTGACTTTGCTGGGTTCTCTTCCCCTTGATCCCCCAGAAGTACCCAGTTCCTTACATCAGGGTATCATCCCTGGCACTTCACGTATTTTCTATTGTTTCCCTAAAATTTCTATCTTCCTTGCTTCTTCTCGGTTCTTTTCATCTCTAATTCAAATTCTCCCTCATCCTCACAAGAGAAACCTGCCTTTTTGCCAAGACATCCAGCCATGTTAAAATTGAAAAATGATGAAAAGGAGAAAGAATTCCCAGTTCAAAAGAACACTAGAAAGTGTTTTGCTGGAAAGAAGACGACATTTAGATAAGCAATATGGATGTCATAGCCATTACAATCTAATATTCATCTTATAAATTATACCTGTGCCCTAGGCTTCTGCAAATAAAGCATCACCTTAAAGCTCATATGTTTTCCCTTATGAACAGTGAAGGAGGTCAAATCCATGAAGAGCTGGAAGGAGAACTTCACAAACGCAGGCAATGGTAACAGCTTGAGGAGCTATTTTTAATGTAAAAAAACTTAGCAATGCTAAAATTCTGCAGGAAGTGACAGCAAATATGAAAGACGTTTTAATTGGTACAATGAAGGAAAACTTTTAAGGCCTGTAAAAGTTTATGTAGGTGTAGTCAAGCTCTTTTGGAAGAGGAGCATTTCTACTGACAAGAACATGCCATTTCCCCTCTTTCTTCCATACTTTGATGCAGTGTGTCATTAGTATCTGGAGAAAGCTATTTTTATTTGGAACAGCTTTTAATAACTGTCTATGTATCAAATAGTTTTACAGAAAACTATCCCTACAAAAAAATGCTCCTTAGTTTTTACAGGTGTACAAAACAGGGGCAGCCAGACTCTGTGTGCAGGGTCACTTCCCTCCCCTTCTTTCCAGCAAGATATACAAAGATCAGATCAGCATGACAGCATAAGCTGGGTTATTCTTGACAGTAGAAAACTCAGGTAATTTGAGTATTAACAGGTGTAGCGGGAGCACAGTGCAAGAGACAGCAAGCAAAGTTTAGACCCGCTGACTGAAGCTAGGGCACTGTAAGACCTAGATTTATGCACTGCAACTCCAAAGCATGTTCTCAGATGGATGCAAAATCAGTGGAATTAAGGATAACACACCTCAAAACAAGCCCTTCAGAGATAGCACACTGGAAACATCCTATTTGTACTGCATGAAGCTACCTCAGTTCTGGAGAGTTTATAAGCTATCCAAAAGAGGCTGCCCATCTGGAAGTTGTGCTGCTTGGAGATGCTGGACCTGAATTTGTAGTAGCTCAGCTCCAGCAGTTCAGCATCCATTAGTGTGTATCCAGCTCTTAGTTACATTGCTCAAATATTACCCCACACTCCCTACTCCTTCAGTGTCACAGTATGGCTCCAGCCTTCCTCTCATAGCACTGCACAGTGCTGAGCCCAAGCAACAGAGAAGCCAGTAAGGATAAGGGCTCTGCTGCATCTCAGGCATAAATGAGCAAAGGCTTGTTGGGGGTGTGAAAGTAGAAGGCAGCCTGGGCTGCAATGACCATGAGATGCTGATGTTGTCAAAGATAACACGAAGGTCTTGTACCATAAGTATGAAGTGGAAGCCTAGGGAAATTTTGAGCCTGCTGCTGAATGGGGCAGGGGACCCAGTGACACAGGACATGGAAAAGACTCGGGTATAGTGCCTCCTTTGCCTCAGTCTTTCTTTACTAGCAAGAGAGACCTTCATGTGCCCCAGGTGCCAGAGAGGATGGGGCAAGACTACAGCAAGGAAGATGTACCCTTGGTGGAAGAGGATCAGGACAGGGAATGACACTTAAGTGAACTGAACATACCCGAGTCCATGGCCCCTGATAGGATGCACCCACGAATGCCAAGGGAGGTGGGTGATATCATTGTGAGGCCACTCTCATAAGAGATTATGGGGGTTGAAAGATGTGCCTGATGACTGGAGGAATGCAAATGTCACTCCTACCTTTAAAAGGAGCGGGACTGAGGGAACTACAAGGAAGGTCAGCCTCACCTCAGTCCCTGGGAAGGTAAAGGAGCAGCTGATCCAGGAAATCATTTCCAGTCACATGAAGGACAAGGTTATCAGCAATGGTGAAGACAGCTTCACCAAGGGGAAACTGCTTGACCAACCTGACACACTTCTACAATTAAATGACTGGCTTGGTAAATGAGGGGGAAGCAGAGGATATTTACCTTTGGTGTTGTGTCTCAAGATCCTCATGGACACTCTTGATATAGGAGTGGGGTGTGGATCAGCATGTACAAAATCCTGAATGGATAGTGTAAGGAAACAGAGCCAGGCACTTCTCAGTGGTGCCCAGTGACAGGACAAGAGGCAACAGGCACAAACTGAAATATAGGAGGTTCCCTCTGAACATCAGGGAACAGCTTCTCACTGTGATGGTGATTAGGCACTGGCTCAGGTTATCCAGAGAGGTTGTTGAGGCTTTATTCTTGGAGATACTAAAAAGCTGCAGCACTACAATCTTGCCTGTCTAGCCCTTTTGAGAATTCCTGTGTTACACAGAAGTATTTAATGCTTCTCAGTCATCAAACACCAGAAACTTTATGATCACGTGAAGGGCCTGATGCAGAACAAATGCTAGATTAGGCTTGCAGAGGAATCATCCATCTTCCCTGTTATGGGAGATGCTTCCAGTGCTGAGCACCTGGGCACCCATCTGAGGGCCAGAAGAACTTGATGGGAGAGTATTCCCATCTGGCACTCTCCTGCCCTTGCCTGTCCTCCCCATCTTTCACCCAAATATACTCCAAAACCTTTGGAAAAAAACAGCAGCAAGCTTGTCATTCCTCCATCACCACAGCACTAGAACACAGAGATGGGAAGAGAGCTAGATGACTTGCCATAATGACATCTATTTTTCCCATCATTTTTGTCCTCCATTGCCTCAAAACCATTAAAACCATGCTTCCCAGATGCTGCTGTGGTAGTCATAATGAGTGCATAGTCTCTAGTGTTATACATACTGATGCATCAGCTCTCACAGAGAAAAAAGGACCACAGCTGAACAAACCCAGGCCTATACTTTATAAAGACAAGATAATAAGTGATCTATCTTTGCAAACCTGCTGAAAATTTTAATCTCCTCTCCCCTGATAACTCATGATACCGGCAGACAAAGAAGAAACTACGAAATAGGAACAGCTTCCTGTGGCTGAAAAAGTTTCCAGAGTCTCACCTGTCTCATGAATTTGGGAAAGGGGTTCCTTGCAAAATTCGGCAAAGAAAAAAAATTCTCAAGTGTAGGTAGCTAGGGTCCGG
>WBMZ01002292.1:0-74099 GCA_013400975.1 Atrichornis clamosus
GCGCCGCCCGCGCCGGGGCCGGGGCTCCCCGCCGCCCTCATGAGCCGCTTGTAGGGCACGCGCCGCCGCACCCCTGCGCCCCAGGGGCTCGGGGTTGGTCTTTGTCGGGTTCCCCCCCTCCCTTTTTTTCCTTTTTTTCTTACAGTCTATTTTTGTACACTTTGCTATAAAACCATGGTGCTGGGGAAGGTGAAGAGTCTGACGATAAGCTTTGACTGTCTGAATGACAGCAATGTCCCCGTGTACTCCAGCGGGGATACAGTCTCAGGAAGGGTCAGTCTAGAAGTAACTGGGGAAATTAGAGTGAAATCCCTTAAAATCCACGCGAGGGGACACGCTAAAGTGCGTTGGACTGAATCGAGGAATGCTGGATCCAACACTGCCTATACACAGAACTACACCGAAGAAGTGGAATATTTCAACCATAAAGACATCCTGATCGGCCACGAGAGAGGTAAGGGCTGCCCTTAATCGTGCTGCTTATTTTTTGGGGGGGGCGAAAACACGCATCTTTGTATCATCCCGATTTATCCCTTTCTTTTTTAATGGTGGGTGCATTGGAGAGCAGGACATGTCCAGGGTCACATCTTGGCGATGGAGTTACAGGAGGTGCATTTGCAAAGTACCTGCAAGGAGGAGGACTCCGCTGAGCTGCCTGCCCTTCACCACAGCCAATTATTAATAAGTTGGGGGTTTTTAAATGAACTACCTTCTTTTTCCTGATAACATTTAGTAGGATGTGCCCTTTCTTGGGGAAAACAGCTGTAAAATCACAGCCAGATAGGCAGTGCACTTCAGTGGCAGAATCCTAATAACAAATCGTTAAACACAGTGAAAGCGTAAAAACCATACTTTTTGACACATGCAAGGTTCTGCTGATGCTGTCGGAGTGATAACAATGAATTTTTCAGGATTGCTCGTTATTGGCAGATAGAAGATTCTCCGTGGCTTATTTTGACGTATCACCACCCCACGTGTAATTTTTTTCCCATTTCTGTATTATCCCCTCCTGGTAAAAAGCTTTAATTTCCTTGGGCCGCCCCTACCCACCCTCGGCGTGGTGGTCACCCCGATGTAAAGACATGTCCGAAAAGCCCTTGATGGGGAGCAAAAGCGGGGGAAGGGAGGGGGGAAGTAGTGTTGCGTAATGGGAGCATCCCTCCCAAAACTCGGGAGATTGGGACCTCCTGCTCCCCACTTCCCACCCGACCCACTGTGGTATCCTCACGAAGTGCAGACCCCCTCCCCGGCGGGGTGGGAGCCCGGGGGCCCGGGGGTTCTGCGTGGTTTTGATTTTTTTTTCCCCCCGAAGTTCGCAGCCTTTGTTTGAAGCGGTTCAATCCTGTTTGGGACCGGCTTGGGGTGGGGGGGGTGCGCCGCCCGCTCCGCGCAGATTGGCCGCACGCGTCAGGTGGTGGCGATGACTTAATTCCCCAGCGCAAGAAAATAATGTTAAAAACCGGTTATGTAATTTTTTGTACTGCTTGCCCCCTTTTTTTTTTCCAAATATGTATCATATTCACTGCAGCGATGCGATATTTCTCCTTCCTTCGAGAAGAAAGATGTAATTTTTGAATAACTCCGGGCGGCACCGAGCCCATCACCCACTATTCTTGAGCATAACGCTGTAGTAGAGCTGGGGGCTTTTTTTGGTTGTTTTTCTTTTTTTTTTTTCCTTCATACCTCGAGCACACCTCGCTAACGAGGTGACTTACTTGTGCTGCCACCGCCTCAGGAATCACTCGTCCAAGCATAACTTGGACCCGGGTGACAAAAGCGTGGCGACAGGAGCGTGCAGACACGTAGGAGCCGCCGGTGGCGCGGGGGACTCGCGTGGGAGCGGGAGGGACACGGGCCCCGCGAAGCCGCTGCCGGCGTCCGCCCGCGGCCGCGTTTCAATGACTGCCCCGAGCGCAGAGCCGCGGCCCGGCCGCGCCCCCCGGCGCCCCCTGATTGGCCGGCCGCGGTTTGTTGCCCTGTTGCTAAGGCGATGCCCGCCGCTGATTGGAGGGGCGCTGGCGGCGGGGGTGAAAGCCCAGGTTTCGCTGCCTACCCCCGGACGGGCACGGGCCGCTCCCCGAGGCGCTGGCGCGGCACGGAGCCCCTCCGAGAAGGGAGGGCGGGGGGACGCGCTGCCCTCAGTCACGTCCCCACCGCCTCCCGTCGCCGGTCCCGTCCCCTGAGGGGGTCTCGGCGGGGCGCGGGGAGCGGAAGGGTCCGCCCTCGGTGGGCCGGCGGGACGCGGAGCCGGCGGGCGCAGCGCACACGGCGTGCGTGTGAGCGGCGGGGCTGGCGGCGCTCCGCGCGCGCCGGTTCAGGCCGGTCGGCTCCTGCTCCAGCCCGCGCTGATTGACAGCTCAGCACTTGTTTACCGCGGCGTGGCGGGACTGCTGAGCTGGCAGGAAGGGGGGGGAGCCGGGCGAAGAGCAGCACAGCCACAGCCGAAAGCAGCGCTCCCCCCTCTCAAAACAGAATCAAACAAAAACAAATATAGCTTATTAACTAAAAAAAAAAAAAAGGGAACAAAACAACAACAAAAAACACACCGTCACGCCAATACATTGCTTCGCCCTTTCAGCGCATTTTCCTGACCTTTGTTGGGTAACGCTGTGTGCTGAAGGGGCATTTATTTCTACATCCTGCTGCTGGAGGATTTTTGGTTGGTTGGTTGTTTTTTTAATTTATTTTATTTTTTAAAAAATTGGTATTTGCACTGCAGAGAGTGGAGCATCGGCGCTTCGGTAGGACAATAGGAACTTAGAACCCTCCTGCGTGCCTCCATGACCACTTCAGACTGTCACACATAAGCTGTTTCTCTTCACTCTGTCTCTATATCCCCTTTTTTTTATTCCAGCCCTTTTTATATGCGAGGTACTCAGTTATTTTTCACTCAACTTTCTACTTTGACCAAGTCAGCGTTTTTCTGGTTCTGTGGCAGAATAAACTGCAGTTTTCTGGTGGCATTTGAAGGTGCACGAATAATCATGACCGTAAACAAGGGTCAGCATTCCTGGCATAAAACCAGGAAATATCTAGGTCTTGCTGTCTAAGCAAGATCAAGTTAACCTATTAAAAAAAGAAAAAGTTTAGCTCTAGGTAGCGTTAATTGGGCAGCTTGCCATTTTCTATGCCCCTGAATTTGTCTGGTACTTTCCTGGTGGTGCTAGTACACTTACTCCTTTCTCACACTTTTTTTTTCTGTGTGTGATTAATGTCTGGACACTGTTGCCAGGCAGGAGATACAAAGAAGCTGAATTACTAAATTTAATTTTAAGCAGCAGACGTGGTATAGTCAATGCTGGTGAAGAGCCAGCTCTAGTACATTCTGACTAGCAATGGTGGTGGAAAGCAGCATGATTTCCATCACAGATCTTGCATGCAGGCCTTGAAATGGCAGCAGTTGAAACTGTGTCAATGTTCAGAGGCAGGATTATAAATTTAAGCAAATTAACCTCTGCTTCTCTGTAAGGTGAAACTGTCTATCTTGCCTACCTTTCTGTCCGTCATAGTTGTCCCTGCATTCCAGCAGTAAATAACTGACGGATTGGAGACCCTTGTTTCTGGGACATCACATTATCTGAGTGTTGTAATGTGTGAGCAAATCACTTTCATTTTGGAAGAGAAGCCTATGCAATGTATAAAATGTGTGCAGGTGGAATAGCCTATTGGTTTTTTTCCCTTTTAGATGATGACAATTCAGAAGAAGGCCTTCACACCATCCATTCAGGAAGGCATGAATATGCATTCAGCTTTGAGCTTCCACAGACGTAAGTACCCACAGACAGTCCTTGGGCCCTGCTGCCCACCCTCCTGACCAAAACTCCTGCTGTGGGTGGAGGGGAAACCTTTTCAATGGTAGTAGGAATTGTGCTCCAACATGCAGTAGAGAACATAATCTCATTAAACTGAAGAGGTTGCTTTTACACTGTTACACGCGTCTTTTTTTTTTTTAGCTTCCACAATAAAAGGAGCTCACTGCTGCCCAGTTGCTCACTTTCTTTTGACCAAGTCCTATAGATTTATTAGATATTCCAACCTATTACCCCTTCCCAAGAGGAGGGAGAGGAATTTGAGCTGTCAACTGAAGTCCTGGAGAGTGGCTGAGATACCTTCTAACTCAACCATTTACTGGAGCTATGCAGACCAGCAGAACTAGAGATAAGATTACAGTGGAATTGTTCGGACTCAGGTCTGGAACAGATGTGGCAAGTTTACTCAGATTTCAGCAAAAGCGGAGGTTGTTCTTATTCAAATAGGATGTAGGTATCCAGGCTATCCTTTTATGCAGAAAGCCTGGACAGAAGTAAATTTAAGGATGGGTGGATTAAGTGAGAAGGATTCTCATACCTAATCCCATTTATCTTAGAAAGCAAAGGTGAAGCAAGAGTGAGAGCAGAAGTGGTTTGTTCTGGTAAGATAAAATTTGTTCCCCCACTCGTCTGAAATACATAATATAGACATCGTGGATATAAGATTTATACATAGTGGAGTTACCAATATGGAAATGAGCTAAAAATACAAGTTCCAGTAAAATTAAATACACAGGAAAAGAGGGAGTATGAATATGGACGGAAAAAAGAGCCTTTTGCTGTAAAAGGCAAGTGGCAAAGTCACTAAAAGTTTGAAAGTTTTATGTGAATAAGCTCACAACCTCATATTAGAGCTGTTCATTAGAGGTGCTGGTTTTAGCAGAATCTACACATGAGAAACACTTTTGCAGTTTCAAAGTGAATAGCACGGGACTTACACATTGTTCCAGTGTAAACTTTTCTGTGAAGACCTGTGAACATGAAGTTTTTAAAGGCAATTTAAGATTCTATGAAAATCTCAACTACAAGAAGTAGTAAGACAACACTGATTTTTCCTTTGAGTTGAAAGGGGCATTTAAAAAACAAAAAAAACCCCAAACCCAAAACATGCTCATGAACATGAAATGCTCAGCTTGAAGTGAAACAGCAAGTCAGGAAATTGTCACAAGCATTGGTCAAAAGCACAAGTTCTTCTTAAGTAACGTGAAGGAATAACTATTAAACCAGTTTTTAGTAGTGTTGGAAAAACAAAGGGTGATACAAGAAGTTGGAACTTCGACACCGCCTATGTACTTGCTATTTGATGTCCATTGAATACTTCCAAAATTGACTTAAACTTCAGAGTAATACTGGAAAGATGTGCATCTTCCTTACGGATTTTTTGCTCTACAGAATATGGGATGGAATGAAATATTGAAGTTGCATTAGAAAACCCTTTCAATTGCATTATTAGGGGAAAAAAACTAAACATGTCAACCGTGCAAATAGAGAAGTCAACCCTGTAACTGAAAGAATAGTGTAGTAAAGCACTAGCATGGCTATTATTATTCCCTATAGAAAATATGGAAACTTCACAAATAATTTGTTTTAATGTATGTGTAAGTCTACTCAAAACATAGTAAAATGGAAAAAAGAATACATAAAAGAAAGGAGAAGCTAAGTTATAGAAAACTGTTAATTGAAAGTAATTAAACTATAAGGATACTTTATCTTTCATTTTATGATATTACAGTAAAAAAAGGCAATGCTTAAAGACCTGGAAAAACTTCCCACATCACCTTTCCTCCAGCTCCTAAAATAGACTTATTTGATTTATCAAGTTTCAGGGTAGAGTAGTGTTGATGATTTCATATGTGTGTCTATATAAATATATATGTGCTTATATATGTACATGCTTAGGTATTATAAATGTTTTAAACTGTCTCATCAGGGTAGAAGAAAATTAGAAGGTGCTCAAAATAGCCTCTCTCTTCAGAACTCCAAGTTGGAATATTTTCTCTGCTTAAGGTGAACCTAACTAAGGAAGTGCTCAGTTACAGCTAAAATAAACCTCATGCTGAGCTACTGACCAAGTCAATATTAGACAATGATTTACAAAATGCAATACACAAAATGATAATTGGTTGGTGCTAATGCTAATTTTAAATTGGCAGTCAAAATCTGGCCTTGAAAAAGGGCATGGTTTACTCTAGATGTAAAAGTGGCCTCTTAAGCTTAAAGAAAATATGCACTCTCCTGGCATTTTCTAGTACAATTCTTTAATTGATTCTTAAAATCTTTGCAAAACTGTAGAAGGATAAATTGGAGATGATTTTTTCTCCCATCTTTAATCTTGAATTTTTCTGAGATATGGAAACTTTGCAAATAAGTTACGCTTCATTAAGTACTACAGTGCATTAAAAATGCAATTCTGTATACTAATTGCTGACCTGATCAATTGTATCATTACTAGATAGAAAGACGTTGCTCAATTTTGACCTTTGTGTCCTGCACAGACCACTTGCTACCTCATTCGAAGGCAGACATGGCAGTGTGCGCTATTGGGTGAAAGCCGAATTGCATAGGCCTTGGTTTCTACCAGTAAAATTAAAGAAGGAATTTACAGTCTTTGAACATATAGATATCAACACTCCTTCATTACTGGTAAGAATTGACAGAATTATTCATTTTTTGTTTCTGGCATAAAAAATAATGAAATATAATAACTGAAACCATATCCACATCTAATTTTACCTAATACTTATTTGATAGTTTAGTTACAGCCAACCTTCTAAATATTACATTAGTTCAGCAACTCTGTAAGTACTGGTACTTTGAAAGCTACGTTTTTCTGTACTTGAAGTTGCTTCTCTTTTAAGATAAGTAAAATGTCAATTTAAATTGGTAATACTAAATTGTTAAGTGTGAGTAAGAAGGAAAATTTTGAGAGCTGTTCCTCTGATTTTGAATAAAGAAGGAACAGTGAAACTTTACAAGAGTTATTGTGACAAACTGCTAACTTAAAAATGCAAAGTAAAAAATGTACTGGTATGCATAATTGGTAATTTCCATATGGATAGTTTTCTACCAATGGGGAGAAATTATCACAATTCTTTAATTTTTTTCTGAAATGTCATTTCATTAAAATAATTTCAGTATCACAACTGCTTTCAATGAGGATTTGATTTCAATCAGGCCTACAATTCCACTTCTGCCCCCCTCTTTTTCAAATTTATCCCCTGTGGATGGGGGGGGCAGAAAAGTTCAAAGTCCATTGAAATAGGTTTCTTGTGTGTATGGGTAAAAAGTCGGACTTGCAAAGGAACACTGGCCTTGCACAAATTCCATTAAAATCAAAAGACTCTCATTTGACTTTAATGGGCTTTGGATCAAGTCCTAAATCCTGGTGTCGTGTAAAATAACAAAGTCTGTTTAATATAGATGAAATGGGATCGTTTTGAAACAGGAAATAGCAGGAGTTAAGGTTACAGTACTTCAGCTTAGTTATTGTTTCTGAGCTGAGTTATTGTTTCTGAAATAGTGTACTGGAAAGACATTCTAGTTTAGTAATAAATTAAAAGCTCTTCAGCAATATGGTGGGATATGTAGGCTATAAAGCCTTTTCTTAAGCTATGCTGTATTTATTATGTATTAAAACTGGTTTTAAATGTAACTGTATGAAGTGTAAAGACAAAGCAGTGTTAATGAGTAGGTATTTAGAATAATTATTTAGAATAATTTTTAGAATTTTAGAATAAATTTTAGAATTTAGAATAATTATTTAGAATAATTTTTAGAATTTTAGAATAAATTTTAGAATTTAGAATAATTATTTAGAATAAACCTTATAGTTTGCATTGTGCAGTTTGCTTGAGGTTTCTTCTTCTTAATAAAACTAGATATGCTTATCAATACACATAGTAAGTACATAACTGAAATAATTTTTTGGTGTTGATTAGAACAGATTAAGAGATTCATGGAGCTCTCTATTAAATGGACAATATTGTTTTTTTCTTGCAGTCACCCCAAGCAGGCACAAAAGAAAAAACTCTGTGTTGTTGGTTTTGTACCTCAGGCCCAATATCCTTAAGTGCCAAAATTGAAAGGAAGGGCTACACCCCAGGTACGTAACAGAAGTAATTATAGGAAATGTTTTTCCTTCCCTTTTAAAATGACAGTTTGTACTTAAGTAAACAAAATACTTAAACTATTCTTACCGCCTTAGTCTGCATTCATCAATATTACTATTTCTAAACTACAGCTAATTTTGTTGGCTTGCTGTGTCTCCAGATTGTCAAAGGGCATCTGCTTCTAGGAGACCTGTGCCTTTTTCTTGTACACTTTTCTCATAGTGACTTTATTCCTACTAGCATCGGTGAATATTGTTCAAAGTGTAGAGTATTGCTAGCAGTGTCCAGCACCTTACAACAATACATAGTATGTGACAATTTCCTTCAGTTGCCTTGCAGATATATGGAGAACGTGAAGTTTTACTTTATTTCAGGTGAATCAATTCAGATCTTTGCTGAGATTGAGAACTGCTCTTCCCGCGTGGTGGTGCCAAAGGCAGCCATTTACCAAACACAGGCATTTTATGCCAAAGGGAAAATGAAGGAAGTCAAACAGCTTGTTGCCAACCTGCGTGGGGAATCCTTGTCATCTGGCAAAACAGAAACCTGGAATGGCAAACAGTTGAAAATTCCACCTGTTTCTCCTTCAATCCTTGACTGTAGTATAATCCGTGTGGAGTATTCACTGATGGTATGTTGGGCTTGTTTCACTGGAGCATGAGTAGTTTCCATTATTCCTTGCAAATTGTTATCAAAGCATTGTGAGCTGCTAACTAGTTATGAAAGAAATACATACCATAGCATTAGCATCCTGATAAGAAATCTGTAAATAAATTCAGTTTAAATTCTTCCTGTTCTATAAAACAGTTGTGCTATGCCAGCTAAGCAAACCTGTATGTTACGAGTAGGTGACATTTCAGTGTGAGGGCTCATGTTAAGAATCTTGAGCTGCTTTTGACTTGCAGAACTTTTTGTCTCCACAGGGCGTTGGCTCTAAAACAAAAAGAAACTCCAGCTGCTTGTGAAAAATTCCATGAGTGGAGATTTTAGTCTTAATAGTTATGAAGTGCTCATGCAAACCTATTTTTAATCATATACCTCTTTGTTGTTCTTTAGGTATATGTTGATATTCCTGGCGCCATGGATTTATTCCTTAACTTACCACTGGTCATTGGCACCATTCCTCTACACCCGTTTGGTAGCAGAACATCAAGTGTAAGCAGCCAGTGTAGCATGAACATGAATTGGCTTGGTCTGGCGCTGCCTGAAAGACCAGAAGGTAACCTGACAAAACAAGTCTGTTTTGATTTTTGTCTGCTTTATTCATTGCTGTCATGCAAACAGACACAAATTACATCCTTCATAATAAAGCCTGTAGAAATTCCCTTGTGGATGTTGTTCTCTGTGGAACAGAGTTCCCTCCCTGCCTGCCTCTCTTGGGGACAAGCAGTAGAATCCAGCGGTTTGGAAGCTGGCTCCAGTATCCCAACTCTATCCTTGGTTATAAGGCATTGTAACCTGTGAAAGTAGCAGTTACAGTGACCTTTACCATCCTTAGTAGCCATGACTTAGTGTAAAGAGAACGTAATCCATTTCAGTGGGAATCTCTATTGTCAGAGGGGAAACTCTGTAGGTCCTTTCCTCTTTCTGCATATATTCATCTGGGGGTCTTAATGTACAAATCTCAGACTTTGATGTTGGAATCCAGAAGAATGCAGTGTTACCATCCTTGCCTGTACAGAAATTCAATATTCTGAGTATGCTTTAAATCTGGAGGAGATAATTAAGCCACAATAAACAGTGGTCAGTCTACTCTTGGATTTCAGCATAGTCTTAACATAGACCGTAACAGCCTACCCTCCCTTTAATGTTCAACAACTGTGGAATAATCACTGAAGTATTTTATCTACCTGCTGGTGCATTTTGCAATGATAAAAGTTTAATATTTATCATGTTATATGTTTTGACATGCATAAGAACTTGTTGTTCGAACTGCGTGTGCCTTTTCCCTGCAGCCCCTCCCAGCTATGCAGAAGTGGTTACGGAGGAGCAGCGGCAGTCCAGCCTCGCACCCTTAGGTGCCTGTGATGACTTTGAGAGGGCGCTTCCAGGACCATTGTTTGCATACATCCAGGAGTTCCGTTTCCTGCCTCCACCCCTCTATTCAGAAGTAGGTGCCTCAGAATATAATTATGGATTCACTGTTTCTCTGAATCCTGTCATATGAAATAAGTAGGAAACTGCTTCTGCTTTATGAAATCCAGGAGGAATAATTACAATTATAAAAAGGGGCAAAAGGCAGTTTTGTTTTGGCAAAGGGCAAATAAATTGCATCAAAATTTTTTCAGGATTCTTCACTACTCTAATGCTTTGCAGTAATTCCAAAATGGTTTTGCATCCTCTGGGCAATTTATAAAACCTTGTATTATACATTTGATATATATGTGTATATATATATATATATAAAATACATTTCATTGGTGAACACCAACATTTTGAGTCTGTAGATGCACAGCATGCTAATGTGTTTCACCTCTACTTTCTAAAAGTACTCTGTATTTTTGGTTCTTTTTATGTATTGCTTTCAGAATTTCCATATAGAGGAGTTACAAAGGTATTCTGATTTAGTCTTCTGTAAATGCACAGTTCCAAAACTTCTGTCTGCGATTTTAGTTCTGTGAAAGCCACTCAATAAGTGGGACACAACTTAGAGCTTCAAAAGCCTTGTTCAAAATTTTCAGGAGAAAGCAGTGGTATAGGACAAAATAGAATAGTGGTTTTTGGCTAAATCTTACCTGGTTCCACCCACTCTTGATTTTTAAAATTTTTCTTTTCCACTTGAAACACTTCACCTGCTATCAAGTGAGTGAGTGGCATGTTTTTTGTGTGCTGGAATCTTGCCTGAGGATTCTCCTATAACTTAACTGTGGAATACAACTCAGGCCCTTTTCATTTGAAGTACTTAAAAGACTTAGAAAGAAACTGCTTTGTTCTAAAAAATGGCTTTATAATTATAAAACTCTATACTGTCCACTTAAACTATACTTACTATTGCATTTTGGAGACCTAAGTTAGCATGTTCTTCACCTCCTTCCTTTTGTAGAAAGGAAGAAGAGGTGATGTGTGGAATGCACAATCTTCTATGACATTTTGTAGGGGTTTTGAGGATTTGTTACTTATAAATTAAGTAGAAGGACTTTTTACTAATAATTTTGTGTCTTTCTGAGCAAAATGTCTTCTGAAATGAATTTAATATTCTAAGTTACATGTTCAGGGATGAGTCAGGTTGTCTTTTAGTTTGCAATAAATAATTTGAAACATTTCTGTGCTACTATAGCAGGTTTTTTCAATTTTTTTTATAACATCTTTGTGCTTATCTTTAAGCTTATCACCCTGTAGTTTAAAGTTTTTCACTATACTTAGTAATTTTTCATTCAAAGTGTTGCCTGATTGTCTAGAGGTATTTCAATTACTTGAATAACCTTTGGATTGGTTATCTTTGTCTGACTATCATCTATCTCTGACTATCTTGGACTTGGCAATTTTGGTGGGTTTTTGTTAGGACTGGTTTATTTTTTGGCAATCAACTCTAAAAATACCTTGGATTGTTGTGTTCTTTCCTCTTCTGTTTAGATTGATCCAAACCCAGATCAACCCACAGATGACAGACCATCCTGCCCCTCTCGTTGAAGGAATCCATAAGAAGCTGACTTGACTTGGGTTTTTAATCATACCTGCCATGTTGAAGGTCAAGGCATCATAGTGGAGACACACTTTCAGGGAAAGTGGGTTTGCTCTTGCCTATATGGTGAATAAATGAAAACAACCTGTGATCATGCTTTGAAGCCTACAGTAACATTGTAGGACTGCTCCACATGCTTGAAGAACTGAGCTTTCCCCCCTCCCTCTTAAATACTGGCACATACTAGGAGCAGCCTTACTAACCTACAGTCATGTGTGTCCAAACACTCAAACCACGTTAAGAGAGAGATGGCTTCCTCTTACAATTTGGAAATTTGCACATGCTTATTGCTTACATTGTGCGGTTCAGTGTCACTACAGCTTTTTCTCATTTATGCCGGACTGTTGTTACCCCCTTCTTATTTCTTGTGGTCCGCACAATAAGGAGCAAAACAAAGCTTTTGACAAAAAAGAAACAAACAAACCAACAGCAACAGACTTTGACAAATGCACTGACTTTTCTTTTTTTTTTTTAATTTAATGTAGCCTGGACTTTACCTGCATATGCACATGCTCAGAATTGTCCTAGTAGGCTGATCATGTATCACCTCTTCAGCTTGGATCCTATTGTGGATTTATTTACAAACATCAAATGCCTTCAAGCCAATCCTTCTTGCTGTATGTTTTGCAGCCTACTGTAGTAGATAAGCAACAGATATGGGGATAGGGTGGGGGGCGAAGAGTTAATAGAAAGAAACTAATAGACTTCATCAAGATTGTATACCTTCTTGATTTCTTTTAAGAATTTGTTGCCTTTCTACTATTATCGCAAAGCAGCATTTTGTTACAGACTGCCTAAAAATCACTTAATCTCAGGTGAACTCATCACTTGCCAAACTGTTGGAATGCTATTTGTTTTGTTATGTTGCACTGTTGAGTTAGTTCTTTTGTTTTGTGTTTGTGTTTTGTTTTTGTTTTTTATTTGAGAGGGGGATCTGGAATAGGGACATACACAAAAGTTACAAAACCCACCTCATTCCCATTTCTCTTTCTGCATTATTGAAAAGGATGTTCAAGTTGTGAAGCTCTAAAAAAAAAAAACAGGCACAAATGAAAGCAGCACCAGCAGACACCAGCTCTTCCTCAAAAGAATTTTAAAAGGAAGTAGTCATACACTGTCTAAGATTCACAGACAGATCAATATCTCAAGTTGTAGGAATAGGAAGGGAAAGTAAATTTATTTTTATATATAGCTTCTTAATCACCAAAAATTCTATATGTAATGAGTCTAGTAGAAAGTATATTTCAAACTGCAGGAAAAGCTTGTACTATGCTAAGAGCTCAGTTTGTGCACTTTGTATTAACTTCAGGGTTTATGATACTGTACAAGATTAGAAGTATACCTAAAGTGGGAAAGATCAGTGTTACCAACCATACTTAAATATGAGTTAGCTGGAATTACTACAATGGTTGAGTCTTCTGTGGCACTCTCAAGAGTTTTAAAACAAACAGAACAGTGAATTTTACCATGTATTCATTCAGAATGCAAGAATCTCTATGGAAAGAGCACTTGCCTTTGAGTGTGCCCCAAGAAAATGAGTGCAATGGAGCCATTCCATGTGCTAACATGAATGCCAGCGCTTACATGCTAAAGAAGTACAAAGGAAGTCACCTTGCTTTTCAGAAACCGTGTAACACAGATCACTGACAAAGGGACACTGTTCTGGTCTTGACTACTTAAATCAAGATGTAATCCATCAAATGTCTGTTGTCTCCTTGTGCAATAAAACAGCTCAGAAGAGAGTGGGAGAGGGGAGGCTGGTATTTCTGCATGGTGCTCATTCTTAAAAACCTCTGCCTTGTTTTTAAGGCTTCATAAATGCGACAAAATAGGCTTTTCCATAAGTGGCCTTTATGAGAACATGAAGGATCATTCATGTTTCAAAAATGACAACAGGGTGATAAAATACAAATGAGTCGCGTTTTAAGTGATTCAGTTTAAAGGTTTGGGCTTTGAGCAGGAATATTGGCAAGAAGGAAATTGGATGATGTTACTAGGCCAATTTTGTGGATGTCCCTTCCCTCTACCCTTTCCAACCAGGCAATTTTAAAAGCTGATGGGATCGTTGGTATAAAAGGGCATTTGGTGGTTTTACTTTCTTTTCCTTTTTTATTACTTTAACAGACTAGGGAACAATTGCTGATATACATAGCATTAAAGTACTTACCACAATATAATGGAAAATTGCTTATGAGGCAGGATTGACCGATATCACAGTAATTGACAAGTCATCACAGCCTTTGTGATTAGAGTGAAAAATTGTACAAGCTTATCAAATAAAGACTTCCAGTTTAAATTACATTGTTATTTAGAGGCATTACTCTTCCACAAGTATTGGTCAATTCTCAGCATTATAAAACTCGAGATTCACAGTTGTAGCCCAGTATTTGATAGCGAATTCTGATCTGAATTAGGAAAAAGCAAGTAAAATCCAAACATTAGAGAAACAAAGTGCAATATTAAATGTTTGCTTTATAGATTATATTCTATGGCTGTTTGTACTTTTTTTTTTGTTTTTAGTTTTGGTGCTGAATATGTCCTTGTAGAATCTTGTTTCAAGAAAACAATATGTGGAAAACAGTTTAATTTTTCCTATTGCTCTTCCTTGTGGAAAATAAACTTTTGTAAAAAAAAAAAAAAGTTTTAAATGTCATCTCTATGTATACAAAACCCACAAGTGTCACAAAATACAAGAACTTATTACAGGAAAACATGTATTGCCTGTTTCAAACTACATAGGGAAAAGCTATTTCTAGAATTACACCACTGAGTACCACAGGAGTCTAGTTTTGGGATTCTCAGTCCCTTGTATTTACATCGGTGAGCTCACAGGGCCAGGTCCCAGATGGGAAACTGTGGTTTCCTGCATGGGGAAATGCCTTTTCAAGACTCTCAGTTTCACATTGCAGCTACAGTGACCCTATTTTCAGGTGTCTGGTCCTTTCCCTGAGGAGGTAACACACATTCTAGGGGGTAGGAGGAAATCGGGGAGTAACTTCAAAGGTCTGGTTTGCAGATGGAACTTTGACATGTGGTTTGTTGACTTGGGGCATAGAAAGTGTCCTTTGGTGTTCCCTTGGAAGGAAGCAGATGTTGAAATGTCCGCCTATGCCCTGTGCAGTGTTGTTGAGTGTCCCCAGTGTGCCAGCAGCGTGGCGCTGCCGCAGCATCATCCGTGTACTGGGCACGGGCAAAATGCTTTGTCATCGTCCTTCAGGACCAGCGTGTCGTTTGACCTAAGAGAAGGTTCATCAGGCAAACAGCCAGGGGCTCAAGTGGCCAGCCTGTCCTGTGCCTCTCCTGTGCCTGGTGTTGAGGGTACTGGTGAGCACGATGTTCCCACAGTACTGTACCTTCACTTCACTGATGCAGCTGCTGATGTGGGAACACAAACATCTGATCCAGCACCCTGCATAATACAAACAATAGTACCTTCCTCTCTGAAACAGAGCATTTCAGATTAATTTTGAACTTGTTTTTGGTAAGAACGCAGGCAGAGTTTATTTCACCCACATTCACAACGCTGTTCATAATTTTTGCCCGAGTACTGGTTCAAATCAGTAAGAAACATGAAAAAGGTCATCTATCATTTTGCTAATTTACATGGAGATAGATCCGTTATGGTTTAATCTCTGCTAGCAAATAAGCACCATGCAGCTGCTCAATAACACCCACCAGTGGGTTGGGGAAGAGAGTTGAAAGAGTAAAGTGAGAAAGCTCATAGGCTGAGTTAAAGACAGTTTAATAAAGCAAGAGCTACAGACAAAAAGCAAACCTAGGAATTTATTCCCCATTTCCAATTGACAATTTTGGGTTTAGCCATCTCCAGGGAAGCAGGATTCCATCATGCCTTAATAGTGGTTTGGAAAGACGAACTCCAACCCTCTCAATGTCCTCCCATTTCCTTCTTCCCCCAGCTCTATGGTGAGCGTGACACCATGTGGCCTAGAATACCCCTGAGGTCGGTTGGGGATCAGCTGTTCAGCTGTGTCCCCTCCCAACTGCTTGTGCAGCCCCAGCCCACTTGGTGGTTTGGTTCAAGAAGGAGAAAAGACCTTGACACCCTCTGAGTATTGCCTAGCAGCAGCTGGAACATTTCCGTGTGATCAGTGCTGCTTTCCATGCAAGTCTGAAACACATCCCCGTAATAGCTACTGTGACAAAAAGTATCTACTCCAGCCAAAACTCCAGAACAAGCTCTTTCATAGCTAAGTGACAATATTTTTTTTAATACCTGCACAACCCTTCTTAGGGGTTTCAAATGCTATGTGACAGTGTTAGAATTTAAATTAGCACCATTTAAGGGACACATTTCTAGCAGTTCTGTGCAACATCTTGAAATCTCACATCTTCAGACCAGCACCTTTACCTCATAATTAAGCTTAGTTGTATCATCAGTGTTATTATAAAGTTGGAAGTTATCAACATTTTATTATTTGAGATCTGATTTTTTAAATTCAGACATTTCTTATTTCTTCTGAGTGTACGTACAAAATCTTGCTACACCGGAATGTAAAACTAATGGCTTTTCCACATCAGCTGTCCATAAAAGTGTACACAACAGCAGCAAACTACAATTGTTTGAGCACTGGAACTTTGAGAGGCAATGCTGCAATATGGATCAAGACAATTTCTGGCAATTGGCTAACTAAAACTTGTACCAAGTACTTTTAATCCCTTTCTAGTTTTAAGCCTTTTTGTGTTTTACTGAAATGAACCACTACCTCACCATAACTTTCATCCACTTTACCTTTCCATTGCGTAACTACAAGGATGAAGCCCAGCTATAGCAATGAAGAAGGCTCTCAAGAAGCAGCACATGAAGCTGGACAGCCACCCAACAATGCTTTTCCACAGAAAAACATTTTTGCATGGGCAGATGCTACTGATCTGAACCATCTCCTTTGACTAGGAGTGTGGCTGTGGGCAACTCTGCAAAGAGAAAAATGCCCAACATAGATTTTCAGTAGTCTAATACTGCAGGAGAACAGCTGTTTCTGGGGCCACAGAGGCCATACTTCCCACATATGGATTTCGAGTGGAGTCCCCCTTCAGAGATCCACAGACACCTGAAGAGTTACCAGGATTTGCACTGTATGACCGTTCCTGTGGATTTCAGCTCCTAGATTTTGATGTTTTTAGTGAAAGTCACTTGCAAAGGCACATTGTCGGGCACATTCCACCTGGCCTCCAGATCATATCCTGGAAATAGGAGAAAAGTAACCTATTTCTTCTCCCAGCAATCATTTACTCCTGGAACTCCTCCACCTAGATACAGCATACTATTTTTAGAGCTGGATCTCCTTATCTCCTGACCTAGTGGTTGTTAGGACAGAGAAGCAGCTTCTGAGTAGAGTCCAAGTGCTGCCACGAAATCCAAGTTGAACGGTGCACCTTTCACCTAATGCAGCTCCTGACAGACTCAGAGTTCAGAAGGACCCTGCCTATTGAGTTTGCTTCAGGCACCTTGCCTGAAATGTTTGCCGTATTTGGATGAAAGACAATTGCACAGATCAGAGAAGGTGACAGCACTAAATATAACATTAAAATTTAACCATCTGGATGTATTTTAAGGGGGATAAGAATATACAATTAAGAAACACATCCAGAAAGTTTGCCTGGCACTGTGTGTCAATTCCCTGCTGCTCCTGCAGTACAGTCTGATGTCTTACACAGGAAAAACTCAACTCTCTCTCTAAGACACTGCATTCCATCTACCATGAGCAGCTCCCTGCGCGGTTTTCTGCTGGGGCCGCTGGGGGGAATGACCAAGCATGCAGTTTCCCGTTGCTCCCATAAATCACTACTGAGAGTCTATCGCCTTCTATCTTGAGTCTCTCCAGGCCAAAGCATGCCTTTGACTCACCAGCTCTCCACCAAATGCTTGGCAATGGGAAGGCCACAACCTTGGTGGCCTATTATTGGTGCAATAAATATTATTTCTAAAGTGAACTGATGAATGTGATGCCACTCAATCTTTCTGAAAGGAGATATGATACTTTTGTTTTCAACTGAATAGTAGGTTGGAGCATAGTTGGAGGGGAAGAATTATTGTAAAACCTGGTATTATTTATTTTTATCTGAAAATTAATACAATTTCCCAGAGCTAGGAAAGGCCTTGCTGTCATTGAACTGCCTAGAATAAAAATGAACCTTCCCACTGTCATGGTTGCCCATCAGCTAAGAAACAGAATTTAAGAATACCCTCTGTGTTTCAGTAGCTCTGTAAAAGATGTAGAGTACTCACCCGGTAATGACTTCTGACTAACAAATTGCTTTATTATTACTTACACCCTTGCTTGGTGTCTCTACCCTAAATCAGTTGAAGTCTATTGACACTGGTCCATTTCTTCTGTAAGTAGCCCATTTTTCTTAGTTAAGAGTTCCAAGAGAATAGACCGTTATGACATCTTCAGCTCTGATTTTAAAAAATTATTTCAGTATTAAATACGCAATATAAACAAAGAGAAACCTGCAGCACTGCTTTAAAGCTATGTAATTATCTCCTATAAATTAAGCTAAATGGTCCCCTTACCTATCTTTTAACAGGATAAGACAGGAAAGACAGTTTTACTGCTGCCCATAATGTTTTTAGTGCATGAAACACTGTTTATTTTGACAGAGTTGCTCATCTGTAAAGTAACAAAGCAATTCATCAGTTGTACCATGTAAAACTAATCTCCCAAACAAAACAAATGAAGAAAACAATACCTGGCCTGTGCAGAAGTACAGCAATGTAATTTAAGTTAACTTTAAAACCACAAAACTGTTACTTTTCTTTCTGATTTTCCCCTTTTTTTCCCCCTCATAATTCAAAGTAATTCAAAGGAGTAGCAATATTCTCTTAATCCTTTTGCTGTCTTCCCCTTCCTATATTGTATTCAAACTTTTTAATACTCAAAATATCCTACTTCTTTTTGTGTTTATAACTTATGCTACCAATAAAGAGTCATATAAGCTGTATTTCCTCAAAGAAAATCCATTTCATCCACCTTTTTGACCAGATATGCCTTCCCAGAGGGAGGTTGAAAATACACTATAAGCTTTCTCTACCTAATCATATTTTATTGAAAAAAACCCTAGGAGTAGTGACTAGATAACTTTTGAATTCCTAGTATAAAACTTAGTTTTTGTTCATGGTATGAAGTAGTAAATAGATGGTTGCAATATGGAAACTGTTTTAAGGTATTTCAGCACCATTATCTTGAAATATCTTACAATGAATGCAGATTGACTTACTTTGAAGGTGATTTTATCACAGGTTAAAAGCATTCAGAAGAACCACTAATATTACAGTACACTGCAGTGAACTTGTATCTTTTTACCTGGGAGATAACACATCCAACCACTGTCTTACAATTACCTCTCCACCCCCAAAAAACTCCAAAAAACCAAACCACCACAAACCACAAACAAATTAAGTTTTAAATGGCTTATAAACAGCATTTTCATGTAGCTAACATATGGAAACCCTGTTCTAATGAAGGCTATACTACCCTACATTTGTGCTGATACTTTTTGCTTCCCATATGCAATTAGAAAGTAATTTTAAAAATATGGATTTATTTGGCATACGCTTGGTACTCTTCTGTGACTTTGCATGACTGAACACTAACTAGGTTTCTGGCACTACCAGAAGAAACAAGAAATATTACACTTGAGAGCATGGTTAGGGTTGAAACAGAGTACAAGCAGCATGTTTTATTTGCTGCTTGCAAAAGGCAAGCTCCGCTGTGCTAAACTGTATTCTCTTGGCAACTGGTTGATAAATATGAAATACTCCAACAAGTCATTATTTTCCCCTTGGCTTACTGTGAGATCTGAAAGGGAAGACTATTTTCTATTATTACAATTAAAGAGCAATGCAGGCAGAAGGAAGGAACCCAAATTTTGCAAATGACGATTGGCCCCTCCACCCAGAGTGTCCAAGCAGCCACCAAGAGAGAAGCCAGACGTCTCACCCCTGACAAACACATGGATATTTTTAGCTCAGTAGTGCAACCTGCAATTTTTAAGTGCAATGCGACAGGAAAGTCCCTTGCTAAAAGCAGTGAGAACCCTTCAGGAACCTCTTACAGAGCAAATTCCCCATTAACCAGCATCTACCTCCATCACCTGCATGAGTCCACAGGGATAATGTGCACACTCCCCAGACACACGCAGACATGGACCAAAGGGACTGTGGATGAGGAACAGCTTTGATTTATGTGATCCAGAGATCTGTTGAATGATTACACAAAGCAGAGATCTGCCTGGTTCAAACAAGGACACTTTGGACTTGGATGTGCTGTTTTGTTTTCCAGTTTATGAGATGTTATTTTTCTGCAGCCCATAGGTCTTTCTAAGTATGGTGATGGTTTTAATAAGGGGTTTCAAAATGCTGTTAGTGGATTTTTCTGGGGTGCTCTGAATCCGACCCAGAAAGTTTTCTCCAGCCCTCTTGCAAGGCAGGTTGTTGACAGGAGGAGCAACCCTCTGGTGACCTTTAAAAATTTCACATTCATAAATTTCCACCCAGGCCCCCAAGAAGCCTTAGGGCTAGTGTAGTTACAAAAAGACAAAGGGTGGAAAAAACTAAAAGCAGTGGAGCATGGTGAAAAACAAAAACTGCTGGGATTCGTCAGTGGCAGCAGTGTGTGCCATGGACGCAGCCAGTGAGACATAGCAAGAAACCTTGTCATGGTGCCTCTACTTAATTTGCTCAGAGGCAACGTGTGCCATCTGTTTGCTTTAAGTTTAGTCCCACGTCACTCAGCAATGTTTGAACGTAACACAGTGAAGCAAACAAGCTAGAGCACAGACTTTGCAAATGAGGCTGCTGCAGACGTGGTGCTAATTGCAGCACAGAAGTCATGGGCGAGCACGTAACACCCCACACCGAGCAATGTAAACACAGGCAGCCACCCTAATAGGGGTGCTACGGGAACACTGAGTCTTGTCGGCAAGATCCAGGCACCGTCCCCTCGGAGCAGGGATAGCGAAAGTGCAGCCTCATCCGCGGCAAGGGCTGTCTGACTCTCAGGAGCAGCTGCAGGGAAAATCAGTCCCTTGGCTCCCGTCTCTGCAAGGTGCTGCTGACACCAGCCTGTCCGGGGCGGGGGAAGGAGACCGTGTCACCATGTTCCCCGTGAGGGTCAGATCTGTCCACACATGCACGGGTTTTATATTCTTGGCTTCTCCTCCAGAATTCACAGCTGACACTAGTTATTTCTAGGGGTTGTTTCTCTCCAAAAGGAAAAAGCAAGGGTGGGGGAAGAAGATGGTTGCAATTATTTAAATAAATAGCATATAAGTAATTGGTCTTATTACAGAAATAGAAATAATAGGCTCAGCCTTTTCACATCTTGTGTACTTATATGGATTATGACAAGCCCAGTTCTGGAGAATTGCTTTCATGAACGAAAAATTTGCTTCTACATGATTGTGCATATACCTAGCTTTCTTTTTGGGGGGGAGAGGGGTGTCATATTACAGGAACACAGTGCACAGAAAAGGCAAAAATTATCATCAAAGTAGGATTTGTGGTTCACTGACTATGTTTACTGACTTAAAAAGCTGAAATTTCCTCCATTCTGTTGATTTCCTTGTGGTTCACAGATCTGAATTACTTTTGGCTCTTTAACTGGGTTTCATCTAGCTCTGATTCATGGTTGCTGCATCACTAAACCTGGAGAAAAAGAAATGTTCAGCTTCCCCAGTCACCTTTCTTCCATGGAAGCAAACGAATAGAGGAGTGCTTCTCTCAATCCACAGAAGGTCAACGTAAACAAAGACAAGAAGAAAAAGGCAGTTTCTCAGGGAATGACTGGACACAGATCTGTGAAGAACATCGTGTGTTCCCCTGCACCAACATCTAAACAGTCACTGGCGATATGCCTAGATATTTTGGATGTTATATGTCTGTCAAATAAATCAAAGATCCAGATGTAGAATCTGGCAATTATGACATTCTGCTCATGTCTTTCAACCCGCCAGCTAGTGATTAGGACACAGAGAAGCATAAATATAATGTTTTTTTAAATCAAGTATGTTTTTTCAGGCACTGTTTTATTTCTTGGAACATTGACATATATTTTTTTTAATTTATCAAACCAATATTTAAAAAGCTTCTTTTAATTCTTTTTAGTGGAAAGGTTCTAAGAGGAAACTTCTCTCTTAAATCATGGAGAGCCATCATTCAAATGTGGTATCAGCCTTCCCAACATCACCTCCGTAGAATAACAAGGACGAAATTGTTAAAAGGTTTATATGAATGAAGGTTATGAAATTTAAACTCTTACATCTGAACTGAAAGGATGAAACATCCTATAGGGTAGGTACACTGTAAAACTAAGGGACACAGTTTAGCTCATGGAACTTACTAAAAATAAATTATCTGTGTGCATTCATGTGTTTTGCTTCATGATTTCTTTAGCCCAAACCTGAGAGTTCTGCAACCAAAACTCAGAGCAGAATGCTCCATCAGACTTGCATCTTCACAGATCTAGCATGGTGCAACCAGTGCACTCACAACTGCTCTGCATGTCTAATAGATCACAGGCTGACAGGACACTGGTTATGTCATTGAGCCCGTGGTTTCACTTTGCACAGACTTTGCCAGGTTCAGAGGACCTTCTGTAATTCATTAGAGGAGTACTAGGTAACATTAAGAGGGTTTGTTCTTTTATGGCAGAATACACTTTACAATTACTGAAGAATATATTATATGCCGTTTTCTCCCTGTGTGTTTCAGAAAGCTCAAAGTCTTGCCAGCCAGCCTGTGCTCAGTTTTCTGACACCCACATCGTCTCCTAATAGACACTGCTCTAATTTCCACTGCTCTCTAAAGCAACCGATGCTCTCACCCATGAGCTATTTGTCCTGTCACCCTGGAAGGGCAGCAGTGGTGTCCGCCACCCCCAGCTGAGCACTTGGATAAAGAAAAGTGTGTTAATAGAGCCATGGACAACACTGAGGATGGCTGCTTTGAAGACACATTATCTGAAACCCCATTTCCCCTGCATCCCTCGGACATTGCTGCGCACAGAAACACTCCTGCTGCCTTTACCTAACAGGAGGCTGCCGAAGTAAGGAGAGCAAGTCTTCTGTGTGTCCTGTGTTCATATGACCTGTTTTTTTAAAGTGCTGCAATTTCCTGTTGAGTTACCTAAAACAGTGGTCTTAGAACAGATGGCAACTAAATCTTACAATTTGCAATGATTTTGTTGTATTTATAATACAATGTTTTGCTGCCTTTCTCTTTGGAGCCATGAGCACAGTGTGTATTATCCATGTATGAGAGAGAGAGATGTTCCAAAGCACTACCCTAATACCTCTTAATGCTCATATGAGAAAAGTTTAAGTACGGTTAACTCCTACAAAAATTATAACGTCACCTTTGTAATATAGCATAAACTGCTGTTGTAGTCTACCATTTAATATGGATAGATTGGTGCCCATCTGCTCCTTTGATTCATTCTTGGGGTAAAGACTCAAAGAACTAAGCAATATTTATGCTATCCATTGGAAACCTACTTTTCAACAAAAATATTTGCCTAAGAAATTCTTTATCTATTAGTGAGAATATTCAGTGTGCACTGGACTTAATAAATATGCACAAATAAGCATAAGCTGGAAATCGAAATCTCTAATTTGCTCTCTGAATTTGCTGCAGGTAACTAACGTCTTTGAAGAGTGCATTTATAAGCAACACTGATAGCCAGATCAGTTTAAATGGCACTATCCAGTCTAAAGGCTGCAGCTGTTTAAGCTACATCAAAGAGCTACCAAAAGTTTCACCTTGATCATTTCTGCTAAGTACAGCATCTAAGCATATATTTTTGCTCTTAAATCCAGAGTAATTCTTATGCTATGAAAGTCTAACATGCAGGAGACTTAGTATTTGAAAACCATCTTAATGATCTCATTTTTCTCTATATAATTATATATTAAGAATTTTGAAGAACACTTTCCCCTCTTCACACACTTTTTCCACTATGATCTCAGTAGTCTTCAGTCTTCCAAAGCTGTGTAAGCTTTAAATAGCAATATATTCCACATACTTTCCATCTCCCACATCTTATAGCATGACCATAAAGTGTTAAGTAAAATCTCGGATAATTCCGGATTTGAATGAGTTTGCATGTGAATGAATCATAAGACACAACGAGCACTTTCTGTAAAAAGAAGCAAAGGGATTCTTTGCCAGAGAGAACTACCCAAATGATTTCCTTCAATATGGTTTTTCAAATCCAAGTGCTTCTTTTAAATAATGGAAGACCAGGCAGTTGCTGTAATCAGCAACACATTGCAGCTATTCTAGTCTAAAACACTACATAAAATAACTTGACAGGGAAAAAAATTAAGATTTCATTTTAAGATTACCGAACTAGATGTTTTTCAAGCAAATAAATAAAAAAGACACCAGCAATATACTGTCCATATTTAAAATGCTTTACTTCTTCACCTATTTATGAATATTACAAACAACTCTCTGAAGGCTTAAAACTAAAACTTATTTCCTTACAAAACCAATTTGTTCTGCCCTTTATTTTATATAAAGCTGTGTTTTTAAAATGTCCACTGAACCTAACCTGGTAGAACATAGGATTTAGAGGTCAGATTAAAAGATTGCATGTGAAATTTCCTAGTTTCCTGAGTTTATATATATACATGTCATTTGGATAAACACTGAAAACAGAATTGATGGACTTGTCTATTTTTGCTGAGTTTCTTACAGCTATTAACCATTACAAGTTCTTTGATATGTGTAAAAGAAATTATGAAAGTAAACTCAATAGACTCAGATTTTCAGTCCCTTTATTTTATTACCTGCTCTCTAATGGTATGATCTGTCTTTAGTAATTTTTGCTCCATAAATTAAAAGAAACCTCCATATGAAAAGCCTCAGTTTTCTCACTTCTGTTTTCCTCACACATATTCAATCCATATGTTTGAAAATCTACTAAAAGCCACATTATTAAATTAATAGTTTTGATAGATTTAATTTAGAAATAAGGAAATACACTGGAAAAAAAAAAGTGCATTTAAAATAAAAGGCCTTGTAAATGGCACAAGCCTATTTTTGTTTTATGAAGTATAACAGCTTGGAAAACTATTTGAATGTAGGAGCATACCAGAACATACAACTGCTGCTGAAGCAAAAGTACTGTGTTTATCGTTGAAGACCGGGACAGTGCCAGGGCATCTCTGGAGTGAAATCCTGCAAAGCTCGCAATGACAGGGAGCTGCCCCTGCAGCCCGAATCCAGCTCTCCGGCTGTTCTGACAAGTTTTGTTCCTAGCTTGCTGTAAACAGGAAATCAGAGTGGAGAAGCCAGGAAAGAAGTGCGAAAACCCTGCTAAACATGTTGTGTAATGAGCTGACAAGACGTGCTTGAACAGAGGGCTTACTGAACAGAAGCTGAGTCATGTTTCTGTAGCCAATGCCTGGTTTCCCTTCCCCACCCCCCACCTCTGCATTATTATTATTATTATTAATTATATTATTGTGGTTATTATTGTTGTTATTATTATTACTACTACTACTATTTTTTTTTTAATTTTCTTGTAATTCTGAGTCTTCTTAGTCAGCCCTGACATATCCCTCTGCTGCCTGGGTGACTGACAACCGCTGTTTGTAGCAATCGCCTTGATAGCACACAAGACTGAACTTCTCACAACTTCTCAGAGACACCAGCACTGAGCAATAACATTTAAAAAACTTGACAATGTCACTTTCACTAGACAGGAGCTCCTTTTTCGTGCGCTGTACTACATTTTTAAGGAGAAGCAACAGGACAAAGTAAACGTGATAACAACGAGGCACTGTATGAGCACAGGGCAAAGTATTCATTGTCATACCCTCTGAGACTTCAAAGACCAACACTGGTCCTATCCTTACCTCGCAATTGGTGAGCAACTGACGCGCCACAAACTCATTGCACTGCCTGGAGGAGAAATCAGAAATATTTAGTTGCTGTAAGTTTTAGCACTCTGCCAGGCAAATAGGTCAGTGCTCCAGACACGGCTGAGCTGCTGATGGGAGCAGGGTGGCACGAGTTGCAGGCTGGACTTTGCTGCTTAAACAAACACAGCAGGAGAAACAACTTCTCAGATGAAAGGCAGGTGTGGGGTTTTCTGGTCTTAGATATAATAATGTAAAACAGATACATATTATGTAATCCACACTTTACTAAAAAAAAGCTTAAAATTAATGAAAACAAACAAAAAAACCTAAAACCAAATAAAAAATCCAAAATCAAACAAGCAAACAAAAGAACCTAAACATGAGAAACAAAATATAAATGTTTTAATTTCAATTGCCATGTTGTTATCAGAACACAGAACACTATTCTGAGATTTGCTTTTTGATTGCATTAATATATGAGCATTAAAGACCTATTTCCTCAAGGAATTCCTCATTCCTCCAATTGATAGCAAGAGAATCTCCATTAAAGTGAAAATAAGTAAATGGCTAATACGTTGTTGAGGAAGATTTGAAAACTGGGATGAACTCTGATGTCACAAACCTGACATTGACACTAATAGACACATGCATACACATCACCTTCAAATTTACTCCTTTCGAGGAAATCTTCTTTTATTAAGTTTTTTTTAATGCCTAGAGCTGACAACACTGATTTTTTTATGTCGCACACAAGAACCACTAAGTGCTAACAGAAGAAAAGTGGGAATTTCTGTGCAGGTAGAAATGAGATTGTGCTGCTCAGAGAAAATATTCAGCAACATTTAGGTGGCAAAACATAAAGAAAAGGCAATGAGAAAATATAAGACCCTGAAATGGCCTTGTCTTGCTTTCTTAGATTATATTTTGTCACCTTTTGCTGTTATCTTCATTTCCAAATAAAATAAACAAATTATTATATTCCTCACTGGTGTTGATTTTCTCAGAAAATAGCAGCAACTAGCAAATAATTCATATTTGCGCTTTTTTGCCTTTCCTAACCTATGTCTCCCTAAATTTTCTGTTTCAACTGCCTCTAGAGTGGCCCTGCTCCTTTTATACATAAGCAGAGGTGGTCTGGGATGGCAGCTTCAGCTTGAGTCCTTAGGAATACCAAGTGAGCTTAAATTAGTATGAAAAAAATTGTCAGTCTTCATTCTGAATTGCCTTGATGGGTCATCAGCATCCTTCACTGAGATGATTTACACACCTGGGGAAAACAACGGGCTACTGTAGCTGCCCAAAGCCAGGTCACCCATCAGCTGTGCCTTTCTGCTGGGGGCCAAATTATTCCTAAGTCTTCCTACCTGTGGAAAACTCAAATTTCAGTAAGATTTTTGTCCTGCCTAGCCCTCCTACTGTTTGTGATCTGGCAGTGTGTAGAAAGTTTACCTTGCCATCCAATGCTGCTCTAACCCTTTTGTTGCATCACTGCATCGTGAAAAAAGACAACATCACATCACTCAATGTTCAATGAAGAAAGGTGCGAAGGAGTCTAAAGAGATGAAGAGGACCGACAGAGCCCATCAGACAAATCTTCACCTCTGTGCTGCTGGAGGCAGCTGTGTGTTAACGCTGCCCCAGGGTCTCCCGCTGGGAGGTTATTCCTCTTTCTCTATCAAGAGGTGCCCAAGGGTGTGATTTCATCATGTGCTTTCTAGCACTTCCGCAAAAGCTCCGGTCCCTGGAGTGAGGCAACATGACTCCCACAATAGCTTTGGGGTTTTGTCTGAAGAAAGTTTCTAATCATCTTGTTTTGTGAGAAAAATTTGAAACCTAGAAACTAAGAAATCTCAAGTCCCAAAGAAAGGACAAAAAAAAATATCAAGAGCTACACCCTGAATTGCATTTGGAATCTTACCAAAATTGTACTTAGCTCATTGCTTTCCAAGAAACTCATATCCTACGCAGAGTCAGCGAGTACATTCTGATCTTGTTTTTGGACCTACACGTTCCTGACTCTGCTCTGTCCCAGTCCAGCAAGACTGTGTTCTTGTACAAATTCAGAGGATGCAACTGGGAGAAAAAAGTTCAGTGATTTACACCCTTATGAGTTCATAATTAAGGCTGTGCAACTTGCCTAAAATATTGAATTAATACTGTTAGTTGCCATTAATTTTCTCAGATGATGGACAAAGACAGTGTAGCACATGCTGGTCTTACCTTCATATTTTAATGACCCTCTAAGTCCTTCAAGAAGGAAAACGGGGAAAATAATCTGTTTGGCTCTTACTAAACTCCCAGTTTTTGAACATTTTCTCTTGGATATTCACTGCAAATGTTATCTTTCCTTTCATCCTTCTGTTTGTCTTTGCTTATGTCATAAACAATCTTGCAAGCAATAAAATTCCTTATCTCTTAGGTAAATAAAGCTTAGCCTATTTTATAACCTTCACAGTAGGATTTTTCTTTTAAAGGGAAACAAATGCAAAAACAGTCATTAATTTTTGTAAAAATATCTGTGGGATTCATAATTTCACATCCCCTCTTTACTGTGAAGCAAGCCAAAAGAAAGCCAGGATGTTCACTGTCGGCAACTCCAACATTACTTCTGACGTTGTGCGTGTTGGTGCTCCTTTCTCCCCATCACATTCTGAACCATACAGAGAAGTGGAGATATACTTTCAGATCAATGTGAAACCAATGAAAGAAAAGGTATGGGGAAAACATGACAACTTATTTTGGATCTGCTCCCATGGTGAGGGAAGACATGATGAGGAGTTCGGAGAGCTGGGTACAAAACACTGAAGGTTGAGGAGATGCAGAGCAGAAGGCAGAACTGATGGCACAGGGACAGAAATGAGTCCTCCAACTCTTTTCCTTCCTCTTCATAGGTATTGCCTATGTTATGAGCAGACAACTTGTTTTCAGCTTTCATGTCCTGCTGTTCGTGAAAGCCCTCATAAAGATACTGAGTAATTAAAAGAAAGACTAAAATCTGAGCTACAGCATCAGGATTTGGCCCTAGCTCTTAACATGGCAATTTAAATAAACATGTCAGTACCATCCCGGTATTGGGATTACAAACTACACCATTTATTATCCCAATACACAAAGGAGGAAGTAAAACAGCCATAAACCAGTTCATTTCTGTATTACTCAGCAAATGGGAAAGATTTGGTAACTGAAGAAACAATACAGGGAAAGTGGAGGAGAGAGTTTCATTTAACTTGGAAAAAAGTAGGTAGGATAATTATCTGCATCTATTTACTGTGTAAAAAAGCTTCAGAGAATAAGTTTTAAAAACATGGGGTGTACAATCTATAAATATAAATTAGAGGAGCTCAGGGTTAAAAACGAAAAACAAACAAAGAAAAAGTTTTCAGTTTATGTTTACGAAGGGCCGCTCAATGCTCTCAACTCTTATGAAAGAAAACTCATCCACAAGAGAATAAGGTTTCAAAAAATGTGATATATAAAACCTACACACTAATAGCAATTTTACATGAGACTCATACATGCTGTGGAATGCACTGTAGTTCCCAAAGATGCTGAGCTGGTAAAGAATATTTAATGGTCCTTAAAAAACAGTAACTGTATTATTCATCCCCAAAAAACATACATGAACAGAAATGGAGAAATCCTAAAATAAGCCAGGAAGCCTGATTTTTATTTTTTACTGATCTATATGCTACAGTTAATAAAAAGTCTGGAACAGCATTTAACTTGATTTTAGCTAGCGCATCCTAACATTATGAAAATCCAACAAATAGCACCATCACAAATCCTCAATCAGCAACTTTCTTGGCTGAAGAATGATTCTTCTATTTGCCTGAAATAATTCATACTTCATTGTCTCTCACTTTCGTTACTATTCCAGACCCTGGCAGCATTAAGAAATGTACAAAACATAAACAAGGGGGATTGCCTGTAATTCAAAAACTTTTGAAAATTTTCAAGAAAATTTTGCATATCTGATGTCTTAGATAAGGCATAAGGAATGCCAAAACATGGTACTGTTCTCTCTGGAATAGTGTATTGGAGATGAACGGCAATGAAAGCCATGGAGGAAAAGCTCCACAAGAAATCCCTGATTATCTCTGGGTCAGTCTCACAGGGTCACCTATACTCCCCCAGAAAACATGCTCTGGATTTTAGGAATTTTGACATACCTCTGCAAACCTTGAGTTGTCATTTCATTTCACTTAAAATAAACTTTATCATAAGTCAATGATTTCCTTTCTGTAGTAGCTGACATGAGTGACAAAACAGACCAATTCAACCTGCAGACCCACTAATACACTCTGAGAGTGTGACACACCTTAGAATGAGAGAACACCAAGCCAGGATACAAGGGTAGCACTAAGCATAGCCACACAGTTTTATGACAAGCAGTCTTTTCCACCCTTGTCATCTGCTATGATTCAGTCATTACTCAGAAGGGAGAGAGCATCTACTGATTGAATCAACAGGCTATATTCTGTAGCAATTTTGTTTTCTCTAGTGGTCTTCCACAAAGGAATGACAAGTCTCAGCCTCTGCAAGTCAGAGGAATCCAGCTGGGAGCCACACTGCCAGAAGCAAATGAGTAAATGGATGAAAAGGACGATGCCATACATGACACCATTTACATTCCCCAGCCTTGACTATGTGTAATTACACAACTTCACACAATGTATGTAAGTAATCACACTGCAGTCAATTTGGTTATTAATGTAGATGAAGTGACTTTTGTTTAATAGAAAACAGAATCGTTGGTAAAGGGCGTCTTTAGAAAGAGAGAAATGTGTTGGCTAAATGAGTTACTCATGTAGAAGGTTTCTGTTTTCTTTGTTTTTCAGTTCACTTTTCTCTCAATGTAGAGAATTAAAACATAGCTTAATACACTTGTGTTAAATATAAAAATAACATAACTTTAGTCCAATCATAATAATTTCAATTGCACTGTCAATCTAAGCACAGCATCTTAAAAGAAATATCACGATCAGTTCCTTTCATGTCATTAATGGAAAATTATTTCTTCACACCAGGTAAGAATAACATGCATCTGAAACTGTCAAATTGCAACACATTTCCTGAAAGTCTGAGGGATACAGGCATGACTTATTTTCTGTTAGAGATTTAGGACTGGAAGTCACAGAAAAGAAGACAGTTTTCTCTCTCCTCATCCCAAATAAAATTTCTACGGAAAAAAAAAAACCCACACAAAAGGCTGCATGTACACATAAAAAGGTGGTAGGTTCTAAAGTCAGTGGCATTAAAACTTTATCAATTTTTTTCCCCTTGAGTTTTTATTACAGATAAAATTAATGTTTTTGCAGCTTGTGACCTCAGTTTGCGTATCACACTCATGAGAAAATCTGCTAGATCCCAGGTTCAGTCAGATCTGCTTCAAAGCTGATTGACAAACTGTGTGTATTCTCTAAAGACAATAAAAGATAAAACATTGGCAAAAAGATGTCACCCTCCTGCCAAGCTTCACAGAAACTAAGGTAAACAATTTTCACATTAATGTATACTTCTGGCAGTCCAGAGGTATACATTTTCACAGCCAAATTAAGCAAGACTCTTTATTTTCATATGTTATCAGCATGAGCAGATAATGTTGTGGACATGTAGACTTTATAATAAAGTTACTGCGACATTTTCTTTTAAAGGGCAGCATAGTATAAAACTCTCAATCAAAAAAATTCATGTACTTTTCTTTAAAATAGTTATACATGCATGTATACACACATATACACACATATGTACACAAATAATATATGCATTAAAATATAAGAGATATGTACTACACATACATATATGTCTCTGCATCTAAAAAAAAGTGCTAGAAAATTATGTTCTATGTAATATTCAGTTTTACATCAGAAACAGTGGCAAATGTTATGTACACCTAGGGGATAAAGTACTTTTTCATAATGGAAAAGAGTCATTAGCAAGATCTCTGATGTTCAACATACTCACAAGCAATTTAGATAAAAGAATTGATGGTTATACGGCAGCAGCTTCTGACAACACAGAGCTACTTGGAAGAGTCTGAATGAAGCCAATTACCTACAGCAGGTATTATATGCACTGAATAGCAAAATGCTAATTGAAATTCAATATGATAAATGCACCTCTGATACTCAGGTAGAAAATTATTCCTACTTCACGCACTAAGTCATCTGTGTCTTCCCTTTTATGGTTGTGGATAGACTTCCAAAGAGACCAGGTAAGACCCTAGACAGTAGAATCTCCAGAAGTCTTGAAATGTTGGAGCATTTGAGGGCTCCCCAACATGGGAAGCATATGGGGAGCACAAAGAGGATGTCTTTTCACAGGGAATAAGAGTGCATATCTCACATTGTGAAATGATCATTGTGTATTGTGAATACTCATTACTTTCTTAAGCTTCCTGTGATCACTTGTGATCATTTGTGTACTCCCTTCACACCCCTGATATTTAATGGTTAATAATTTTTTCCATTCTTAGACTCTTTCTAAAATGTCAGCATTCTCACATTCATGATTATATCTTCAGATGTTATGAAACCTCTTGAGGCTGAGAGGAAGCCAATGATGCAACCTCCTCTGCCAAATGAAATTTCACAATTTGTTCTTCAATGTTTGTTTTGACTTCAAAAAATATATACTACATATTTCTACATCCATCTTAAATGGAACTTAGCACTACTGAGAACTAAGTCAGAAAGGCTAAGGAAATAGTCTCTGGAGGGTGGAGAAGTCTGCTGGGCCTCTGCCAGCTGCTATTTTCTTTCATCCTGTATTTATCTATGGTAGAGATATTAACTAGAACACCCAAACAACCAGTACCGTAATTTCTATGAAGAGTAACATCCCACTGATTCTAAACTCATTCCTCCTCCGCCTTGGTGAGGACAATAAACCCAAGAGGCACTGGGGCACGAGTGCAGAAAGTGGCACTTGCTGACAGGGAAGCAGCTATCCAGCCACCTTTCTCCAGCTCTCAGTCTGTGCACATACACAAATAAAGAGGGAATGTTAAGCCATCTAAGAACATGGCATTTAACACTATATGATACCACTTTAATCATACTTTCATCCTATTTTCTTGGTAGGTCTCTCCTGTTTGTCATCCTTTTGTGATTCATTTGGAATCCAGAATAACTGGAGAGTGCATTGGATCTATGACTAAGTAGTGACTGATACACAGCACTCAGAGTTGAAGGAAAATTCCCTCCTTGTCCCCAAAAGAGCATGGCTGCATTCCAAGGACACGACACGCATCGTGGTTGCAATACCTACCCACTCCATTGCTGTCTCCTGAATTACCACAGTTACAACACCCTAACAAGAAGCCCCGAGAACTCACAAAATAAAACTAGGTATAGCCACGCATGCCACTTAATAGGCCAAAGTTTTTTGATGATGTCATGAAGTTGTGACGTAAAACATCACTAAAGCTGTGCTTTCCAGAAGAGTGGTTCTTAAAGGATCAAGCAGATATTAATATTAATAGTGATTAATTAACACCTGAATGGTCACTGCATGTTCTGTTTTAAAGATGTCTCTCCTAAAACTTATGTATTTTGTCAGCTCTTCCATCTAAGTCCTGCTGTCTTTATCAGTCTCCATGGAGTTGTCAAACTCTCAAAAACATGACTTTTTTCACAGACTGGTATAAAGACATAAGGAAATTTTTAAGCCTAAGAGAACTGAAGTATGTATGTAGTTACCAGTTCAACCAAAGAACCAAAGAGAGTTCTGCTGGGGAGGCATTTTTTCCACTGCTTGTATTATTCATTATTCTTTGGTCCTAAAGCTATGATCTTTTCAGTAGAATAAAAAGGTTCCAAGACTAAGACTACTCAGTTTAGAGAGGGGCACTAATACAATGGGTACTTCAAAACAGAAGCTTTCTGGTAATGAACTGTAAATAGTCTTATATGGATATGAATATAATATGGATTATATGGATTGGAATAATATGGATTGGAAAGGACCTCTGCAAATCCCAAGTCAATCCTGTTTTCCTTCAGTCAATATCGTAGAACTACGTAGGTACTTTTTCCCATTTATACTCCCTTTGATAACTGTTCCTGTGGTCTACAGACAATCCTTAGTATTGCCAGTAAGAGAAATTCCATTAATTTCCCCAAAAGCAGGATTGGTTTATGAAAACAAGCCCTTGATATGTCCGTACCTGATTTAACTATTAATGTGTCATCCAAGCCAAAGGCTGTAATGTTAAATTTTCACTCAAAGATTCATGTTATGTTTTCATATTATTTCCTCAGTAAAAGCCAGGAATATCATAAGAAATGTCTTTGTGCTATGATATGGAGATGTCAACGATAAAGAACCAATCGTGTAAAAACAAAGAACTTGTACATATCACAGCACACACTGTGAATCTAATTTGTTGGGCAGTCCAATTACTGAGTTTGGTCTCCTATGGTGAATTTACATCTGACCTCCCTAGAGCGAGGAGGTTAACATCTGTTCCAGCTCTTTTATTTGTTTAGTAATTTCTTCCTTATAAATGTAGAGATGTTATGGTTGAAGTGTATTTTCACTAGACACAGATCAAAAGTAATAGATTTTGCAAAGTAAAAGACTTGTGGGCTTGTGGGTGCTTATTCAAAGTTTATGTGAAATAGGCAAATATCACTGTATAGAAGGTCCTATACCTTAACCCATCATTCTCCATACTGAAGGTAACATTTTTCCTTACTTCAGTAAAATTTGGTTCCCTAATTTAAAATTCTGTACAAGTCAAAGATCTTTGGCTTCTCCCCTCAGCTCCAGAGGCACAGAGGATTTTGAATTACACTTAATTCATACTAGAAGTTACTTACTTCATGATAACTCATTTAATGCAGCCCACCCAAAACCCAGATGGTAACAGCTTTCAATTACTGTTGACATAAATTGGATATGAAACAGATGTGGAAAGCCTAATGTAAATGTGAGGACTGGGTTGCCTGAAATGGAGTTCAATATTTACTGTAGGATGTATTCTTTAGTAGAAAAGTTTTCCTGTTACACTCCCAATATTATTACAAATTCTTACTCATGGAACATATAGGAATGATCTCTATATTGATTTTAATATTAAGATACTATATGTTGTTCATTTCTGCCTGATCCTGTTCAGCTAGACCAGCACTTCAATTACAATGAATTTTGAGTTTTTCCTTTATGTGTAGTCAGGGTTTCTCCTATTGTTGCTGAGATTACTTGCCACTTTTTTGTCAGCAGGAATTTGAAATGTTTCTCCCTCCTGTAGTCCTGCCAGTTATTGCTCCAGTCCTTGCATTTACTACCTGATGCCAAGGAAATCTCATGGTCTGTAAAGTTAAACTTTTATCTCACTGTATGTCTATTTTCAGCAGTGGTGCACAATGTTTTAGCTTTCTGCTTCCACAGAGGAATCTAAATGTTTTCAGACTTATCCTAATGACAACATGGAGTTGCACATACCAGATACAACAAGGTTATATCTACAACTTCAGCATACAAATTCATTCATTTTATGTAAGAAAGAATATTAACTTTATTGTGTTTCCATTCCAAGTTTCTCTGCCAAACATATTTCCCAAATAATTGCAGCCATTATGATTTTCCAGCTGAAAAAATTGCAGTATAGCAAAGTACTGCATGAAAATTCATAGCAGTTTGCCAGAAAATCCAGTTTTTTTTAGTTATCTTTCACTTCCACAGTTCGCATTCACTTAGGCACAATCATGACTAAAAAAAACCAAACAACCAAACCAAAAACAAAAAAATGACAGAAGTGATCTGATTTCCAACATTTCAGAGTTTGAAGGTTTTATATTTTCTGTGTTTTCACTTCTTTAAAGCTTTGTGTCTATAGACAGTTTGACCTCTCCAAGGCCCCTCTGTCCTGTCCCAGTCAGCCCCCTGACCCTTAAGGATGAAGATCCTTTCAGGTCTTCAGGATCTTCTCCCAAATGAAAAAATTTTCTTCTCCAGTTCATATTCTTGGGGTTGTTGAATGAGCTTGCAAGGTCTTGTTCTCAGCTTGAAGATATTGCTCCTTTAGCCTGTTACACAACGGCTTATGAATGTCACACATACTCAATCAGTTCTGAAGTTTTAAGGAAAATAGAAGGGCAAAACTCTACTGCTGCCATTGGGGAAAACAGGAACTCAGCAGGGTGGAGATGTGAGTTTACTGGAATCTGATCATCAACACTTCAAACTCTAGCAGTCTTTGACTTTTTTCCAATGAAACTATTCCATTTCAGCTCTGTGAAATGAAACTATTCCATTTCAGCTCTGTGAACTTTCCAATACATTTTCAGAAGCTTTCACATCCTGAAAGAGGGAAAGGAAAAAGAAAGGAGTGAGAGTGGTGAGGGGGGAAGGCCTAAGGGCACAAGGGAAAATGGTACAATCAATCAGAGAAATATAAAAAAAACCTGGAGTAGTGGAAAGGAAGGACACAGAGAAAGTCTTGTGGATTGAAATTTTTCAGGAGATGTGAGATTTGCTCTTGGAATTCAGGATAAGTAACAAGAGTCACACAGCGAGGCTGGGAGGGGAAAAGGAAAGGAATACAAGAAGAAGCCCTTGTTATGCAAGATGAATTGATGACATAGAAACAGTAATAGGTAACCCTCCAGTGCATGAATTATCTTTTGTTCTACTGTTTCTGGCAAAATGACAGGGTGCACTTTGTGGAAAAACTAGCTTGCTTCCAATGGTATACATCCTGGTAAATTTTAATACATATCTAGAAGAAGAAATCTTTCCATTCCCCACTGACAGTGCTGAAGACTCTTCATGTCTATTTTCACAGAACAAAGTTAGCGTCAATAAATCACTCTAATTTCTAAAGGCTTGTGCATGCTCCAAAATTTTGACAACATGAATTCTGCCTACAGCAGAGCAGTGTGAGAGGCATCTATTTTGGATGATGGATAGCTTTCACTGTACTGTGATGATTCAAGACCTGCTCAATCAGGCTCTGTCACCAGCTCACAGAAAGGAAGGAAAATGCTCACCACTGCTATTTGCCAGCAGTAGAGAGTGGGAGGAACCAGCAGCAGGGCACGTCCCCACCTCCCCTCTCTGCCTACACGGAGCTAAGAGGTGGCAAGGGTGGGAAACACGGAGACAACACATTGTTGAGGAAGGGGCAGTGCCGGTCTGAGTCTTCACAAGAAACAAAGCACCTGAATGGGATCCTGTCCTTCCAGACAGCAAATCTCTTTGAGAAACAAGAGGAAGGTAAGGTCAGGGAGATAAGGAGAAAAACACATTCTTTCCTTCACAGTTTATTTATCAACCCCTTACGATCAGTAGTATATTGTGATGTTTGAATATCTTTTCGGTGTCAACACCATGAATGCTGTAACACAAAGAACAAGGATGCTCTCTTGGCTGCAGAACAATCAAAGAACTTTTTTGCAGACTCTGCCCCATCTGGTGATCTGAAGGAGGGTGTGTGTAAGCTACTTCAATCCTCCACAGCGGGCAACTGCAGGCGGTATTTTGGACCTCAGTGTGTTGTTTGCGTTTCCTGACTATCACCCAAGCCTCTTATATGACTGCAGCATGAAATGTCCATGGAAGTGAATTCATGGTGTGCAGTTGGTCTGCAACTTCCCTGAGGACCAGGGGCAGAATATTTATGAATTAGCCTAAAGAAATAGTCAACTATCTGTGAATTGAAATATTTTAAAGTATAACTTTTGGAATACAGAATATATTTTCAACTTGATCATCTGGTTCACAACATTTTGAAAAGGCTGATAAAAAATAATAAATGCTCAAAACAGTTCTATGAATGTAAATTTTAAAGTATTAGCGGTAGTGAGGTCTCAACTCCTTTACGAATCTGATCTATATGAATTTCCACCAAAATAAACAGCATTTGAAGGACCTTGCTCCTTCACTAGACAGTGAATTTTGTGAGATTGAGGGGTGTTATAAGGCTGATCTTGCACATTGAATTTTTTAAACACAAGTTAATACATTAAGAAGGATGTAAAGCCACCATGACATAACACATAGAGTAAACATGAAAGAATGTACCAGTTCAATAGAGTAGGCCAGAAATAAAGCAGAGTTATAAAGTTAAATGAGTCCTAATAAAATGACTTCCCTGCTACCCAAAGCCTAACCTCTATTATGTTTTCTGAAAGAGTCTCTTTTTAGCAGTGTTTCCAAAAGGGCTGCTGGAGGCAGCTGCCTTCCCCTCTGTTTCTGAGCTACATAAACTGGTTAATGCAGTGCACAGTTGGTTTGGAGAGCACTAAGTGATTGCTATGTTTATGAAATCCTATTCCTGTTAGTCAAGGAAATGAGTTTGACTCACCAGCTTGTTTATGAGTTTTGCTTTATGAAAGCTACTGCTGACCTCAGACTGCTATTCTACCAGCAGTGCTCACAACTTCTGCTCAGGGTGGGATTTGCACAAGTTCCCATTTCTGCAAAGCTCTCCTGTTTATTCAGAGGTTGTGTTTTTTACGGCCTTAAAGTATTACAGTGGGAGTGGGTGATGTGTCTCATATGGTACAGACATACAATCACAGAAATGCAGAGCAGCACTTCTAATATTCTTAGTTCATTTACCCTGTGAGAGGATGATTTACTCTCTCTGATCACTGACTTCTCGTGCTAGTCCTTGCCAGCAAATATGCAAAAGCAGAATTGCTGCCTTTAAATTCAATAGTCACATCACAGGTTTTAAATTTAATTGATGCCTGAAAAAAAACAATATAAATTGACCTTTTATATCTGAGTCTGAGAAGCTAGAAGGTGAAATGTCAAGGATTCTGAAGCAGCTAGGATTATTGGTTTGAAACAGACTGAGGTCTCAGTGTTGCCACAGTAATAAAGTTAGCTTACTGGAGAAAAGAGAAAACAAAAGTAATATTTGAATCCCTTATAGAAATCTTGGTTTGAATGTTTCATTTCTGGGCTCTGCTTTCCACTTGATACAACCTGAAAAACTTTAAGACTTATCCACCTCTTCTTTCCAGGGGTGCAAAACACGTGACTGCATTCACTTCAGGCTATTGTTCTTTCTTCCTCTGTTTTAGCCTAGCTTCGCTTGGAAATGGAGGCTGGAAGTTAAAACCATGGCAAAACCCATACAAAACATATTTCAGCATGAGTCAGAGTTGTTTTGGGTTTTTTTTTCAGCTAAAGGGAAGTCAGGACAGAAGAGAAATCTCCCTCTATCTTCTATACATAGGGTTCATCAATGAAGATAAGAAAATTCCACATATGAGTTATATGGCTTGTTCAGAGATGCAAGCTTACACACCATTTGAATTTGAGCTTGTTTTTCAATGCTTCCGGGATTTTAACTTCTTAGGTAAGCATAATGTTACCCCTGACTATTGGAATTATAGAAAGAAGGGAGCTAGGAAAAATGAATCAGCAATTATCAGCTCTTTTTTTTCCTACTTCTGCTTTTCAGAGATCTGATATCTTAATTTTCTTTTTAAAGAATAAAAACTTTCAACCTAATGATATCCTTTCTTTTTTCATAGAAGGGATGTTCTATGGGTGCTGCCAAAAGACATTTAAATATATATTTCTCTTACCCTCCAAGTACCAGATTTCTCTTGCTTGTACTTTTTGTACCCCTTGTTATTTCTAGGGGGATAGCAGGACAGTGATGAGCCTCACACTGTTTTGCAGTAAAGCATGATTGTTGCTTTCCCTCCTTCTGGTCTTACAGTAAGGCAGCTCAGGGAGTTAAACCAGCAAAAAAACAAGCACAAAAAAATAGTTTTCTGCCAGCATAGCTGGAAGGAAAGGCAGGAAAGGCAAGAACCACAAAACCATGGCTAATATTCAGCAGGTCAGTGCAAGGGGCATCACCTGGAGATACCCTAATCCCAATTACATCAGACCCAATTTGTTGTGTAACATTCATTTTCTGGGGCTTACGAGCTAGCTTTGAGTATGCTAGAAATGCTCCAAGCACAGCCCTGTTCCTGGTGGCTGCCAGCAGCAGTAAATATAGAATGAAGCCAGCCTGTTCACAGTTCATATTGAGGTACTGTGTCAACAGCCTGTGATCCAAGGAATGCTTTTTGGACCACTGTCAAGTTCCTGAAGGACAGTGCAAAAACCAGGTCACAAGTGTGCCATGCTCTCCCATTTCCAGCTGCTGAATCAAAGGGAAGGAAAGGGAGCCAGAACGCAGTCTATCTGCTCCTGCAGATAAACTGTGCCCACTGATGTTGGTGCTGCATGAATATTCTGCAGCTGCAAGCTGGAGCTGAAAAGGTCCACATGGTTCCAACTTGAGATAACCTTTTCTCAACACCACACTGATTTTGAGTTTGGACAGGTTTTTAATATGCTAAGAAATCAAAATAATAAAACAAAACAAACCAAGACCTGCCTCACATTGCTTGTGTAGGAAACTCATTCTTACCTGAGTTTATGGCAATTTAGTGTCATTCTGGTCATAAGGCCCTTTTTTCCCTTCATTTAGGCCTGTATGGCTGTCTACTGTCACACTACTTCCAGCACTTCCTGCAGCCTTCTCTCTCCCAGCCATCATCAGATAAAGATAGGCTTTTATCATTGTCTTTGTTTGCCTTTCGAATAGTCTTCCTTTGCCTCCTTCTCCTCCCCTTGAAAACAATCTCAAACCTACGTGGTAAATTCACCAGCATTTCTGCTGCGAAACTCTTGACTCATGTGATGACTCTCATGTGTCAACTCTTGACTCTCTCACGTGTTCAGATCCAAAGCGGTACCCACCATACCTGCAGTCTCAGCAGATGCATTCGAATTGTGAAGCCCACGGAGAATGGTTACAGCTGGAAGAACAAAGACCCGTGGGGTCGTCTTGCCCTAAGAAAATAATCAGGCCATTAAGGGAGCTGCATTCCTGCTTGGAGATAAGAGAAAAGCTGGGCTAGAAAAAAAGCCCAACAATTTAAAAGAAAGAGCTGGGAGTCACCGACTTTGAATATCAAAGAATGTCTGATTCATTGCAGAGGCAGGTTAGCACACATCTGCGGACAAAGCTCGCTGAAGAAATGTGGGTTTAATGAAACGCATCTGCAATGCTTTTTTGAAAACATTGAGAGATTTTAATATAAAAAAAATCAAAATGGTCAAATGGCCATTTCCAACACACTTTAAAAAATATTAAAACCAGCTGATTTTCTCAAATGTTGGAGAGAAATTGAATACCCTGACTTTAAATTTCTTTTTTTTTCTACCATCAGTCTGAAGCAACTAATATTTTTTCAGCTGTACAAAAGTCATACAATGTAAATGCAAAGTGAAACTTTCCTTGTCATTACCTTTATATCCACAACCCACCCACGGTCACCCCCCACCCCCACCCCCCACCGCTAAAGTTAACATTTCTTTATTTTAAAGGAATCTTATTTCTGATATTGATCTCTGCTTTTGTAAACCAGTTGCTTCAGTCCAAACACCTCAAAATTTAAGAGTTTAAAACTACCCTTTAATTTTACAAACCCTTTTCTCTAACAAGTAACCCCAGTCCAGACTGTTTAGATAAAAAAGATAAAGTAGGCAGGTGCTACATTGATTTCCCATCTCGTCATATAGGTTAACAGGAAGGGCAATCAGAGAGATTGAAATACATCCCCCTTGGTGATGCAAGCTATTACAAGAATTAGTGATAAGCTAAAGATCTGGCCTTGCTCATGAATGGTTGGAAACACACCCGTTAACATGATTTTACCCAAGATTTCCTGTAATTCATGGACCTGAAGTTCACAAAGTGTCTCCAGACTTAGCAGTTGCACTCCACAGGAATTTGGGTAAACTTTCTAACCTCCAGACACACAAGTGAATTTCCCCCAACAACATCAAATAAGTCCAAACCTCCGATAACACTAATTCAGTGATCATGAACTGTGGCTGGTATTGCAATGAGAAAGGAAATTGTGAGACCTGCAAACATGATTATACCCAAAATTTATGGCAAAGTAAGGAGCTTTTGCAAATTTGTCCAAGAGGTTTGAGATATTTAGCTAATATTGCAAACAAGCGTGTTTTGCCTGTCAGAGTATGCTTCACCCATAGTCAGAAATTCTGCATATAGTTTGAAGGCTTGTGAGAAGGTGGGGGGTCAAAGAACAGGGATTGGACTGATGGTTTCTGAAATCCATACAAACGTAAAGGTAAGACTTCAACAGGTGTTTCCTTTAAATCAAAAATCATCACCACTGATATGATATTTTAAATCTATGTTGTATACTATTTTCTTCCAGAAATCTGTTTAAAACCAAAATGGATAATAACAGCTGTACAAAAAATTCTTATATCTGGGGAAGGGGATTAGGACATTGGCTTTGCTTTAGTTTCTTTTTTATTGTTGTTTTGTGTGTGGGGGTGTTTGTTGTTTTTTGGTTTGGGTTGGGTTTTTTTCCAATTTTTTTTCCTGTTTCTTTGCTGTTGACGCAGTGTTGGGAGCGGAGGAAACACATTGCTTACAAACATGCTCCACCCATCCAGCCTTCAGGAAACCAGTGCTCCAGACTCAGGACACTGACTGGAGCATCTTCCCACCACTGAGACCCCAGGCAGCCACAGACCCATTTCCACATAGGAAACACAGTTTATGATGTCATTACGTTATTATTTATTTTTTTGTTATTTTACTATTTTATTATTTCATGGGTTTATTATTTCATTATTTTACTATTTCATTATTCTACTTTAATATTTTTTTTAATTATTATTGTTAGTTTATTATTATTATTATTGTTGGGTTTCATACCATAACTGCTCCAAAATAGGAAGTGCATGGGCCTGCTGGAGAGAGTCCAGAGGAGGCCGTGATGATGATCAGAGGGCTGAAGCATCTCTGCTATGAAGACAGGTTGAGAGAGTTGGAGCTGTCCAGCCTGGAGAAGGGAAGCTTTTGGGGAGACCTTAAAGACTCTTCCAATGCCTAAAGGGGCTACAAGAGCTGGAGAGATATGTTCTGATAAGAACATGGAGGGACAGGACAAGGAGGAATGGCTTTGAACTAAAAGGGAATGGGTTTAGATTAAATCTTAGGAAGAAATACTTCCCTGTGAGGGTGATGAGGCACTGGCACAAGTTGCCCAGAGAAGCTGTGGATGCCCCAAGCCTGGAAGGATCAAGGCCATGTCGAATGAGGTTGTGAGCAACCTGGTCTAGTGTCCCTGTGCATGATAGAGGGGCTGGAAATGGATGGTCTTCAAGATCTCTTCCAACCCAAACATTTCTATGAATCTGTGATTCCATGAGTATTATTTATTGTTGCTACCATTATTATTATTGTTGTTGTTGTTGTTATTCCTTTTGAAGATTTATTAAAAGAACTGAGATGACTGCACATTGTGCCAGTCAACAGGTAACAGGCAAGGAGTCCCCTGACAGACAGCATTTCTACAAATCCATATTGCAGGGAAGAAAAAAAACATTAATAATCTCATGTCTAGTTCACTTCTTTCTTGCCTCCCTATAAGCCCCAGAGTTACAAGGTCATTTTTGCTATACATTGTAAAATTAGCATAGGGACAAAATCACCATAATGGTGACACAAAACAAGTCTGCACTTGGCTTGGCTTGTTGGCACTAAGTGTCAGAATAAAGCAACAAAGCATATTTTCTGTCAATAAATGAGTTGCATTTATTCCCTTCAGTTTGCTATCTAAGTAGATAATATTTCTTCTGTTCTCATTTCTGAAATATCTCTTGTGTATCCCTGAACATAATAAGGGAACACTGACCACACCAGCTACTTTTGGATTTCTAAATAACTTGCACAGAATTTAACAAGATGTTTGTTGGTAGTTTAGTTTCTTAATCTGGGAAGATACTGCCCTAAGAATGGCTAAAAATCCACAGGTGTAGGTGCTAAATGCTTGGGGAATGTTGATATCTGAAGAATGCTGGCCTGAATTTCTGGCACAGATAAAGCTGCCCACAGTTCCTGGCTCTGCACATCTCCTTTAACAGTTAAAAGTTACTTGATTTCTCATTTGGTGATTTCTCCATCTGTGAAACAGAGCTAACACTCCAGTGTTTTCCAACATGCCTTGAGAAGTGCTGTACAAAACACTGACTGCCAGTATCTTCCTGGGATAACTGGAAGGACAACTCAGTCATAGGTCACATCAGTGGGTTATTAAAATATAATCACTACACTGGGTTTGTGTACGTGCAGCACATTCTTTTGGAGTCATTGTTTCAGTGCTGGGAGGGGAGTTGCCTGCTCCAACTCCACCCGCTTTGCCAGGAAGATGTATGATTTGAAGGACTTGTGAAGGAGGAGGAGGGGACAGAGGAGTTGAGCAGGCAAAGAATCTTCAGTGCTCCCAAGGACTTCCAAGGATGTTCAAAGATGACCAATAGCCAGCACTTGCTTTTCCACAGCAATCCCTCCCCCAGCAGCAGGTAATAGAATCACTTAGGTTGGAAAAGACCCTTGTTAACCCAGCTGTTAACCCAGCCCTGCCAAGTCCATCACTAAAACCATGTCCCTAAGTGTCACATCTACAAACCTTTTAAATACCACTAGGGATGGTGACCCTACTGCTTCCCTGAGCAGTCTGTTCCAGGGCTTGACAATCCCATTGGTGAACAAATATTTCCTAACATCCAATCTAAACCTTCCCTGCAGCAAGCTGAGACTGTTTTCTCTCATTTTATTGCTTGTTATATGGGAGAAGAAACTGACACTCAAAATGAAGCAGCTGTTAGAAGCTGCAATACATCTTTGGTTCTCTCAGCCTCATGAGTATCCAGATAGATGAAGTGCAGATACAGTCTCACCTGTTTGGGATACCTGTATGCAGGGTGGTGTGTTTGCAGGAGAAGGGAGGGTGGAGAACACACCTGCACAGCAAAGCAATGAGGGATGCACTCAACATAGCAGCATGTGTGAAGCATCCTGCTTCCCGGTGCAGACCTTCATCTGCATCAGAGGGACAGCTGCTCAGACAAATCTGAGGCCTGAGGAATCTCAGTGAGAAAGAGACCACAACATCCCTGGAAATGGCAGCACCTGTCTCTTTCCACACGGCAGAAAAACTGCTGGACAGCTGGGATATTTGCAGGCCAAGGAGAAACAGGACTGCTATGGAGGTAAGGGACTTCTCCCCACAGATGATTTACATTAACTCTGACAGAGGGTGAACAGTAACCTAAATCTTCTTCTTTCCCAAATCACCCTAAAAAGCACTGATAAACCTGTTCAGGAGAAAACAAAGCATTGAAATATGGTCATTTCCTTGAGGGAAGCATGTACATACCCGTGTTGATTTCAGCTGGAATAGACAAAATTTACTTCACAGTGGCTGGTGTAGGGTTGTGTTTGGATTTGTATTGAACACAGAGTTGATAATATTGGGATGGTTTTGGTTTTGCCGAGCTGGGCTTATACAAAGCCAAGGCCTTTTCTGCTTTCTGCACACTTGCCACACTGGTGAGGAAGCTGGGGGTGCATGGAAGGCTTGGAGGTGACACAGCTGGGACAGGTCACCCCAACTGACCAGAGGGGTATTCCAGACCATGTGACATCATTGTCAGTACACAAAGTGGGGGGAAGACGGAGGAAGCGGGGGACATTTGGAGTGATGATGTTTGTCTTCCCAAGTGTCTGTTACATGTGATGGGGCCCTGCTCTCCTGGAGATGACTTAACACCTGCCTACCCATGGGAAGCTGCAAATTAATTCCTTATTTTACCTTGCTTGTGTGTGCAGCTTTTGGTTTCCCTATTAAACTGCCCTATCTCAACCTATGAGTTTTATGGCTTTGACCCCTCCTGTTCTTTCCCTAATCTCACTGGTGGAGAAGTGAGCCAGTGGCTGCATTGGGCTTGGGTGCTGACTGGGTGAAAGCATGACAATACCTCTAAAATTTTTCAGCTAAAGAGCATTTAGCAAACCATTTTCTCAGTTCACAAACAGCATCCATCCTTCCCTAAAACATATTCCCGTTTAAAAGAAATCCAAGCCCAGCAAAATGCCTCCTTCAAGCTCATACATACCAGATAAGATTGCTTAGACAGTGTTTACTTTCTGGGATTTAGAGACTGAGTCACTTTCTTTTCCTGTGCTGTATTGTTTCAGATTAGGACATGCGAAGTTCACTGCCAGAAGTTCTCACTACTGGGAAAAGACATACTGGGAAACTACATATTTTATTGTTGAGGGTTTTTTTGTTCTAACATGACCTTTGTTATAAAATAGCTACACAGAGGGAAAGAGAAAAGGAAAAGCTACAGATGAGTCTGGTAACTAGTGGAAAATGTAGAAGCAAGGCAGCAGTTTCACAAGGCTGCTAGTATGGCCTCAGGGTACTCTGACAAGAAATTGCCCTCTTGCTCTCTCCTCTTTACAGGATGGTTGTGACAGCCCTCCTGCCAAGCGCTGCCACAGGAGAGGGCAAGAGGGAAGCCTGTGCAGCAAACACAAACCCCCTTTTCCCTCAGGAAAAGCAATAGAGGAAGGGAAGCAGTCACAGTTCTGTTAGCTCTCCCCACCCCATTCATCACAAAGCTCAGAGGGGCATTGCTCAGGATCTGGGGCAGGACAAAGGAGATTTGCCACCCTAAAGCTGTGGCAGAGTTAAGTCCATCTCCTCTGGCTGTGCAAACCCCAAGTGTCTTCACTGTGTAACACAGGATGCTTTTGCAGAAGAGGGGTGCTCATCATTGTGAGCTGCATTGAAGCAATTAAAAGGGGAAAAAAAAAAGACAAAAAAAAAGTTAAAATCAAGCTCTGCTGATAGAGTTCTTACATCTCAATACTGAGTCAAAACTCCAAAATTTTGTGTTAAAATTTGACCTTTGTTACTGTTTTCCAACAATTTTGAATTAAAATACTTTTATCTAAGGAGATGCAGTGCTGCATATTTTCTTTTAAAATAGCAAACTGAGAATTTGCAATGCTTAGAATGGTTTTGAGTTTTCACTGTTTCAGCTAAGAAGCACACCAGTTTACAAGATGTCATGAATCTACAAAATTTGCAATTTAATTTAAATTATATACTTTACCAGACTTTCTTATTCAGAATTTCTTTATACAGTAATAATATTTTGGCACTGCTGGTGTAACAAGGGAGTTGTCTCATAACATGCATTTCTTCAAGTCATCTCCCTCTACAGGATGTAAAATTGCTCCTTTCCACTTTCTTCCCAAGATTTAGAGAAGTTAAAAATACAGAATAGAACTAAATTACCAAATCTGTGATCTACATCCTAAAGCACTCAATCCACTGCAACATCTCTGCCCATCCAGAACAGAGCCTTTCCAGGTAGCAGAATAGGCTTCTCAGGAGGATACTAATGCAAAGAAAGAAATAATAGGGATCAAGAAAAGCATCTTACTATACCCAGATTTATAAGTTCTGCATTCTCATTTTAAAAATGATGAGCTTTTTAATTCAGCCTTACAACTGCACTTCTATTTTCTTTCAAAAACTAGTTTTATACTATTTATACTTCAGAGCAATGGTTTCCTTGCCAGTAGTTCACATTTCATGCACCTAATTCATGTTTATTATTGACATATAGACTGATTGGTGAGTCATATTTGCACACTTACTCAGCACTAACTAAACTTACCACTGTTTACATGGTCATTTCTGGATTTATGTCCAGCACTCCCTGTTTTACTGCATCAATCTTGTAATTAAAGTTTTAAGAAAGTGTGAAAGTCGGCTTTGAAAACCCTGTGCCTTTTACATTGAGAATGATATTTGTGATTAATTCTTTAGGCAAGTTTTGTTTTTGAAAACCTTATTTTACCTCTTATTAAGCAAAGGCAGATTTCTACAGGCCAGCACTATGACAGTTTTGACTTTGTCTTACAAGGGACAAGTTACATATTTTAGCTTATATTTTTGGCTTTTACATTGAAGCTGAAGATGTATATGGTCTAAAGTGAAAATTATAAGATCTTTTTACTTGGAATAGTGTAAACTCCATTAAGAATGCATCTTATTAAAACTGCCTCTCAGATAGTTGAAAAAAAAAGTTATTTCAACTTGAATTTTAAAATTTCTATCCATGTCTCTGTAGAATACCAAGGCCTTTGAATGCTGATTTAGGAAATTTTGTCCAAGTGGTTCTTTGGGTAGAGGATGGTGAATATACCACATACTTTTAACTATCACTTACATTAATAATTCCAAAGAGATTCTAAGAAATGTGAGCGTTCTCTTTCACACATTACACAAAGCCCAAATGTCATGCCAAAAAATTTTTGGTTTGGGTATAAACTGCTAAAGAAATTATTATTATGTAAACCAGTGTAATTTCCTTTATGTCAAGTGAATTTTTTAATTCTTCAAGAGGAAGGCTAACCATGCCAGTCTAGATTACTAAACCATTCAGTTTTCTGAAGGAACCTTTATGACACAGTGTTCTATTCTGCTCGAATATTTTTTGTTTGTGAAGAAGAGAGAACAGAGTTTAGTGAGATTAGGAATTAAGATATGTGAAGGAACACCATGTGAGTTAAAGACTGCAAATGAGAGCAGTGAGTGTGTGCATAGTGTATCATAGAATCCTAAAATTCTTTGGGTTGAAAGGGAATTTAAAGGCCATCTAGTCCCACCTCCCTGCTATGAGCAAGGACATCTTCAACTAGATCAGGCTGTTCAGAGCCCCATCAAACCTGACTTTGAATGTTTCCAGGTATGGGGCATCTACCACTTCTCTGGGCCACCTGTTCCAGAGTTTCATCACCCTCATTGTAAAAAACATCTTTTGTATATCTAACCAAATCAGCCCTCTGGGTTTAAACCTTTACCCCTTGCACTGGTGGATCAGTCTGATAGCTGATGCACTAAGAAAATGTCCTAAAAAATTTCATATTTTCTAGCCCTATCTTGTTAGGTCCTTGTTGGTTCACAGTCCTTGACCGAGCAGTAGAGTGGAATAGACTCTGGATTTAGGTGCCAAACATTTCAGCCCAACTCAATTTATCTTACACTTACCTACCATTTGAGCAGGAGATTTAAAGGCATCAAGGTTATGGCTATACGGAAATGTTGGACTTGTGAGAATCCAGCTCTCTCTCTCAGCGGTGTGACTTGCCCAAATAATGACATTCACTGTTAGAGATGGAATTATTCTCTCTAGGTGCTCTTGTATTCCTGTTAGCAGCACTGAGAGTCCTTGTAACACACTGTACACAGAAAACTAGTAACACTAATGTATTTTCAACCTTGTAAGTAAACATGATTGAGTGTTCCAGGTTTTTCAGTGCTGCTTAACGAATCCTCCACCTACACATATACCGTAATTCTTTGTTCTGATGGCCAATAAAGTACTTAACCTGGAGCAGTGTTTTGACTCTCCCAGAGTGCACTGTGGGCTCCCTGCACTCCCTGTCTTTGCACCAAGCTGATCTTCAGCTGAGTTATACAATAGAGAGTGCATTAGCTAAAGGTGGGAAAAGCTTCAATTACCTAAATAGCTGAAGGTCTAAAAATAGTTGCTCAGCACCAGCTCACACAGCCACAGCCAGGGTTTACCAAGGGCTGAGTTCCGCTGTGCATATATGAATGCACAGAAAGTGTCCGCTTTAAGTCAGTAAAAGACCCAAAATATCTGTTAATTTTTCTGCATTACATTAGGCAACTACATGCATTAAATTATTATAGCCATCAGTGGACTGGATGTTCAACAGCAAAAGTGTCTTTGAAGCAGTAGCACTGCCAAGTACTTTCTTGTCTTTCCCACAAAGTCTGCCCTGTTTCGCTTCTCAAATAAGAAAACCAACAGGTAAGTTAAAATATAACTACCAGAAAGACAAGAATTCTTATCTCCAGGGCACAATGGAAAAAAAAGCAGCCCAGAGTAAATCTCATCAATCCCTCAATGATGAAAATCTAACGCAGCAGCTGTTTGCCTGGGAACAGTCTCTCAACACATTTTGATTTCACAGCACTGAACTAATCTTTTCTGGAGAGCACACGGAAGCAGCAGCTCTCCTTGCAGACGAGGGGGACTGTTCCTCTCTTCTGATACAAGTCAGTGGCTGCTGTAGCCCTGACACATTGTTTAGAACTGTGCTGTGGGCACGGTGGGATGGGAGAGGGAAAGGATGCCCACAGCTCTGGGAACCTTCAAAGAGGAGAGGCAAAGTCATGCACATCCTCTAATGAAAAGTAAATTTTAAGCTGGTAACAGAACATTTGCTTGCAAGGTGCATAATTAACCTTAAAAACTCAAAATGCCACTGGATTTAAAAGCTGAGCTGGGGGCAAGAAGGATTATGTTGTTATAATACAGACATCTATAGACACATTAGGGAAAGAAAGACAGCTGCCCTTACAGTGTATATTTGTGCATTTGAACTGGTTTTTGCCCACAAGATTAAGTCAGCCAAAAAAGTAATGTCATTAAATCACTGAAAATTCCAAGTTACACTGCAATGAACATGTATCATTTTGGTGAAGTACTCCTTTATAATCACAATTTCTTGGCAATTTAGACTGAAAAATCTTTCACTCCTGAAAGAAAGTGATAGACATAACAAAGTCTTAAAACTTTCTTATCAATGCTTCTGTAAGCATGATGACAAACATAGATGTTAAAGTTTTCATGTGAAGAAGCACAGTAGAAAGCAAACATAATATACCGCACTTTCTCTAAACCACAATACTTTAGTGCATACAATCTCAGTTCTTAAAGTTGTTTTTGTTTTAATACAGTGATTGCACTAATTCAAACTTGTGTGTAGGACTGAGGAAAATGACTTCACTGCACTACTTCCAGATATCTCACAAGTCAGGGAGTGTGTGTTGGTGTTCTTTTAGAATTTTAGTTGTAAACCTACAAAACTTCCTTCACAGATATTTTCAGCATCTTCTTATGAAGGAAAGCAGAATAAAAATAGCAATTCTGATCTTTCCAAATAATATAATTTGGCAAACTTAGATGAGCTTAATTTTCCTATTAGAATAGAGTACATTAATTTCAAGTGGTCACAGTAGGTGTAAAAACCTTGTAAAAAAATGTTGAAACAAATTTAAATTTTTTTCTAACAATCTCACTTATATTTTATGCATTGTAATTACATGAAAATATATTAATATTATAATATTAGAATGTAATAACAGATTGCTCATAAATCCAATGCAATTTGTCAACTGTTTTGATACCCTGGCATTAAAAACTGAAAGACACCTGCACAACTCTTAAATACAAGTACTACACAACAAAATAAGTATTTCAAAAGTATTTCAAAATAAGTATTTCATATACTATGAAGATAAAAGTCTTGTGTTAATTTCTTATGGATGGCAAGTTTTTATGTAGATGCATATGTAACTCTGGAAATCAGCATTATAAGATGCAACTTTACTAGTAGTTTTCTTGAATTCTCTAGATCTTTGGTAGTTTAGGTCAAAGCAGGTTTTAGTTCTTACTGCTTTAAACACCTAGGTGCACAAAGGAATGTTTGGGCTTTTTTTACCTGGATTCTTTACAAGTGATTTTATTTTTCTGCCAAGATTTTTGCATTAAGTGCATTTCAGAAAATAACATTTGTTCCCAGCCGTGACCCTTAATTCCTTAGGAAAGCAAGTGCAGACCACTTCTCCTGCCAATAAGAAGCACGAATATCAAATATCCATGGCTTTTTATGTGCAGTGAGTATAATGCTGAAGGGAAGCATCATCCTTGACTGCCAGCTTTTGCACTGATATTGTTTGCATTCTCTGTGGTACATGTTTTTTAATTTCTGTAGCATTTTTGTTTTCATACTTGCATCTCTATATGAAGAAAAATCTGATCAGCTGCATATTAGTTGGCTATGAAAGCATTACCTTTAGAGAAATATATGCTTATATAAACAACAAAGTCCTGTTTCTTCACAGTGAAACTAGTGCACATTTGTCTATTCATCTCAGACACAGCAAGCAGTCAGAATTATTAGGGAGAAGAATAAAGCGGAGAAAATAGCAATGTTCATAATTACAGCTTGAGCAATTTTCCATTGCCATTGTTTGTGCTGTGAAAGACAAAGAGATACAATTTGAAAATTGAAAAAAGCCTTGCCACCAAGATACTGAAACAGTTGAATCAATAGTTGAATCATCTGCATATGGATGACTGATCTAAAGTAAACAATTCTGTGATAAATTAAGGACTATTTGTTTTTCACTTACTGCAAAATGAAAGCATGTTATTTTTAAAAGAGACAGCCATTACACAAAAGGGCTGCCCTTGCCAATCTGTTGATGCTTAATTCAACAGTTTTTGTGTACTTTAGCATCCAAGATCACAATATTTCATTCTGTTGTGCACTTTAATTCAAAATATCCAGTTGTGTTTTGACTACCAGCTACACATCTCTGCTTGGGTACCTCTGGTCAGCCTGAAAATCACAAAAAGAAATAAAATGCCTATTTTACGTAAAGCCGAACAGAACAAGTTTAAAATAGGACATTCATACATAAAATCTAGGCTCATTTTACAGTTGCTCCATCCCCACTCTACCTTCTTGCATTGAGGCTTGTAAGTTCGTTGTACCTTTCATTAAAATTTTCCTGATGACTTCTCAATGTCACAGGCTAGAAGATGATCAGAAATCTGACGAGGGCTATCTTCCATCCTTCAAACTAAGGCAGCATCAATCTCAGCTGTCATTCCTGTAGAACATTTACCTAACCTGTCCTTCGCAATTTCAACATGCCACCAGCGCTCCACAACTTTTCTGCACAGCACTTCCTTATTTCTAAGGAAGATCCTTAACTAGTAATTAAAGTTCCCTTTTTGCAAGTTAAATACACAGCTTTCTGATGCATTTCTTGTCTGTATGGGAGAACAGGCTGACTGGCCTTTGCAACTTTTTTTTTTTTTGCATTACGAGGCTTATTTTCCCATATTAGATAAACCTCTAAACAATTTTTATCATTCCCTTGGAGACCTTTTATTCTATATCTTTGACCAGGTTGCTACATATTCTATTCTCTCCAAATTAATTTTCTTTCATTAATATTGTTTAAAACACAGCACTGCCATGGAAACCTTGTTGCACTGAATGATGAAGAAAAAAGGTTGTTCCACTCGGCCACATAGCTCATCTTCTACTTTCACTCCTGTAGAAGTGCTTACTTTCTCACATGTACAGCACTGGTATCTCATACAACCCAGGGGCCGCAGTCATTCCTAGGTCCCTTTCTACAAAATGTTGTTAACTTAATTGCTTTTTATTCTGTTCTTCAGAATTATATAATTCAATATTCTGAATCCTTGGATTCTGGTCTCCACGTGGCAAGGTGATGTTTTCTGCTGAGATGCAATGCTCTGCACTTGTCCTTGTTGACTCGTATTCACCAACTTGTCAAGGCCAATTTTAAGGTTAAGCCTGTCTATACATGGTCATGCTTTTCCAGCTTAATGTTACCTCTAAATTTAATGACTCTTATTTCATGATCCCGTCATTAACACAAACTATTGATGAGTGCCACACAGAGGTCATATTCCCTGTCTTTAAGCTGCTGAATTCTGGGAACAGTTTTGCAACTAGTACTGCACAGAGCCTTCAGCACATACAACTCAACATGCTCCCTTGCCAAAAAAAATCAGGTGAAACAAGGCAACAATATTTGATAAAACCAGAATGCATAACAATGCTGTTTTTATCTGTTAAGAAAGCCTTCCATATTTTCAAAGGCAGAATTAAATTGTTTAGATATGATTTGTTTTGATAAATCTGTGTTGGCCATTTCTTAGTTCTTTGTTTTCTTCAAATACATTTGGAAACTCTCCTGTAATTGCCCAGCATTTCTTCAGAACATTCTAGTAAGCAGTGAGGCAATTTGCCATCTAGCCCTTTTCTTCCTCTTTAAAATATGATAGCAGGTTTTTCCTTTTATTTCAGCCTTCCATTGTTTTGCTCATCCTTCAGAGGTTTCCTGAAGTGGTGCAAATAACAGACATATCAAGATCTCCCCTCTGGAGTTAACAAGGAGTGCTGTCATGGTCCTTCAGTTTCACTTGGAACACACTGAATATGGCCATTTTTCTCACCTGAGGATGGACTCCCTCCTCCTACACACAGCAGCTGCTGAGTGCCTTGCACATGTGCTGGAGCTTTCTGTGCAAGAGCAGTCACAATTGACAGGCTAACAGGTGGTATAAAACAATCAGTACAAAACCTGTGGCCGTACAGTACCCGTAAATGCATGAATGCCATAAGAATAACACATCCTATTCCACAATCTGCTCCTTTTAGAATCTGTGGGAGAGAAAAAAGATAATAAGCCAACTCCCCAGACTTTCCCAAGAAGCAAGTTTTATTAGGAAATAGTACAAGTTTTCTTGTTATTTGGGCTCCATGCTGTATTACTCATGGGAAGGAATATGAATGAAAAAAAATAGGATGATCACCTCCTACAGTAGAGAAATCTCTGGTAATCAATACTGTTTGGTAATATTTAAGGCCAGAGATAATAGCTGCTCCCATCCTGTACCCAATGTCATCACATTCAAAATTTCTTCTTAGCAATGTCTGCAAGGATGTAATCAAGAATTCAGTGGAAAAACACAGACTTTCTGTTCATGTGTGAATAGTCAACTTTCACCTTCACTTACAGACCTGAGAATATACTTTAATACACAATTAATTTCACTGGAACAAGTTAGAAGTGAACACATAATCTTTTGAATGAGGGAGGACTTTGTTCCTCCAAAACATTCTAATACAACTGAAGAAAATAAATCTACAATTCTACAAGTAATTTTTTCCTCTGCTCAGTATGTGTCCACTCTCATGACTACTTTCCAGCACTGTTCTCACATGAGTTCTGCCTACTCAGACTTTCCACACCAATAAGGAACCCGATTTATGCAAGACTGAGAGAAATGTTTTGGCTGAGAAGGAAAGCAGCTCTCCATGCAATAACAGTGAATAGTAATCAGGAATTCAGAGTTCTCAAATGATGCTGAATGGCCAGACCTGATCCAACTGCAGTAAAGTTAAGCCAGGTGCTAGCAGGAGTGTCTTAGGAGGAAGAGGAGATAAAGGAGGAAGGAGACACACACAACACAGCACATAAACAGGGGTCTTCTCGAAGGAGAGAAAAGGGCCTCTCCAAACTGATGTGACAGATCTTGCAGAGCTTGGTAGAAGCTGGGGAAAAAGCTGGCAGGAGGAGAGAAACCAGCTGCATTCAGAACTTACTTCACTCTTAAGTGGTCTGGTTATCATATGATCTTTAAAAGAAGTAAAAGAATAAAAAATCACCACCTTTAAGGCATAGAGTGTAATTTAATCACATTTCTTGATTTTATTTATGTTTGAAGGGCTGTTGCATAAACACCTATTTTCAGAATGTCAGCAAAATTACTTGGAGTCACTGAACTATGCAAGCTGTTTAGCAGATAATTGGCACACCCTACTGCTGAAGGTGGGTGATTAATTCTGTTCTGTATTTCAGATGTAATATGAAGGCTTAGGCCAATATCTTTTTATGATAGTTGTGTTGGGTCATTGGCTAGTGGAAAAAACAAGTTTAAAAATCCCCCACAAACCCAACAAAAAAACCAATTAAAAATTATCACACAATTCTTTTTTTTTTGCCAAAAATGACAGGTGCATCACAATATACTAAGTGTCTCCTTTTGGTACACTAAATGTATTATGTTAAAATAACTATTCCCTGAATATGCTTGATAGAATTTCAGAATTAAGAGAAAACCAGTTACATTTGGCTTTGGTCTTTGTTCAGTGTTAAACAATCAACATCTGCTTTTGAGTGGAGGAGTTTGATGGTGAAGAACTGACATAATTATCTATTTTTGCCCTCACACCTCCAAGGGAGCGACACAGTTCTTCTCAAAGACGTGTATCAGCCAGGAGTCCTTGAGCTCACCCAACCAGGCATGTTGCAGGCTTGCTCTGGATCTCACAACCTCATGAGATCCTTTCCAGGATTCCAAGTGTTCTTTTTCAAATACAAATGAAGTCAGAACAAGCTGGCAGAAAATTGGACACTTTTTTTTTTTGTACTAGAAGCTCATGGTATCTTCCTCGGTTACATTAAGTACTTTTGATAAAAGCAAGGAGCCCATGCACCAAAAGTGGTTAGTTTTGCATTATTCCTTGGGGAGAGATGTCTGCCAAGTTAACTATTCCAAAACCAAATTTCTGTCCGTGAACAGCAGTAACAGGACTCATTTGATTTATAAAGAAGTTAAGGAGAGGCCTGTCTAGGAGAGCCTAGGAGGTGATGTCACACACACCAGACAACGTGGCTCTTTGCAGAGGGCGTTTGGCTGATTAGAGGTGCGTGCTTCACCAGCTCTGAGTATGGAGAGAAGGGACCATTTCACCCAAAATCACTAGCACATTCCTCCCAGAGAAGATTCCTCCTTGGAGCCTCAATGCAGAGAGCTGCCACTGATAAACTCCAGATATTCAAAGGACTTCTCTCGCCTCTCATCTGTGGACAGTGTCCAGTAATACTTCTGTGCCTCCATCTTAATAAAGGGTGGTGATCAGCTCCTGTCTGTGAAAAAAATCCAGGCAAAACAAACTTCAACCGCCTTAGTCACCCTTCTTGATAAAGTTCCACAAGACCAGACTGTTCTTTATCCTGATTCCACAACTTCAAACTAAACACCTCTGGCTTCTCAGTGGAACATACATCTATCTGAGCTATTATTCGTCCAGCACTAGAACCAGCCAAAGAGCACAAATCAGGACACGCTCCATCTGGAAAAGCACCTATTTTAATATGTTATACGCATCATTTTCTCGAGAATAGTACTACCCTGACCCTAGCTGGTGTGTGAATGGGGCATTCTTTGGTAACAATAGAGGTAACAACCCCCTAATCAAGAAAAGTGGTGGCACATTGTTACAGGTAGAACTTAGAGTTCTGATGCATCAGGGCTTAGCAGCTTTTTGAAAATTAAAGTTATTTAATCTTGAGTCACCATCAGTTATCGCTTCATTGCTGCAGAGCATAGGGACAGAACAAGCTACAATCATATTTTCTAGCCAGCACTTTCTTCCTGCCATGCACTTCTGTGCAAACCATTTGTAGGTATATGACTGTAAAACAATGGCTGTAACCTGACAAAATTCTGAAGAAACTCCTTAAAAAAAAAAAAAAAAATCAATCAAACAAAAACTTTGTTGCAATTCAAAATACATTGGCCTTTGAGCCCTGCTTGCATAAGGTACAGGCTGACACTAGTTTCCTGAATGCTGGCAGTGTAACCACGGTGCAGAAAGGCAGAACTATTTTGACTCACAGTTTGGGAAGCATTAAATCATTCATCTGAGCACAAAACAGAAAGAAAGTTGTGTGCTGCAGCAACAGGGAGATGCTCAATGTCTTCTGTATTTATTAAATAGACAGTTTAAGCAGGTCTCATCACTACTTCCAGTGCTGTATAAACTTGAGAAAAGTGATGAAACTTTAAAAGGAAGGGTAGGACTTTTACTTTTGGTAAAGTTTGCATGATTTCAGTTTTATAACTTTTCAGTACCTGAATGATGACTGATCTTAAATAAACACAAGAAATGTCACAGCATCTTTGTAATGAGATATTTGTTTTAACTAAGGAGCCTCACGCTGCACTGTGGTTTCTTGGTTAAATAAGCTGAATCTCCTGTCCCACTAATTGACAATCACGTCAGTTTTTCCATTCCAAGTGACTAATGGAAATTTGAATACCACACATGCTTTTTTGCCTGAAGTTTTCTTAACACTTCATGACGCCAAAGCATTTGTGGGTTAGTCTGTATTGATTTTTCTTGTTAAGCTTTGTTGCTCAAAGTCAGTAAAGTCTTGTTAAAAAACAGCAGTGCCAGATCATCTCAAAGGTACAGAGACCTCACAACATTCATCAGTTTTGTGGTGAGCTAAAGCTTTTTTAATCTTCCATAGAGAGGAATATGAGGACAGAAATCATTCACCAAATCCCAACTACCAAGGTTTTGGCAACAAAATATGTCAGAAATTTTAAAGAACAGATCATCTTTTACCAGCAAAAAATCTGCTATTTATCAGAAGATTTGAAGAAATTGGGCTGTTAAACATATATGAAGGTTAGTTTTTTATTTTCAGACAAAGGTTCCAGGAACTTGGTTGTATCTTGATAAATTCTTGACAATATCTGAGGAATTGTACAAACTGAAAATAAAATATGGATGCTTGCTGGATAATTCAGTTGCTGGACAAATAATTTTCTGTATCTTCTGTGAGGACTATAAGGAAAGAAAACCTCATATTTGGAAAAAAGTTTCTTTTCCATGGTACCTCAAAAACAGAGGCAAAAATGTGTTCTGTTGCCACCTACATTTAGTAACAGTGGTCCTCATTCATTAGTGGAATTTGGAATGGCAGACTGATAAATCTTTATATCCCAGAGACTTCATCTCTTTGTGAGTTTCATCTTAAATCTGGATGGGGTCGACTGTCTCTAGACAAGTAGTAAAACTTGCAGCAGAAATTCCAGAATACCCTGTACAACTCCAGAATACCCTCTATTAATTATCTTCCAAAAATTAATGAAACAAAATGGGTTTAGAGTATATTTGAAAAAGGTGTGAAAATAAATTTATCATGTACTGGTGGTAAACATATCATTCACCACATATTCAGAATTCTTCTCTAGATGCTGCCTAATATCTAAGATTAATGTAGCATTCAAATTTAGATTCCTTAGTTTTGGTGAAGGAACGAAAAAATTTTCTTCCTTAACTTTCTGGATCATCTTTGGCATTTCTAAAGTACTAAATCTTTATAATACTGAGAGTGAATCAGGGACAGAAAATAATATGTCCCACAATAGAAATTAATAAAATTCCTTTCATGGGGGGCAACACCACATGGTAAGCTTGTTATTTAATATCCATCAAAATAATTTGGGCAGACAGATTAAGAAAAGTGCTAAAATTAGCATCGAAATCAAGTGGGTAACAACTCCTCCCTGTGAAGTCTTCCAGAACTTTATCCTTTAGCCATTTGGGAGAGCACAATCTAACTCTGTAGATGCTGAGCAGGGTGCCACCCTGTAGGTGAAGCTGAAGGGTTAATAACCTTCCTGGCTCACTCAGTTTGGAGAGAGGTCAGACAGCGACTGTTCCATGCTCAGCAAAAGCAGGAAGAGAGAGGGCTGTTATAGCAGGCATTTTGAAAAATAGATTCATGTTACAAGCTCCAAACAAAATGCATTGGCCAAGATGAGGGGTTGGCAGACACTTAAAGGAGTGTTTTATTGTTGATTAAGAGGAGGGTTGCCATCTATTTAAACTGTTTAAATAAAGGCTAAACAGGTTTGGTCAGTGCGTATTTTCTATGAGACGTTCTAGATGAATCCATTCTTTTCTTCCCCTATATCCTTCCCTGTCCTAAAAAAAAATACAAAAGAAACCCCCAAAACCGATCAGAAAAACCCCATCAACAACCCACGCCAGCCCCTCCTCTCCCCCCCACAAAAGCCACACAAAAATGCCAAAACAAAATCCACATAGGTCTTCTTTATATTTCTTTTTGAATACTCTCTAATACATTTCCAAGTCTCTCTTTCTACCCTCTCCCAGGAACTCCATTACAAATTTTGCTCATGTAGCCTAAGGAGAGGAAAGTTGTCAGCTGTTCCTCCCCTTACACAACACACCAAAGAGCTACAGCAGTATCTCAGCCCTTGAGCAGTACAAATACTGAATGTCCTGGGACACTGGATCCCAAAATACTTCACAACTTATGATGTATCTGCTCATGGTATAAACTGAAACTGCTTCTGAACAAGTTCAGCTTGTCGCCGACAACTAATTAAAGTCTACAAAACTGAACAAGATTTTGAGGACAGAAAACAAAACACTGTCTTTGTTCACAACATAATCAGTAAGAATCTTCCAAATGTAGAGGTTAGTTGTTAGGTAGTAAATTTCTGTCCTGGAACAAGTAACTTCCCTGGTATATGACAAAAATTGTTGAAATACTGATAGGTCCAACAGCCTGTGTGAGCAGAGGTCAGTTCATAAGAGGTTGTTCATTAACTGACCTATCTACACAAGTGTGTGTCATTCATATGTGCTCATCAAATGCAAATATTTTAATCTGAGGATTGTTCATCAGCATTTTCCTTTGCTTGTCATTTGTGGGGGTGCAACTATCAAATAAAACAACAATTAATTTTTAATTCATAAACACACTAAAACCGGCATATTATTTGTTGGGTTTTTTTCAAATATAATAAACCTTTCTGTTTGAGAAAGCCACAATGTTTAGGAGCCTGAATACCACGAACATGTTCCATGTGTATGTTAACAAAATGAAGGTCCCTTTCAGCCATTTGAAAAATGTCATGTTTGCAATCATTTGAGCATCTGTAGTGTGAAATTTATCTATAATTCTGTACGAACCACCTTCAAGTAAGACTTTGCTCCTATTTAAGTCATTAACAAAACTGCTGTGCTGGCTCGCATCAGTCCCTGAAGCCTTGCACTCAGTTCTTTATTTTCTTTACTCAGTCAGCTCTAAAGTCAACATGGTGCTCTCATGCCATGGTAAGTGATGAGTGATGTCCTGCCACCTCAGGATCTACAGCTACATATGCACTACTGAACTTGCATGTGCAGTTAACCTTGAAAATTAATCTATTCAATACGACTAAGAGTATCTGATTTGCCAAAAGTAAAAAAAGGAAGAAAGAGAGACACTGACTCATGAACAGCTTATTAATTTGCTTATTAATGGCCTCGTGCTTGACTGAATGATTATTTCCAGACTGTGTGCTAACTTCCTGCAGTAATAAAAATAATTATTGAAAGATTTCTTAATAACTATTAATTTTTTTTATTAAGAAAGAAGCTCAAAACACCTATGCACTGATTTTCAACTAGCCTAAAAATGATATTCCTAGTGCTTATTTTTAAAATGTAATACAACATTTAATTTAAAAACACAGAAACAAAACACATAGGATGTGATAAGTGAGTAAGCACTGTAGGCCCACCAGATTTGCCAAAGCTGGGAAGCAATGTGACTACATAGATAGATATAAAAATATACGTGTATGTGTATGTATATGCATACATATACACACCGGATTATAGAAATAAATATACAAACAAAAAATAAATAACAATTAAAAATTTCAATTCACTTGCTCTAAAGTGGAGGAGATGAGTGCAAGTGTATATACTATTATAATTGGAGCTAGATGTCAGAGAGTAAGAGTTTTGTTGTAGTAAAAGCTCACCATAAGTACCACAGCCTGCCATCCAAGGCTAAGAACAATGTCATTGTGTCCTCATTTAGTATCCATTTGTGTAACAAAAAGTATGGGACAGTGCAGGGCGGAAAGTCAAGCAAAGAATCCTCAAATTAACAATTTTAAGAAGCTGAAGATTTCTTTCTTTTCTTTTTTTGAAAGGAAGAACCAAATATATTAGAGACAAACAAAGGCAGAATCACAGAATCCTAGGCTGGTTTGGGTTGGAAGAGACCTTTGAAAGTCATCTAGTCCCACCCCCTGAATGACATCAGGTTGAATTCCTCTGCTGTCAAACCCACTACGTGGCTAGACATAAAAAGTTTTCTACATCACACACATAGCAGGAGGTTAAATTGTAAGAAGCAACACTTTACATTAGTTGAATTTACAGTTTTCTTAGGACTTCTTTTCTAGTTTATTCATTAAGCCTAGCTGAGTTCTTCAGATGTCTTCCTCCACTACAGAAATCAGTCTCAAGATTCCAAACAACAGCCACATTTCTATTTCTAGCTCTAACTAAATTAAATTTTATTCCTCTCATGGCACCTTCAGCTGAAGGGAGATATTCTTTCCTACCATGACCAACCGGTGAGGTCATCAGAAATATAAAGAAATTGATAATTTTCTTCTAAATGAAAGATAAATAAGCCATGTACCTGAAGAAACAAACAATTTGTTCATCTGAAGCTGGGCCTTATGTTCTGGATTTTTTTTAATCCTGGATTTTTATATTGTATCTGATGCTGGAAAAACATATATTCCTTTAGAAGAAAAAAAAAAGTTATTTACTGCAGACTCTCCCCAACAAGAAGGAAAGCTGGTACATATGCTTTTTTAAGCTTCTCATTTTTTCTTTTTTCTATTTGGACTCCAAACTCATATATTACTGCTTTTTAGCTTGCAAATACACTTCTTCAGGCCATATATCTCCAGCAGCTGACTTCTTACATAAATTCCCTGACATGTCCTATTTACTGCAAATTCCCAAAGCAAAATGCTGCTAAATTCCAAGTGCAACCAGAAAAAAATACACTAAGAGCTGCACACTGTATCTTCAGCCATTCAGAGACATCCCTCTATCTGTCTCCAGAGGCAGGGAGAGATCTCCTTCTCACTCACTTTAAATTTTAATGGAAACATTTTAAACCATCCACTAATATTAATAAGCATGGGTTAGCATCAAATGTTTTTGATACACACACACACACACACACACACACATAGATACACATTTTGATTTTTTTGTAAAGTTGCCTTAATATCCCAGACACGCAAAGCTTTATTCCCTGCTTGTGTGAGGGGTCTGGATCAGAGCTGTTGTGAAGCTTTGAAGCATCCTGTGGCCACACTGATGGATCATTTCACTTTTTCAGGTTTCACTGACCAGCATGAACATTAATTGAGGCCTTTCCACAGCCACTGGCATGCAAGGACACAGCTAACCTAGGAAACTTCCTAGGATGAACTCACTTCTTTAAGCACAGAGGTACTCGGGCTACCTGGGGTAACAGAGGCAGGTGCAGAGAGGCAACTGGAATTTTGCTAGGTCAAGAGGAAGATCAGTGCCCATTTTCTCCTTAAGTTTAGAGGCATTTGCCTACTAGATAGTTTGCACAAGCTCATCTGAACTCCCTGGGTAAGCTGCACTTTTTCTCTCTCCCATGTGTGTGTGTGGTCCCAGAGCTTTATTGCCCAGTGTGTATCTCCTGGGGCTCCTGATCAGTCTCCTGCAGTTTGGAATGCAATGATGAACCTGTAATTGCGATGGCACCTCTATTTTCATTGCATCAGCTGATTGCACTTCTAGTCCAGATATGAAAAACAGATGGATGGAAACCATGCTCACAGGCACCTTCTCCAACACCAAAGTCAGATAAGGTTTAACTAGGAGTTAATAGATAGGTGTTGTTTCTAGATGTGGAATTTTGATAAGATTAAAATAGTTGACTGAACACTTGCTAATATGAAATGGAAAGTTTCTCCTCAGCACAAGTGTTTTTCTAAAAGGGACTGAATATATGAGAAAAAGAAAATATCACCAGAGAAGTGGAACATATCCTGCTACTACGAATGGGAAAGTGAACAGAGACTCAGTAAATATTAATGTAAGATATAAGCTTGTCTTGACCCAGTGAATCATCAGGAAAAACCAAAGAATATAAATATTCATTAAACTCTATTATTCAAGTTTTCTTTAAGGAGTAACAATCTAGTCATACATTTTCTTCTCACACTTTTTTTTCCTAGAAGATCAAAGTTCAGCCTGGAGAAGAGGAGACTGAGGGGAGACCTCATCACAGTCTACAGCTTCCTCATGAGGGGGAGAGGAGGGGCAGACACTGCTCTCTTCTCAGTGGTGACCAGTGGCAAGTCCCAAGGGAATAACCTGAAGTTGTGCCAGGGGAGGTTTGGGTTGGATATTAGGAAAAAGTTCTTCACCCAGAGGGGGATTGGGCACTAGAACAGACTCCCCAGGGAAGCGGTCACAGCAGCAAGCCTGAAGAGTTCAAGAAATGTTTGGACAATGTTCTCAGGCCCAGGGTGTGACTCTTGAGGATGTTGCTGTGCAGGGCCAGGANTTGCTGTGCAGGGCCAGGAGTTAGACTCGATGACCCTTGTGGATCCATTCCAACTCAGGATATTCTGTGATTCTGTGATTGTTTTTCCTCCATTAGAGCAGATTTGGTCTTTATTTTTTCTATATAAATGCTGCACATCATGTTGATAATTAGAACATCAAGGAAGCACTCAATAAACAATGCTCTGAAGCAACATTTTCCAGAAATATTGTTAGTATTCTTCCCTATGTTTTGTATTTGCTTTGTTTTCTTTCCTTGAAATGTCTAAACAATATAAACATTCCTGGAAAATATTTATATTCTTCTTTTATGCACTTCTTCCTTTTAAGTGTTTCACTTTTGACTTGGAGTTTCCCAGGGCTGGGATGCCAGCCTTCATGTGGCACCAGCTGTGGTGTTTACACAAACACAGTCCAGACTCATCTTGGCCGGTCTTTTTGCCTCAGTTGATAAATGTTGATGCTAGTTCACATGTGCCCAAGGCTTAGACTGCCCCATTCATTTCTCCAAAGGTTGATCTTTGTGACATGGTCTTTCCCAAGAATGACTTCTCAAGAGTGGGAGACACTTCATCTGGTTACCAGCACTGGGTAATCTGATTCCTTTCAATTCTAGGTTTAGTTCTCATGCCAAGTAAGGTACTTAGCACTGTAAGGTGATAAACCTTTTGTACTCAGCAGTGGTGAGGCCGCACCTCGAATCCTGGTTCAGTTTTGGCCCCTTACTACCGGAGACATTGAGGGGCTGCATCATTTCCAGAGAAGGGTAACAGAGCTGGAGAAGGATCTGGGCCATGAGTCTGATGAGCAGAAGCTGAGGGAGCTGGAGGTGTTTAGCTTGGAGCAAAGGAGGTTCAGGGGAAGACCTTCTTTCTTTCTACAATTACCTGAAAAGAGGTTGTAGTCAGGTGAGAGTTGGTCTCTGCTCTCAAGGAAGGAGTGATAGGACTAGAGGAAGTGGCCTCAACGTGTGCCAGGGGACATTTAGATTGAACATCAGGAAAAATGTCCTCACTGAAAGTGCCAAGCCCTGGAACAGGCTGCTCAGGGCAGCGGTGGACTCTCTGTCCGTGCAGGGGTTTAAAGGACTTGTGGCATCGGGCCACATGGTGGACTGGGCAGCACTGGTTAAGGGTTGCATTCAATGATCTAAAGGTCTTTGAAAATATAAATGATTCTGTGAATCCATGATCCTATGATTTGGAATTTGTCTTTAATTTTTGGTGTAACACACACATATCAAGCTCCTGAACTAACCCAGGGAGCATTTAGGACCCCTTAAAAAAAAGACATGGCACTTAAGCCATTCCAGGAGAGGAAGAGGAAACCCAAAGGGTTCAGCTAGTGCTTTGATTTAAAAATCCCAGCCCTTTCTAAATCCTTTCTCAGGCAATCACAACCATTATTCCATAGAATATGCTCTGTCCTGTTGTGAGTGTCAGCAGCTTTAGGAGTTCAGAGCTGGTTATTTCCCAACACTGACTGTTAATAAAATGAGAGTAAAGCAGTGAAGAAGCACCGCCAGAATGCAGTTAATTGAGAGAAAAGAAAAGAGAAGAAAGCTCCAACCCATGTCTGCAGTGGCTTCAGAAAGATGAATTTTGGAATATTATTGAAAATATCAGTTATTATTGGATAAAAATATAGGCCTTCTGGTTGGCCCTATTTTATGACACATGTAGCATTGGTGGGATGGTTGAAATTGATTATTACTTTCTAGAATGTGTTCACCTATTTTTGTTCAAACATTTACAGAAACACTTGAAAAGAGCCTTGTCTTTTACTGTCCTGAAGGCAGCAGTCACATTATCAGATTGTTCCACTTGGTATATTTTACTGAAATCAAGTGCATTTAAATACTTTCGAGATTATGAATGATTTACTAATTAATAGGCCTAGCCAGCCTCTTGAAATACAGCTTACAAATTGTTTTAAATTACTTAACCCATCTCTGGCTTCTTGCTTTTTCTTTTCCACAGTGTGGTAGAAAAGAGGTGAAGGTATACAGTACAATTATGATTTATTGATTTATACTGTGGAAGGGTAACAGCATTTTTGGCAAGAATTTACTTTCCTAGTGGCTTGCAAAAGGTTATTAGGCAATGACTAATATTATTATAGCTCTAATTTAACATGATTAAATGGTTGTATTTTAATTGGCAGTTGCTGGTACAGTTTGGGAAACACGAAATATCTTAATTACTGTAGTGATGGATGTCTTGGAAAGCCTAATTGAGGCAGGTAAGAAACTTCAATACTTTTGTTTCAGTGTGGATGTAGCCTATGTTGAATAGTTTCTTTCAATGTGAAAATTCATCATTATTAATAATTCAGCATTATTAATATCTTAGCTGCAAAAAAAAAGGTTAAAATAATTTTGATTCACACATTTCAAAATAATTTGGATATAAACACTTAATCATACATATGCTACCATGCATGGCATGATTGACACAAATTTATCCCTAACATTACCAATACTGCAAAGAATTGGTAACAGAGTCCACATTCCTGGAAAGACCAATATGACTTAAATCATCATTAATTTGATTGCTTTTATTGGCTTTCCTCAATCAAAACAAGTTGGTCATCTTCATGTCCAGCAGGCATCTGCTCTCAATAAAATGCTTAAGGAGGAGCATTAGAGCAGAGTAGGAGAGCAGCGAGCAGCCTGCTGAGGTCCTGGAGGAGTCATCTGTCCTGCCACAGGTTAGCACGAGGGACTGCCAATGTGTCTGGCTCCCCACTGTCACCACCACCCCCCTGTGGTGCTGTGAACATTCCCTGCCCACTGGATGAAGGTTCAAAGCGAAAAATCTGGAGCCAAATGGAAACTGCAACCGAGTGTCACACGGAGTGCCTGTGTACACAGTTCATGCTGGCCGAGTTTCACTGGATATCTATGGAAGGCACAGACTGAGTTCTTGTGAGTTGTTTGTTTTGCAAATTAATGATTGAATATTCAGCCTGCTTTCCATGAGAAAAAGCAATCCTTTTCAGTCAAATATGTGTCTACAGATAACCTCTCCCTTGCCATTCAATCACAAAGTCCAAACAAATATATTACTATATTACCTCCAACCATAAATATGACCTTGATCTTTAGATGATGTTAAAGACCCTCTGTTTGTGTAGGATGACACTCAGAAACATTCAGTGTTTACTTCAGCAATAATGTAGTTATATATGAAAAAAGATATTAGATACTACCACAAAAAACTCCCCCCAAATTATCTATTAGGCTTGCTTTTCTCTTCCTTTAATATTGAGAAGGATCCTTGTTTTTAATCAAGGTCAGGCATTAGGGAATATTCTGATCATATATCAAGACAGGGTACTAGAGCGAGAGATATTTAATCAGATATTAACAACGTGTGTATCTTCGGGTTATCTTTCCAGCTCCTTGACACACAGAAAAACCCTCACATTTTTAATGCTTATAAGCAACGCCACAGCTAATTTGGTTTTACTGGTAATATGAATTTTAATTTGCATTTCATATTTTAATTCCAAATTGTAATACAAACCTACATATTCGTATTATTCATAATTTTCAAAATTTTTATTCAAACTAGAAACACCAATGCTCTGAATAAGGCAAAAACTTCAGAAAAATAATGTCTCTGGACAATTGTCCACACACTGATTGTCCAGCATGTATCATAGAACACACACACACCTTCTTCAAAGCCAAAGCTCTCTTCAGCTCAGTGAAAAGCAGGTGAACACTAAAAATTGCTCTAACAGAGGACAACCCTAGCAGCATGTTCTGTGGAAAACCAGAGGGAAAAAACTAAAATGAAGCAGAGAACCTTGTGGTCACAGACTTTCTGCCCTAAATTGGAAAGCTCGAAACACAATCAGCAGCAAGGCTCTCTCCAGCCCTCGTGGTGTTCCTAGAAAGGAGTTAAAGATCAATTCAGAAACTAAAACAAGCCTGAAACTGATGCCGAGAGGCTTTTTGCCTTTTGTCTAGTCTAGGTTAGAACCTCTGAACTGCTTCACTGTGATCCTGATTAGAAATACCCTATATCCTAGACAAAATAGAGCCACCTATCTCCACAACACTCCAGGGCTGAGAACATGCTAGAACATGTTATCTCTCAACTGAAAGACGAGCATTTAATTCTGTGCCTTAGTTGGAGAATCTTTGTAAACTATGTTTTTTGTTAGAACAGGATTTATACAGGGATATGGGATAGAGAGTCACCATCTTCATCTTTTTACCTCTTTTTATTCTTCTTTTCCTTACCCACACCCTTAGCCCTTACGCAAACCTTTTCTGTACACTGGGCTTTTGTTCCAGGCTGGGGAAAGGACTGCCCTTCTGCCATTTGTTTTCGGAGAGCTTCCAAAACAAAGATTTTGCTTTTTCCCTACCTTGATAAAATTTGCCTCCAGCTCCTATTTTGTCACCAAAAAGGTGGGGGAAGGCAACAAAACAACCTCTCAGAGTCAAACAGAGCTATTCTTACAGTCTCAGAGACAAACTTACTAAGCAGCCAGGGATGAATCTTGTATCAGCAGACATTAAACCACATGTATTTGACACATAATCTGGCTGAGCAAAGATGTGGGAGCTTCACAGCCACGTACTCTTCAGGTCATGCTAACGAGGAGGACAGATCAGATTTTGCTGATCTTGGGCTGTGAGTTGTGCTGCGGTGGGCACAGGTGCTACAGGCTGTGTGTTTCACTGAGGACTCTCGGCATGGGCTAAGGCTGAGACATGGAAAGTTCCTCAGACACCAACAAGGTAGTTTGTTCCTACTTCCTTGTCTGCTGGGCTGCAAGAGCCCAGAGCCACAGCTTCCTGTGTCCTCTCTCTCAGCTTATGCCAGACCAGATTCCAAAGCCCCTAACATGCTGCTCACATGCATGTCCTGGGGGTCCAGACAATGAGCAGCTTTTCTTCCAGAACATAGCTGGAGCTTGCGTGACCCATGAGACTGCACACACTGAAGATATAAAGCAGGATTTGATCAGGTGCAACTACTTCTTCAATCTCTCCAGCCTCAGGACACCCAAAGCACGGGGCAAGTGAAATGTTTCAAATCTGTCTCACCCAGCCCTGCAAACTGTATTGCAGCAATTGTCCTCTGGAAGAAGATAATCCCTACAGCATGATCCTAGTGCTAAGATAAACATGCCTGAGGGCTGACAGAGAGAAAAGTTCCAAGTTGTCATCTGAGCATTGCCCAAAGCTGTCACTGTGTCCACATGGGAAGAGGAAAGCAAGAATCTGGGCACAGGAGGCAGCAGAAACAAAACCTATTTTGTCTTTGCTGTACACAAATACCTCCCAGAGAGGGACTAGTGCTGTGTGCCTCTCCAGTGTATGTGGGAGTGGATGGTGAACCTCACGTTCATAAAGACCTGGTGAGAAATGGGAGCTATGTTTTCACATGCACTCCATGTCTTGTAGGGAAAAGCCAAGAGCAGGCAAATGTTCTGTGCACTGATGCTGGAACACGGCATAGCATTGCAGGAGGACAGGTAAGAGCCTGAAGCTCTTGCGTTACAGCTCAAGGGCTGCGAGTGAGCCAGACCTGACAGCCACGACTGCGTTGCCAGTTGCAGGTGACACCTCTGCTCATGAGGTCCCTCTGAGCTGAGGCATCTTCCACCCTCCTCTGCAGGAGGGACTGCTGCCAGGCGTCATGTCCCGTGAGAGGGACTTTTTACAAGGGCATGCAGGGATAAGACAAGGGGGAATGTCTTCAAGATGAAGGTTAGGTTGAGATTACATACTAGGAAGTAATTCTTCACTGTGGGGGTGGTGCGACCCTGGCACAGGTTGCCCAGAGAAGCTGTGTCTGCCCCATCCCTGGAAGTGTCCAAGGCCAGGTTGGATGGGGCTCTGAGAAACCTGGCCTAGTGGAAAGTGTCCATGCCTATGGCAGCAGGTGGAATGAGAGGATCTTTAAGGTCCCTTGCAACCCAGACCATCCTGCTGTTCTGTAATTCTGTGTTTGGGAGCAGGTGTATGCCAATGCACAAGATGGCAGGCAGATGGCTGAGTGCAAGCTCACGTAAGAGTGTAAATGAACAGTCACCAGGGGGTACAGTCTTTCGAAAACTGACAATTATATTCTGTCGCATTTGCTGGAATTGCATGCACTCCAATTTCACTCTGAATTGAGGAATCTTGTATTCCAGGTTTCTATAAGAAATCTGGACATCCAGTTTTTCCAACCTGCAAGCCAAAACCAACACTTATATTCACAACAAAACTCAGTTAAGACCAGAGCTTCGTACCTGTAAACACAAAATATAAATTGCTGTCAGTGAAATCTGATGTTTAGAACCATTGTCTGAGAAGCTGCTAGATCAGGATCTGACCTTAAGAAGCAGTAGAGCGGTCACTGGTGACTGTACCCTGCCAGTACAAACGAAAACAATCACCCCAGGCATAATCTTACAGTTGTTAATAGTCAAGCTAAGACAATGACTCCCACTGTCATGAATTTGTTTTCCATGTAACCAGTTCTGGCTTAGAAGTGTTCTTAATAGGAAAGCACTCTTTTTCTTCTTTTTCACACTTAATGGGGATTAAATATCTCTTATCCTTTCCTGCTCTCTGTATTCTTTCTATAAAAAAAGTAGACATGCAAACATCCCAATTTCAAATCTCCCCTCTCAAATCCAAGAAACATTATTTGTCTAAAGGCTTATTTAATTATCTAATTCCTAATATACTAAGCTGCTCATAATACAGAAGCTGTGTCCAGTACAAGGAAGTAATCATGCCTTTATTTCTTTCTTCCCCAGGAAAACTAGAAATAATGAAGCTAATTTTGAGTAAAACATGTCTTGCCACCACTAATACAAAACTCATAAGACAAAAGACAAATATAATAGTCATATAAGACAAAAGGAAAAAAAAAGGATTTAATTTGTTTCAATGTGAGAATTTTCCTTCTAGAGTCAAGATCAGATTAAAATAAGTAACAAGCAGTTAAATTAGAGCTAACAAATCCTGAACACTTGTGTACAGGCACTATGAGTCTTATGATCTAGATTTTTTTTATTTCATATGATATGTAAAACCTTACTTTTTGTCAGCTAGTATTTCTGTAAAAAAATTAATTCTAACAATATTTCTGAGGGTATTTTAGTAGAATTACAGAATACATGAACAAAAATTCACATTCTATTTCTTTGCTAATTCATACAGTTTCAGAAAGCTATGACATTTTACAATCATGCTAGCCTCAATTTTCTGAGGAGGAGAAAAACTTAAATTCTGTTTCCTTAGCAATAAAAGATTGTTTTCATGAACATTCAAGGCTCCTTTCCTGGGTTAGAAAAGCAAGTTCTTCCATTTACTTTCTCCGCTAGACCATGCTGCTTTCAAAAACATGGTCTGTGTCCCCGGGGTCAGATGGCATAACAGTGTATACTGGCTCTGAGGATTTAGCGCTCCTTCTCCTGAGGCTACGTGGGATTCTTTTCCATGCTCTGAGGATTATCTTTAATATTAATCTCCCGATGTTTGTAATGGGCCATTCCATTACAAGAAGGCTTGTTAGTAACTGCCTGGCATTTGCCCTGCTTGTTCTTGCCCTGCACTCTGAAGCACAGCACAATTTTTAAGGTGGGCAGGCTGTTTCCCAGCTGGTGGTACAGCAGGGGTCCATACCACTGCCATAGGTCACACCTTATCCTAATCCTTAGTATTCTAAAAAACAGGATTTGAGGTACTCTAATCCTAAACCTTAGTCCACTAAGGACCAGGATTAGAGGTCTTCTAATGTGCAACAGGGTCTTCTGTCAGCACTGAATTTAAAGGGTAGACATACTCTTAACTAGAAAGTCCATTAGGCCTGCAAACTAAAATCATTAAGTTTGGCTCACTAGATGGAAAAATGGTCCTCAGAGAAGGATCACAGAGCTTGCCTTGTGTTCCCTGGGTCATCACACCCTGCTGCATCAGAAGGCAGAGCATCATGCTGTGGGAACAGAAGGAAGCGACAGGGTGATTGAATGCAAAAGAAAATGAAGACAAGGAAGGACTCACAAGTTTATCCTCTTTGCTTATCCTCCTCAGCTGCAGTATTTACTGCTCCGCAAGTGAGCGTGAATGTTCCAAAACTTGCTGGAAGTCCCAGATAAATGGGATTTATTAAATATTCAACTGGGAAAAGCTGGATACAGGATCCACATTGGTGGAGACACATCAACCAGTGAACTAGGTATTTTGACACCTGAATAGTCAAAATAGGCATATGTTCAACTCTGAGGATGCTCTCATGTGCATTTTTCTGAGTAAGACAGGACTCCTTAAGATCTTGCCCAACAGAAGGTACAAAACATGGTAATTGCAGAACAACAAAAACTTATGAGGAAACCTGTTACTTCTTACAAGACAGAAAAACAGAAGATTCATATTTGGCATTATGTCCTTTCAATGGTCTGGAAGGAATAAGTGAATAATGAGTTTCTTTGGGAAGGAATGTGGACGCACAGCAGCAACTGAGTGAGCAGGAGATTCGGGAGGAAGGTCAGTTCTCCAGCACCAGAAAGTTAGTTGATGGGGTATTTTTAGATTTCTGCTACAAGGAGCATTGCAAACAATGTCTGTGACATGGAGTACAGACTCAAACAGGGCTCACTTTGGGTCTGAAGCAGCAGAGACCAAGCCCTGTTTGAGTAGCTAGTGCAGATGCTGGTTTTGTGCCACAGCACAGGATGGGGGGTAGTGGTGTCTTCTTCCTGTACACATTCAGGGAGAAACAACTCATTATCTCCCTTTGTCAAAGCTCATCAAGGATTTGGAGTGAGGTCAGTGTTTGGCCATTCTTTTCCTCTTGTCCTGTCCCAATCTCCAGTACATGCTGTTCTCCCTAAACAAAAAGAATTATGGTTCTCTCTGCACATCAAGAAGGAATCCATTCATCCATCTGGTCTTTGTCTGATGTAAAATTTTGTATTTGTTTCTCTGCTTCCCCACTGTGGGGAACAGACAGACCCAGGGCACAAACAGGTTGTGCAGCATATCCATCACGTAGCTTGTGGGCTATGTGAGGCTAAGAGCAAAGGGAGATTTTGGGTATCCCCTTTCCTTGCCCACTTTTAACAGCTGTATATCCCATGCCTGAATGTGTGACTCTTTCCATTTAGAAAACTAGGAAATCGTGTCCTGTACTCTGAGTCAGGAATTGCAAAGCAGGAACTTTGCAATTTCCAGTTAGAAAACTAGCAAATCACATGCTTTACTTTAGTTCAGGAATTGCAAACCAGGAACCAAGAAGTTTCGAGGGCAGACCTGTTTAATAACCACAGTGTTTTAGCTCCCAGACTGAAACTGAATTTATTCTTATTAATACATATATATTCTTTTACCCCGACTATTTTCTGTCACCCTGTACATGGTTACATGTGCTTGTGTATGAAGAGTAAAGCCACTCTGAAGAAATCAGCTCTTGGAAGTTAGAGCTTCACTGGATAAAATCACTGCGTGCTCAGATCAGTGGTGCTACAGCACAAGCATGACCACACCAGCTTCAAAGCCTACCTGTTGAGTTGGGGAAAAACCTCACAGCTCCAGTAAAAACCCTTCTGTTTTTATCCTACCCATTGTTACGGACATAGGGATTTATATTTTTCTCCAAATCTCATCTTTTTGTAAAAATGCTGTCATTACCATGAATGTAACTTTAACTTGGTTAAAACCAACCAACCAACCAAAATCATTCTTGGGGTTTTTGGCTTACCTTTTAGGCTAGTTTACACAAACTGTCTACTAAGTTTCAGCTTATTATTAGTCCCAAGTTCACTAATGCTTGAGTATTACATTGCAATTATTTCCATTTATTTATTGCAAACCGGACTATTACACTGTAATTTGCAGAGAAGATAATTTTGTACCATGATATGAGAAGTGGACATTCTTTTTGATTGTTTTTGTGTGAAAATTAACAGAATAACATTATGAACAGATAAGCCCAAACTTGCATGTCCTACTTTCACATACTACTGTCAGTAGAAGTAACACAGGAGCAAATTCTGCTGCCAGTAATTGGGCATACCTTCTGTTTTCTTATTGGTTTACACTAGTGCTGGAGAAACAGAATCTATAATTGTAGTCTGAAGTTAAGAGCATAAACCAAGCTATAGTGAAATGCATATGACAGAAGGATATGTCTGAGTTTAAGCAATTTTCTAGTCAAACCGTGATCATGACATGATCAGTCAATTTAACATAATTTTATGTTGAGCACATAGGCACTTTATTGCTGTAAAGCTCTCAATATAATCCAATCCTTTGCAGATCAAAGCTCTCACAGTGCAGTTCTCAGCAGGATGATGACTTTGGATGTAGGATATTGCAGAGCCAGACCATGAATATATTGGGGCTCTCAACTGGAGTCTAAAGAAATTAACAATCTGAATATTTCTCTTCAAGTCACTGACATGAACTTTTATTTTTGTTATACAGCAAGAAAAGTGAAACCAGTGGCTTTCTCTAAAACGTCACCATGTCTATGAACCTATCATTTTTGATCATTTTTGCATTTGAATGTGCAATACTTTCAGACATCTTTCAAAAAGGTGAATTATATTGCCATGTGAGCAGTGACAAACTCCTGAAACATGTCCATTCATCCATCTGATCTACGTAAGTAGTTTTAGGTGAAGTTTGTCTGGAAAAAAGATCTCCTTCACACAGTGAACTGTAAAATGTTATATATTAATATTATATAATACTAAATTATATTATAACAGCAGAATACATAAGAAATATAATAAATTATAATATTATTATATATTATAATATTCAATAGCATATAATATGTTATTATGTTATTATACTATTAAACACTAACTGAAATATATGTTATATTATAGTAATAAAT
>WBMZ01002293.1:0-85980 GCA_013400975.1 Atrichornis clamosus
GGTGTGACATCTCCGTGTGACACCCCGGTGTGATATCTCAGAGTGACATCTCCGTGTGACATCCCGGTGTGGCACGGTGCCGTCGGGAGCAGCAGCAGGGCTCGTGTGGCCACCCGTGCAAGGCAGCTCCGAAAACAAACTCAGCTGCTCTGCAAAGTGAGATCCCTCCATGCTGTCCTCGCAGGGGGTGCCCCCAGCTCACACCTCTGGCTGCCACAGGGTAACATCTGTGTGCACACAAGCTCCCAGTTCACACCACGGTGCCGTTTGGGCACGGTGGTACCACACCAGTCCCGAGGCTGGGATGAAATATCTGCTTCCCACCCAGGCCAGGCACTGCTCAGCAAGGGAGCCAAGTGACACAGCTCCTGGGGCTGCCAAACATATGATGTGAGCACTGTGCACGCTTCTGAAAATCACCAGCTGCTCAAGGTGAGGGCACGAGTGCTGGGGAAGAGAGGAGAGCTCAGGGACAGGAGCACGTTTTACTACGGGATGGCTAATGAGAGAAATCTGTATTTTTGCCTGTCTGCTCTTACTAGAGAAACCCCTTGGAAATTCCTGGTGGTGAAATGCAGAAAACTGTAAAGCAAAAACCCTGAGTCATCTGTCTCAAACTGTCATAGCAGCTTCCCCTGTCAATCCACATGACCCACTCAATTCTCATCCATTTTCTCCATTTTGGGGGAGTTGTGAAAAATAACTACAACCATTCCAACTGATTGGTTATAACATATGCTCAAACTGCAGCAATTTGGCCAAATTCTCCTAAGGCTGTACCACAGTTTAGGCTTTATATAATCCAGACAATAGCACCAGACACAATCAGGGGACTTGGTCTGCCTGCAGTGCTGCTGTGCCCTGGGCAGACGCGGCACAGCTCAGTGCTCTGCAGCAGCTCAGATGGGAAAAAAAAAAAAAAAAAAAAGAACATGTTTATTAATGTCATTTTCCATTGAGATAGTGTGAAATCAATCTATCATGCCAAATCTACAAGTTCCAAACTGTATGCTTAAGGTATATTAAGGGATTTGAAAAGATTAAGACTAGCTCCTAAGTGTCTGTGTGTGTATAAGCACTGATTGTTTTATCTGTGAATTACCTGCCAATGCAGAAAAGGCAAAGATAAGGAAACCACCCTTGCTGGGAGCAGCATCAGTGGCACTATTCGCTCACCGCTGAGCTTTGCCTCTGCTCCTCGGGTGATGTAAAAGATCCCAGAGGGGTGTTGCCCTCCAGAGCCAGGGGAGCCTCAGCGATATGTGTGGCCCTAAAGCAGCTGCCTCACAGGGGCACGTGCTGGGCTCTGAACCCAGCCCTGCAGAGCAGCTGCTGCCTGAGCCTCGCTCCCTGCCCAGCCAGCTGATGTCCCCTGCTAACCAAGGGGTCCCCGACATCTCTGCCAACTGCCTCCTCCTCTAAAAAAAGTTCTGATCACCTCTGTGTTAAAAACATACAGCATTAATAGAACACAGCATTAAAATGCCACAGTGACTGGAGCCAGTGGGAAGAGGCTCCTTGCTCAGAGTGGGAGCTCGGACACATCCCCTTGGGTTTGGTGCTGTGGGGGTGTCTGGGCGCAGGGGATGAGCCCTCTCAGCACCTGAGCTGCTGTCACAGCTGGGCTGTGACACGGGGATGCTGAGCCCACCTCGCCATGCCAGGGAGCCCAGCGTGGCCTTCCCAGGCAGCAATTCCTTATGGAGCACTTGGGATAGCACGAGTGAGAGTTCCGGACTGGGTGCTTTTAAAACTCCCTCTTGTTTGTGGTGCAGCTCGCTCCTCCCGGTGCCCCGGATAAGCACCAGGGTTTGTGGCTGTTCCCAGTAGTGACCAAGCCTCAGCCCGGCTCGGGGCACCCGGCAGGGCTCTAGCTCTCGTAGGCAGTGGCCAGGACTCCTGTCTCTGCTCCTCACAAGACACACTGATGAAATGCCCCTGCACAGGGCACAGCCCTGCTCTCGCCTTGGGAGCTGCTGCCTCTCGTAATTCCCCCAGGAAGGCAGGTGGGACAAACCAGCATTGCTGGTGCCGGCTGAGCCCAGGCAGCAGAGCTTCTCCGGGGCTCACCTGGCTGAAGGCACCTGGACTTCAGTCCCAGGATTAGTACCAGGGGAAGCGCTTCCAAGGAAAGATGTCCCAGAGGGTGGCAGATCCGTGACTCTCGCTGGCAACCCTCAGCGCCTCTGGCACGGTGGAACCTGTGCTGTTCCCAAGTGCTCACCTAGGCTGTTCCGGCAGACCTGCGTCAGGCAGGACCTCTCCCCAAACATTCATGGCGTGCGCAACTGCGGGTTATAAAAAGCATCCTCTGAAAAGATTTTCCTACTGGGTAAAGGCCCATTACGAGGACTTCCTGGCTTAGGCAGCTGTATATAGCAGCAGTAATCCTATTATGCTTATCCTAAACTGTCCTCTACCGAGCAGTGAAATGAACTTTACAGAACACTAGAAGCCTAATTAAGCCTCCAAGCCTGCTGTGAGCAGCTCAATTCTGCCTCTGTGCAGCTGCATGGTCATGTTATCATAGAAAACACAAACACCTGCACCACACACACTGCGAAGGCTGTTCCCTGTCTTCAGTCAGCTGGTCCCAGTAAATGCAATCAAGTTCTTTGTAGGAAGAGTTGTCCTACCAATTCTTTATCACTGAAAGCCCAAATCCATGACCACATACCTATGGCAGTAACTCTGCCCTTGCCAACAGCTGTGCCAAGGCTGAAGATGAGCTGCTCACACACTTCTGAATTTTTGTTACACAGCTGTGAGGATAAAGAAACCTGGCACTGATCAGCAAGGCCCTGAGCCTGGCCTTTTCAGAGGGGCTTTGTAAGTCTCTAAAGAAGCAATATTACACTGACAGCCAGTGAAAAACAGCAGGGTTGCAGCAGCCCTCGTGCCTGAACCGCTGCCTCAGGCTGTGCCATGGTGTCAAGGCAGGTTTGAATGGCCTAGCTGCTTCATTCCAGCTGCATGAGGTTGGATGGCAAGATCCACGTTTCTCCCCAACATCTTTTCACACCTGACAGTCTTTTAATTGCTCCAGAAAAAGCTGAATATCAAGGAGCTTTCCTGGGCAGAAACCAAGGAGATGACCAAAAGCAGAGAAGCTGCAGCTGGAAAGGGCTAAATGGGTGATTATCCTGAAATCTTAACATGGCTAACTAATGTCTTAAGTAGTGCTTTAAAAACCACAACACAGCTCTCAATCCTGCACACAGCACGTGTCTCCCCTGCCATGGCAGTGTCCGTGTGATGCCTGCCCAGGCCTGGAGAGGACCAGACCTGACCCGAGGATGTCACAGCACATTTGCAGCATAGCAAGAGGTGCTGGCATCACCCTGTGCACGGCCAGCATGGCTTAACTGCTAACCACTACCACACATGGATTGCTGTGACTTTTTCAGGGCTTCCTTGTGCCATTTCCTAATGGAGGGCACCTCTGACATTTAGCTCTAGAAATTAATATCTTCAAATGCTTGCTTTTTTGGTGTAACAGACTGAGACAGGCTAAATATTTGTGCTCTTGTCTTGCCTGGCTGGTAACCCAGATACTATTAGTGAAGCACAACTGGGTCATGCGAATTAATATTAGCATCTGCGTTAGCTGCTTTATTTACAGCACTGTAGCTGTCAAAAGTTGTAGGTAGCTGAAAAGGAGCGTGGTTTATTCATGTTGACACTAGCAGTGGAAGAGCTGGATGAAGGCTGGCTGGCTCCTCGGGACTGGGCAGGGCCTGCGGCAAGCACAGACCCAAGAGGGGCAAATGCCCATGAATGGTCTGGACAGCAGGGGGTGAGGGGGACAGCATGGGGTGAGGGGGACAGCAGGGAGTGAGGGGGACAGCATGGAGTGAGGGGGACAGTGTGGGGTGAGGGGCACAGCGTGGGGTGAGGGGGACAGCTCGTCCCAGCTCACACGGGCCAGCAAAAGCCTTGGTTGTAACACAGCCTAACACAGCCACTGCTTTTCTGTACTGTCCCAAGCCAGAGTAAGTTGCTACAAGAACAGAGGAGGGAAGGACCCAGAGCTTAAGTTTTAGAAACTCTGATCACTGTTTCAATATAAGTAAGGAATGAATTAACTTTCCAGCTCAGTAATTGTGGAAGCTTCAGTCCCATGAAGTAGTGCCACATCCCCTATGTCCCTGTGGGTCTGACAGGGGTCAGTGTGTATCTGGGACTACCCCACAGGTCCCGTTGGGAGGGGTGGTGCTCAGAGGGGCACTGCTGTTTGTGCACTCAGACTGGCAGAACCCGAGCACACAGCACCTGGGGAGAACACCATCAGTACTGCTTTCAGCCAAAGAGCAGAAGCTGTGGTGAAGGGTGGGGTCCATTGCACCTCTGTCCATCATGCTGCAGCCAGGAGCTCTCTGACCTGCAGGGGCTCGGTCACGTCTCTGTGAATGGACTAAAGAGCCAGGGCTTTGCCTCCACCTTGGAGCCTGCCGTGAGGAAGTGGCACTGCCAGCTACCAGGTGCTTCACTCCTGGTAGGTGGCCACTAGCTTCTCAAGCAGATGCCACCTCCCTGCCGTGTTCTGTCCCCTTTCCAAAATCTGCTGTGACCAAGACCCAACCATCCTGTAAAGAAAGCCAATGCTAAGTTTCAACTTTATAGGAACTGAGATAATGTAAACTTGTGAGTAATTGAAATCCCAGCAAGGAGGTCTTTAACTAACTCTTGGCAGGGTTTTTTTTATCCACAGAATTATTATAAATGCTTCTCTTATAAGTAAAAATTGTATCAATTTCTTGTCCAGCCTGCTCAGAGAAACCTTGAACAAAGAAAACTAGAAAACAGTTTCACAAACCAGCTTTACTGAGCAACAACACTGTGAATTCTCTGGTCACCTAAAACTCATGTTAAACCAGCAGAAACCAGCAGAGCAGACTTTGAGACACAGCCATCCCAGGAGAGGAGCTCGAGTCGGGCTCTGCCGGCGCCCAGCGGCGCTGCCTTTGCCTCACGTCCAGGCAAGGGCTGGACAGAGCTGGGGAGCTACGAGGGCAGTGCAACATTGCAACCAACATCTCCCTGCTCTCCCTTAACTGCCATCACCGGATTGCTTATCTTTTCACCGTGTGAATCAGGCAGATTCCTGCCTGTCACAGCAACCTGTACCAGGAATGCAACTGCCTGCCTGCCTGCTGGAGAGCCCAGGGATCACTGAACCAACCAAAGCAGGAAAGACATCGTCCCACACAGGACATAGAAATCCTTACATTCCTCTTATATTCCTGTCTCCGTTGTTATATGGATAAATTCTTAAGCCATTATATCACAACAAAGGCAACACCTGTTTTTTAAAGTGAGGAATCTGGCAGTCCCAGAGCCAGAGGTATTGTTCTCTGTTGGATTGGGATATATCAGCTGCTGAGTTTGCCTTCAGGAAGCACAAGTAGCCATCTGGAAGCTCCATCAACACACCAAAACAGCAGCTATAATTGTGCTTATTAAATAAGAATCTAAATCTGTCCCACAGAAAGCAAAACTCTCCCTAGGACTGAGCACATGAACTCACAGCAAGTCTGACCTTCCATCAGCAGTAACTGGTGAGAAGAGAAACTGTGCCTGAAGTATGAACTGGAGAGTAAGAGGGACGAGCCCTCCACTCCCAGCTTTGCCGGGAGCTGCCTGGCCCATGCGTGGACCCACTGAAGCCACCAGCCTCAGGGCAAGCATTCCCTAGAGGCTCTGATCACCAGGACACGTGGTAGAGGGCAATAGCGACTTGCGTACAATCAAGTGTGATTAACCTTGAGCACACATTACACTCCTCCTCATCTTTCTAGAAACGCCCCCCAGGCCCCCCCACAATCCTCCTCACAGCAAACTGAATTTCCTTGAACAAGAAAGGCTTTCAGAGACCAAGGTGATTCTTCACTGCATCCCCTCCCACAGGCACTTGTAAATACCACCTAATGATTACACAGAATTCCTCCCAGGAGTAAGAGCTCCAGGAGTACGAAGTAAATGTATCTGGAATGCTTGGAAATATCAGCAAATGCTGCTTCTGATCTGAGGAATGAGTTGGAGTTGTTTTGTTGCCTTCTGCATTGCTATTGTGGGACCAAGAGATTGGCCCAGGGCACGCTCTCATCCTGAGGTTCATGGGGAGGAAGTGCAGGGAGAACAGGCAATTTATGAAGAACTGGTGGAAAAAAAGAGCTGCTCTGGCTGGTTATTTTTGACAGAGAGCTCTGAGCATCTGTTGGCTTTAGTTTTGCTAACTGTACTTTTTAATTTTGGCAAGGATGCCTGGAGCCCAGGAAAGGAATGCACTGTATATATAATTATAAATCAAAATATAATATAATACAATAAGTAAAATGAGCACTGAAAAATACCACTCGCTAGCTGCATATGACATCTACCTAATTGTTCCAGGCTGTGAGTCACCACTTGAATTAAAGAGGTGCAGCGAGGCGGTGCGGGGCCAGCTCTGCCAAGGCACTCGCGCTCCGACTCCCTGGGCACCTCCCTCGTGTGGGAGTTAAACCCAAATGGGACCCAGCTCCCCCCAGGGCCCTGAGCCCAGCCCTGTCCCACCTCAGTGCCCTCGCAGACACCTCAGCACTGTGCCGTGCATCCTGTGTTCTACAGGCAAAGAGTTAAATGCCCGAGAAATGGGATCACAGACCTGAGATCAGCCTAAAGCAGCAAAAGAAATCCTGGGCTGGGGCAGAGCTAAACATCACCGTAAAAGGCAGACACTGAAACTTCCAGGAGATGGACACCTACACCAGGGCAGTCCTTTCCCATAGGAAAAAAGGGAGAAAGAGAGGTTGTTGCCATGCCCTGAGGGCTGGAGCACATATCTGTGACTAGAGGAGCCAGTCCAAACTCTAACCCCTGCTCTGCCAGGCTGGAGCCAACCTTGCAGTGAGGGAAACCATCTGACAGCGCTGCTGAGCTGTAGTGCTGGGACATGGGAGGCTGCGAGGAGCAGAAAGAGCTGGTGCAACTGGTGTGTTTAAGTGACCACTTAATCATAGAATATCCTGAGCTGGAAGGGACCCACCAGGATCATTGAAGTGCAACTCCTGGCCCTGCACAGAACAGCCCCAAGAGTCCCACCATGTGGGATTAAGGATTTAGAGAATGGAAGTGTGACGGTGAGAGGGACAAGGATGCAGATTCCAGAGATTTCTGCTGCTGACCTTAACGCCCTGAATTAAAGATCAAATTTGCATGAAGATAATGAGCAGGAGGATGGGTGTAAGAAGAAAACATCACCCTGTGAGCAGCAGTGTGCTCCCCAAACACATTGGCACACACAGACCTGCACCCTGAGCTGCAGTGCCCAGGCCAAGCCACCAGGCAGGACCTTCCCTGAGCCCCCCGTGCTTGGTGCTCCTGCACCAGGTGCTTGTGGACTTCCAAAAAACAGCAGTGCATAATAATTCAGTGCTGCTTCTCTGCGAGATGTCAGGATCCCATCATAATAAGTCATTGTGATTTCACAGCAACTTTAAGCCAGTTTCCATCCTCCTGTCAAGGCCATGTGTCCTTGGCTTTCAACTGCTTTCTCCCCACTGGAATTCAGCCACCTCTGCACTGGGACACACTGGGATTTTAATCCTGTAATTGACAGCATCAATTCTGGCCTCAGGGGCTTCCCTGGGAGCGAGGGACGTGCTGCAGCATCCTTCAGCTCTATTTCAGACAATCAAATACTTCCAGCAAGCTGTTAATCTTTGAGAAATGAACTGGGCTTTGGTCATCATTACTTAAATGGAGTGGATGGCAGAAGGTAGGCACCTGAAACCTCAATAAAAACTCCAGCCAAAAGATGTGAATATTTCATTCCTCTGCTAGAGCAGCAGCTACAGTATGTGACAACGCCGATGGCTTGCTAACTTGATGCTCTGACTGGCCAAAAAGAAGAAAAAAAGCCATTTATGACACATTTTTCTTTACAGGATTCCAGAAAAGCTTTTGGTCTGTTTGAAACATCAGCAACAACCTGAGAAGACTGCGAGTATTTCCTTCACAGAGGTTTTAGTTCCTAAAGTGCTCTACATTTGTGATGTTTGGGATAGCAATAACAAGGATTAAAGCCTATAAATGGAGGCTCCCAACCACCTTGTGTGTGGTTTCAATGAAGCAGATTTGTTTACGGCATATTAAGGGCACTGGGAGGTTTCAGCATTTTTACCAGCTGTTCCTTGTGATTTTTTGGCAGCTCTCAGGATGTCATTGTCATTCCCAACAGATCTCGAGATGGCTCTCAGAAGCCCAGGGAATGGCAACCAGGCACCTGGGCACCCTCCTGGAGGTTCACTGTGCCTTGCACGCTCTGTTGTCTTTGCAAAAGGAAAATCCCCCTTGTTGCTGTGCCCTGGAGTGTGAGAGGTCTGTGGGTCAAGAAGCTCCTCTCACTGAACGCAAGATACAAAGGAAGGAAGAGCACTTTTAAAATATTTTAGTCCTTTTAGAGCTTTTCACTAGAAGCTTTTGAATTGCTGGGAGAAGAAAAAAGTTATTAACTGTGATGTTGAAAATAGAACCCATTACTCTTGGGCTGAACCTGGACAGGGAGTTTTCAGAAAATCACACAGAATACCTGGTTCATGTGACTGCCCCTTACAGTTACTCTTTCTGATCTTTTGATCCACATCTGTTTTCATCTGCAGGAAGTTAACTGCTGTGCTTGGTGCTTGCTCCTCCATCTGGTGAGAGATGGACCTTTATGGTTCTCGAAAGACCTTCAAGATACACAGGCTGTAATTTGGGTGTTCCCATTCTTGCACATCAAATTCACTTGTGATTTGCTCCTGCCAGAGAGGTTTTTTTGTGGTTTGCTAATATATTTTCTTTCTTCATTGATAATGCTTCAAGAGACTGTGATACATTTACCTGTGAACTCCAGCAAAATACAGAACATTTTGTCCTGGGCCAAGACTCACCCAGTTCATGCAGAGTTAAATTAACTCCTACTGCTGATGCTCATGTTGATGCAGCACGTGCTCTTGACACTTTCAAACTTGGTTACAGGCAAAAGGGCCCTTTGCAGGGCCATCAGGATAACCAGAGATTGAAGGGCTTCACTGTGTTCACAGACCAAGCTCATCTCAGCAACAGTTTAGGCTGATGAAACAATCAGTCCCACTACTTCACAGAACAAGCTTTTAAAACTCCGTCATTATTAGAGGTTAAAAAAAGCTGTAGTCTCTCAGGTAGCTCTTCCCAATGCAAAACAGAGCACGAATTAGTATAAATCGGCGCCTCAACACAACCACGTAATTTGCATTTAGACTGCCAAAGAGTCAAACACAAATCTGCACTGAGACCATCAGTGTGCACTGTGACACTGCTGAGCCAGGAATGAAGAGGTAGGGTAGGAACCAAGCACCAGAGGGACCGGGCATGACAGGGTGGGAATGATGGAATGCCCGGGGGAGCGTCAGTCACAGCCAGGAGGAATAGCACTTGCTGTTAAAGCACACGAAGTGGAATTAGGCAGTCTGGGTCCTCTTCCCAATTATGGCATTTTGGACTTGTTCTGTGACCTTGGGTAAATAATTTATTCTCTTTGTGCAGAGTTTCCTCATCTGTAAAAGAAGGTTAAAAGCTACTGTTCAGAAAGGTTGGCTTTTCTTGGCTTAGGTGAAGGTATGAGTCAGGGCACACTTTGGCAGAGGTGCTAAGAGACACAGTAGAGGTTGAACGTGCAAATAATTACTATTTCTTTTACCTGAGGTAGGTGTTAGTCACAGATGCATCAATGATACAGCACTGACCAGAGGAGTTGCCTGCAGTGGGAGCAGGATGAGCTGCCAGGCCAAGAAGAATAATGGAATATTGTACTTCCTTGAGGGTTTTTTCAACCTAAGTGTAATGCACAGTAGATGTACTCACTTGGAATCTTGTGAACTGGCTGAGGGTGATGCAAAAACCCCCTCAAATACAGCAGTTTGGGTCTGACCACATTTTCAGTCCTTTTCTACAGAAGCTGTCCTTCCTAGTGCACAACACTCCTCCCGAGCCCCAGCAACACAGCTCCTTACAGAGCCTTCCTGTCTGCTTTTGGAACTTCAAATGGATTTCTGGGATCCATCAGCAACCATCTTTACTGCACTCCGGAGTAACTGCAAGCATCACACAGTGGGATGTGGAACACTCACACAACTTTCAGTGACTTGATCAGCACAGCAGCTGATGAAGTTGACAGCACAGTCTGACCAAAGCACTGAATTTCTTTGAATACCCAGCATTTGCACCAATATACCTGAGTAGAGAATTCTCCCAATAATAAGAAATCTTTTTAGGTCAAGTTATAATGCTGATGTTCCATGTAACTTATATATTCAGTTCTTGTTCCCTGTAATATTGGTAATGTACAGAGTCTCTTTCCTGGTAAGTGCCTGCAGAACACGACTAACTACACTAACACTGTACTACTCACCCTCCTGCTTCTGTGTGGTGTGAAAATGCAGAGCCCAACTCGTGCACAGTGTATTAGTGCTGGCCTGAATCCCTGCAATGTCACTTGCTTTCATCTCAGTGCACAGTGAAGAGAAAATCCAAGAGCACGAATGCTGTTGTGGTATCAGCCTCCAGCATCCTCCATCTCCCCAAAGGGAGAGCTGGGAACTGCACACAGGGAAGCACAGGAAGCAGAGCTGGGAGCGTGGCAGGCCCGGGTGTCATGGTCAGCACAGCTCTGCTTCCCAAGGGGTGTAAAACAACCGCGCTGTGCCCCGCCAGGGACCAGGTCAGGTTTATGCACTGCTAAGGTGAAAAATAAACCAGCCTGCACTGCAGATGGTTTTTCCTGGCCATAAAACAACGAAAAGCATCCATATAATTTTACTGAATTGCTTAGATTTCTATATCGTTTATAAGAAAGAAGCCATGTGCACATATAAGGAAGCTCACATTTCAGAAGTTTCCTATTATAGATGTCATTCCCAATGGTTAACTCATCCAAGTGTGACTTGAGTAGCCCACATCATCAATATTAAATGTGACATTTACTATCAAGAGCAAAGTTTTGGGGCTGCTGCCAGCCTCACTCACTGAGCCGTAAATATTTTGATCACAGAGCAGGAAGGAGAGGAGCGGGTGAGCGGCGCTCGCGGCCGACCCCAGCGGGGAGCTGCCGGGTGTCTGCACACAGCCCCGAGTGGCTCTGCAGTGGCAGCCCTGGCAGGAGCCGCGGGGCTGGTGGAGCCAAGGCAGTGACCCCGTGCCCAGGCTGGTGAGGGCACACGGGAGGGACGGAGACCCTCCCCTGGGGCCAACTGCAGTGCGGCTGGGGGCACGCTGGGAACAGCTCCATCAGTGCTGCTAATGCCTGCACCGACCTGAGCACCCCGCACAGCCGGGGAACAGAGGAGACCCAGTGCCCTGGGGGAGAGCCCCTGGCCTGCCACAGCATCCAGTTTCCAACAGGTCCCTCCAATAGGATCAGCAATGTGCCACCTTCCCTCCGTGAGCTCAGCTGAAGTCTGGCAGGTGATTTGTGCGATGATTTGACCCTCTGGTGGTGTTTTACAAACAGTTTGCTCACGACTGTGGCCAGCCTGGAGCTGCAGCTGTCTGGGGTGTTTACAGATCCATTAACTCACACACATCCATGCACATCCATGCCTGTGGAGTGCCTACCTGTGCACTGTGCTGGGTTTTGCTACAGCTGCTCTTGTGTGACTTGAGCTGTTGGATGTGGGATCCCTCCTAAACAGCACACAACAGCACAAACCTGAGGAGCTGCTGTTTGAAGTGTGTTATCACTGTGATTATACCTGTCCCACAGCAACGACACTGCAGAGCTTAGAAGAAGAAAAGCCCTTGTGATGGACCTCCACATTAGAGCCTTCTCCTTGTATTTCACCCTTCCAGAAGCACCCGAGTCACACTTGTCACTGCTGCAGACTGAACTGTTCCCCGGCTGCAAGCTGTGCAATGCCTCCTCTCCTCCTGAAAAGCAGCATTTTGGCAACTACATGATTTGCTAAAAAATATATCACTCAGCTACGGCAATAAGGAGATACCAAAGAAATACTGGCAAATAGTTTTTCTTTTCCAGAGGTCAGTATTTTGGAAGAGTACCAACTGTGTTTCCATGAATGTGATCCTACGACCAGACACGATAAATAAGTCTGCAAGGTCTCATTACTGAGGAATGGCAGTGTATAATAAAGACTGCAAATACCAAATAGCTTCATTACTCCCATTATAATCTTTTATCTTTGTTTAATTGTATGTATCAATTTTTAATAAAGGAACTTCATGTGCCTATGAGCTAGATCTTACTGAGAGAGACTTTCACTGATTTCAGAAACACAGCCAGGCAAGCTGGGTCAAGCAGACAGAGAAACAAGGTGGAACAGGATCGAGCATCTTAGTTATTGTGTCTGCATGATGAACAGAAACACTTGTTAAACTTTACTCGGTGTCATTTAATGTTATTAGCCCTTCTGGACCAGAGGGATTTTATTGCTTCTCCACATAATGACAAATGGTGGAGCTGGACAGAGATGAGCTATTCAGTCCTGTGATAATTGCTGCACAATGATATTAAAGAAGCATTCACCAAAAACTTCCCTGGTTAATGATGTTTAATTCGTTATTAAATGCAGCTCATTACTGTTGGAAATAAGGCCATTTAGCAGCCATCAGCTTTGCTAATGTTGCTGAATGTCTTGCAGTGGTCAGATAGTAGAGGGGAAGGCATGTTTTAAAAATATATTTTCACTTCAGAATAAAAATGGGAAAATTTTGGCCAGTGTTTTGTAATGAAATAATGTCTAATACCATCTGAATTTCTTGCTTCCCTGCAAAATCAAAGTGCAAAACCTGCAAAACCTGCAAAACCACGTGTTTACAGAGCCTTCCTAGACATTGTGCAAACACTGCTTAATTCACCAGCAGAGAATTCTCCTGACAGGACGGGACAGCGCTGTCACCATGTGCACATACAGAATGCAGCTGTAACAGCTGGCTCATTTTTACATCAGGTGGATGTGTCGGTGCAGGTGCCCACCAGTGCGGGTGGTTTCCAGCACTCTCTCCTGGCCGCCTGAACCTCTACACCCTCTTCATTTCCTTCTTCACATTCTGAAATTGTAAGCATTACCCAAGCACTTCCAGCAGAACAAGATAAGATACCTGAGTAGAAGGCTGCAAATGTTCTTACTCCTAGTAGTATAAAGAACAGAAGGGCCATGGACCATATACAGCATTAAAAAATGTTGGTTTAAATTATTTTTCCCTTTTTTCCCCTTCTGATCCTCCCCAAACCTAGGCTCTGGAAAGAACTAGCGAGAGAAGACATCTAGCTCCATACAGAGAAACTAAACTACCTTTATCCACACATAATAACACTACTGGGTCGGCAGCAAATCTGTACTGACATCATGAGACTGTGACCAGAGACATACCAGTCCTGTGCTCTGCAATGGCCCTCAGATGCCACATCACATAAAATAGTATTTTTCTCCACAGGGTTCAGGAGGAGAAATAATCAACTCAAAGGGGTTTGCTTGGGCCCTGCAGCAGGACTGAGAAGTCTCCCTGTTGGGCAGCTTGCACCTCGCCGTGCCCATGGCCTGGAGCAGGGACGGGCTGAGCTCAGAGCCTGCCTGCAGACCTGGATCCTGCAGAGGTGTCCCCACAGCCGTCCCCACCTGCCACTGCTGGCTGGGGACGGCTCTCAGCTCTCTCACCCAACTCCTGGGCGCTGCAGCTGCCTTGGCAGACAGCACCTGGCATGCAGAAATGCAGATAAAACCAAGAGACCAACCGTCAGCCACAACAGTGAGCAGTGAGTGGGACAGACCTGAATCGAACCAAATTGAACTGAGTCAAGTCAGGAGGCAGATCTAGTGGTTTGTAGTATGCAGTTCCCCAAAGCAGCCATCCAGGAGCACCAGAGGCAGTGAGCAGGAACTGGACTGCTATGGAAAAGACTGGTTTTACCTGGTGGATGAGGCACACCAGAACGCTCAGCTCCGTTTTTCACTCAGCCCTCCTCAGACAGCTACAGAACTGCAAATTGAGGAAGCTGAGGCGCCAATTTCCTCCAGGAAGGTATCTCAGCACTAGTTCACATCTTTTGAGCTAAAAAAACGTACAGGGTAATGTCAGGTTATAAAACAGGCCCTTGACTTGCCCTGGTTTAATTAAGATAATGAGAAGTGTAGGATGATGAGCTATGGTTCCAGACAGCAGGAAAAAAGGATGAAGAGCAATTACATTTGGAACAGACAAGAGCCTATGGAGCTAAGGAACAGGCTGTGACAAAGGGGATGTCTACAGGAGATTTATTGGTACTGAAAATAGAGCAGGGCAGGACTGGGTGACTGGAGAAGTCTGGTGAAGCAGAGCCTTCTGCACCTGGAAGGCAGGTGCTGAGGCAGCCAGTGGGGTCTGATGCGTGGAGGGAAATGGAGCTGGCAGCTCTCGCACGGCCCCTCGCAGACGCAGTTGCAGGGAGGTCTCTGCAGCAGGGCTGCTCCCCGTGCCTGCATCAGCCCTCCTGGCTGCTCCCAGCCCTTCCCCAGCCCTCCTGGCTGCTCCCACACCCTCCCCAGCCCCAGTGCAGTGCTGCCAGCCGAGGGGAGCCCCACGCACACGGCGTGTGGAGCACTCCCAGCAGGCTCTGACAAACAGCCCAAGCATGTGTTTAAGTCTCACAGATTTCAGTGGGACTTGTGTGGACCCAAGCTGAAGCATCTGTTCCACCGCTTTGCTGAATTGAGCTCAGCCACTCCCAGTGCACAGACACACACAAGAACATTTCTTCCTTAATGCAAAATGCTGGGAAATCCTGAATAAAAGTCGGTCTTACTGTGAGGCACTATTAGCTCTGCTAGCTCTGGATCAAACCCAGAAGAGGTTCAATACTTTGTAGTTTAAATACCCTTGCCTAAATGTATCCCCGTGTCTTATTTCTGTCCCAGCCCAGAGTCCACCGGGACAGAATTTGGGTGAAAGTGGGAGAGAGCCCGGAGTCCTTTGCTGATGCCCTTCCTAACTGCAATAACTCAGACGATGCAGTAACACCACTCTCATCCCGCCAGCACCAGAGCCAGTGTGATTGAAATTACCAATTTCAATTGGGCTTTTCAATTTCAATTGCTGCAGCAAATAAGGTTTGCTTCTCCTATAGCATCACTTCAACTCATTGCCCTGGACAAAGACAGCCCTACCACAGACCTGCCCTGTCTCTGCTTCACTCAGAAAACAGCTGAAAACTGTACTCTAGGAAATCAAGATCACATGCTGCACTGGGACAGAGGGGAAACTCCAAATGGGTCTTTATGCGTATGCTGCATAATTCACTGGCACCATAATTAATCCAGATCACGTTGTTTTACAAGAAGTCCTTCTGCAGAGTAATTAAGCTTATGAGTGAGCAAACTGGGTTCAACTTCAGCACCACAGTAGCAGCCAGAGAAACAACTGCGAACAACAGGAGTGAAAAGGAGAGTTCAGACAAGTGACAGTTGATCAATATTGGGGTGACATGAGACTTATTATATACCTCCTTAATAAATATGCATTTAATTTCTGATCTACTGTATCAAACCACTTGTCTGGTATTGTATTATATTGCATTTCTATGCTGTTTTTATAGATTGAGTCCCAAGAACTATAATTTATTGACATTACTTTATAAATCTTTAAAAGGGCAAGAGAGATTGACTTAATCAGAACGAATCATTTCCTCTTTGTTTGGACTAGTTTAAAATCAGTTGCTTACTACTTAATACAATTTAAGTGACTAATTTTCACTTGATTTTCTCCCCTCCCCATCCTTTTGTATCATTATCAGTACTTTCAGCTAATGAATTTACCAGAGCACCATTAAAGAAAGACTTGGTCTTCTCCATGAATAGTCTTATTTATGTGAGCTCCCCATCAACTTCAGAGTGTAGAGTGATTAATTCACAAATAATTTATCTGACAAATGTTGCTTCCCCTCTCCCCCTCTCCACCCTTGCAAACTGCCTGTGGGCGAATTAGAAATTTCTCAATTATTCATTATTCAGAATTACTTGCAAGTTTTTCCTCAGTAAATAATTTTTGGCCTAAACATCGAGTAGCTGCAATGCATGTGAGCACACTTTGTGCTCTCGGGCAGCTTCCAAAGCCACGTGGCCTCATTTCATCCCACAGACAGGGTGGTTTCCATACTGAACCAGCACAGAAGCAATGGAGAATGTTACTTTCTGACATACAAAATTACAGCTAATTCTGTATTATCTTCAATTATTTATCTACAGGCCCACTTTGAAGTATTTTAGGCAAGAGTTACATAAGAGGAAAGTATTGTTATTCCTTCACGTGCCCTCCTTTCCCCGGGACGGTGCTCCTCGCTCGGGCGTGGGCAGCTCTGCGAGTGCTGCTCCCGAGGGCTCGGAGCTGCGCTGGGGAACAGCAGGATGTGGTGGGAACAGGGATTCACTGGATCTCAGAGTGCTGCTTCTCCCCACCCCTGCCTCTGCCCCCTCTGTCCAGGATGGTCAGGACAAGGAAATTGCCTGTAGTTCCCTGTTGCAACACCTTGACACGCCAGACGCTGAGCATCTGAGTGTAGGTTTTCAGCGGTGCTGAGTGGAGCTTGTGGGGCTGTGTGACCCAGGCACAACTCCGGGGACAGGGCTGTGCACCCCCGGGAGCAGTGGCAGCCAGGGCGTGTGGTGAAGCTGAGGAGCCGGTGCCGTGGGTGGGCTGCAAGCAGCACCCAGGGCTGTGCCAGCACCAGCCCAGCCCCCGGGGGGGTCTCGGGGCCCCCTGAGCCACCCCGGGCACCAGAGCTCCCAGGAGACGCGCGCAGGCCGTGCTCTGGACAGCTGGTGCCAGGGCCACCAGACCTGCCCGGCATCACCCAGCCTTCAACACCCGGGGTCCAAGTGCCAAACCAAGCCTTTCGTGGCCAGAGCTGCAAGCACAAGCGAGGCAGTGCCCGGGTGCTGGGAAGAGAAGCTTCTGATTTGTTGAGACATCAGATCGTGGCCTGACAGTGAATTCTGGGCAGCCACTTATTCCACTCTTTCTGTGGAGGGTTTTTCCACTCTTTGGATTCAACATTACATGTAAATAGAACTGATTTATGTCTGGAGAACAAGCTCCTCAGTGAAGGAAAACAACCAAGCTCTGCAGAGGGAAGTTTGCCAGCAAACACGTGATGTCTCTCCTCCAGCAAGGGGCTTCTTCTGTAGAAAACTCTTCTCACGAGAAGTGCTCTGGAGCTTCATCTAATTTAAATGAAATTACTCTCTCTTTCTCCCTCTCTGACCTCTGGTCCTTGCTGGTTGTCATGGAAAAAGGACAGATGAAACCCAGAAAGAATTTAAAGGAGAACTTAACTAAATGGAAATTATGGAGCCTTATTTGTCAGCCTGTTTCTGTGGTGGCACAGCTGTTAAAAAATTGAGCAGCAGCATTTATTAAGCACATGTTACAAATCGAGTTAAGGGAAGGCAGGTAAGTAAAGGCAGCTTGTCAAACAGCACTTTGATCCCTGACAGGCTCTGCTCTGCGTGGAGACCGGCACGTCAGCCTGCGTGGAAAGGGAAGTTGGCATCTCTGGTTGTACCTCCACACACCCTTCTGCTGCCACTTGTTCCTGGCAGAGTAAGGGCTGGACTGAGGACAGGGACTTGGACCATGTCAGCCAGGTGGAGAGGAAGGAGGTCTGGAGGGCTTATTTACATGTATGGGGATGGGAGTTTTCTGCTGCATTTTATGGCCCCTCTGACCCTATCTCCACTTACCAACATTGCGGGGGGAGGAAGAAAAGCAGGTATCTATTATGCATAAATAACCTCGTCGCCGTGACAGCAGCAGCATCTGCAAGCACTAGTATCGAGAGCTTTTAGGTAAATGGGACCTGACATCCTGCTCACAAAATGAAACTCCTGGGTTAAGCAGGTGAAGAAGAAGTCAAGTCATCTGCCAAAGGGTTGGATAGATGTGTTTTGGTTTATAAAGGTATTTCTGAGCACAACAGATATTCCATTACTACACCTCTGGAAGGAAGCCAGTGTGTGAGTTGCAGGCTGGGCTGTGGCACAGGCAGGATGTGACAGCAGTGGCGGAGCAGCTGCAGCACCATCCTGTCACCGCTCATGGCTCTGACAGCCTGGGCTCCCGGCCGTGTGCCCGTCCTGCCCCACGGCTCCTGTGACACCAGGCACTCACCGAGGAGCTGCTATCCCTGAAAGATCTGGCACACTTCCCAAGTGCCCTTTTTGGCTTCCGTGAATGAACAATGCACAGTGACACACTCACTGCAGGGAGAGCCAAACTGTGAGCACGGACACGGTGGGGGCAGGTTTGGCCCATGCCAACAGAGAGGGGTTACACAATGGATCATCCCAGTGCTCTAATTCATCATCATCTCTCAGTGCAATCAGAACTAGATGAGGCCTCTCAATTTCCCCCTTTTGTCTGCAGTGAGCTGCCTCTCGCTTTTCAAGACCCCTTGGAAAAGACAAAGGGAGTGCCAGGAGAAAATGGGGTCAGTGACACTTTGTGATGGGACTCTGGCCTTTTACAGAACACTCATCTTCCAGAGATAAAGGAATTGCAAGGTGGATGCTGTGGCTCAGCTTCGTGTGTGCGCTTTATCAAACTCTCAGCCTCCAGAAATCAAGCCAGCCCAGGAGGGCACAGAGGTCGTGCTCTCCCTGCTGCACAGCCCGGCTGAACCCCAAGCTCTGGGTGCAGTCTGCGCCTTGGTGCTCCTGCCTTTTTGAAGTCTAACTAGTGACAATCTGGGATGAGGCATTTCCAGCCAGAGGAGGTCCTCTGCCAGCTCAGGTGACTATTCAGCACCCGAACACCTCTGGGGTCAGGTTTCCCCTGCCTTCCCTGTCTCCAGACACATGTCTAATAAGCTTAATGTCCCAGGTAATTACTTCAGGAGAGCTGATCTGCTGTTCCACACTGGCAGCAATAGGCCTGGTATCAACCAAAACCTGGGAGAAATCTCTCCTGTACGCTTTATGCAAGGCAGCAAGGACAAAGCACACCAGAGGCTCCCCTTCCCCTTTAGGCACCGTTTCAGGGACTTTTTCTCCAGAGCATTTTTTTTTAAATGATCTGCAGGTATTCAGTACAACTGAGGGCTTTGGTTTTATCCCAAAAATATATTGCTCAATCTTAGGTTTGTGCTTCTGGAAAACACTGTCTGTGTTTAGGGGATCACTGAGACATGCCTCCCCATGCTCCTGCTCTCTGCTCCCGTGACTGTTCCCATAACCATCATGTCCAGCACTGGTGAACTGGGCCAGTGCCTGCTTCCAAGTTTATTTTTAAAAACTGTTTTGCTCGGCACGGTACCTGGTGCCAATGCCAATCTCTGCTGGTCCCAGACAGCAGAGAGAGGCCAGCAGGGCATTCCTGCCTCAGAGGTAGCCCAGTCCCTTCCTGCCCTCACTGCTGGGGCCCAAAAAAGCCTTTGCTGGGGGCACCTTGCCCTTAAGTTGAGCCCTGAAAGTGATCCCTCCCATGAGAACTAATGACTTTAAATTTTCCATGCAGAGTACTGGAAGAGAAAATTTCCCTCACTGACTGCTTCTGCTCTCCAAGGAACCCCTCCAAAAGTGTTCTCTGTATATCCCACTTTTGGAATTACTAGTGTGACTAGTCTGTATTTTCCCCAGGGAAAAAACAGGCTTTTTTTCTGAAACGTTTTTTCTCCTTACAGGAAAAAGCTGCACTACTAGAGTTTCAAACGTGAGGTGTAAATCTTTTAGATTAGTAACTCTTCCTTGGCTCCACTTATTTTTTCAGCTGTCTCTTAAAGCCATGCAGGTACTGGAGGAGGGGAGATGTGCAAGAGGCAACCTCTGTAAGGAGCTTGTAGAGGGAACAGGAACATACCTGTTGGTATCATGCCCTGATGGCCCTTTTGGCCCCTTTTTTGAAAGGAAGAGGGATCCAGATGTAATGTAAATTTGTGATTCCCAGGTTGTATCTTCACATTTAATTTTACTGCAAATCAGCACTTATGACATACTCCTTGTACACATCTCAGTCAGACAACACGATCTGGTCATGCTACAGCAACTGGTGCTGCAGGATTGTTCAGATGAGACAGAGGGAACAGTTCCACCCCGCTGCACAAGGCACTCGAACTTACACAGCCCATGGGATGTCCTACCCATTCCTTTTCCTTTCTGGAGGATGGATACACACTCATGAACCACTAAGGAAACCATCTACATTGACCTACTTAAGATAGAAATAAATACACTGACTTAAACAGGAAATCTCCAGCATGTTTTTTCCAACATTAATATCCCCTTGTACATTAACCTTATTACAGCCTGACAAGTGACCAGTGCTGGCCTTGTTTAGGTTTCTCAATAAGAATAAGAAGATTACTATATACATCTTATTTCTGTGGTGATAAGCAGCTTAGGCAATATGACTAAGGGTCACTCCATACAGAAGCTCTATGGAATTATATAAAATTTTCTGGTGGGCAATGAAGTGAGCTGAAGGTTTCCAGCATGCAGCCTCAGGGCTTTGCCATTAACCAAGCAGCTCCATGCTAAGACTAGAGCTTGTCAACAGCCTGGTTTTTTTGTTCCCCATAGGAAATAAGGACATTTTGACATTTACTGCAAGACAACATTTCTGAAAATAAAATACGTTTCAGATAAATAAGACCATTTTGAGAATACTGAAAAAGCTTCTTCCGGTCATGACCTTATGAAACACTGTGTCACCTGGGTGATAGAAAACAGGATAAACCTTGGAAAGAAAAGTCCAAAACCAAAGCAAAGTTGGACCATCTCAACTTCATCAAACATCTCCCTTGTTGTTTTACTTCCACAACACACACCTCTGCTGCTATCCCCTCTCCAGGATAGGCAGGTAACACCCCCCCTCCCCCCCCAGGTAACCCTGTGCTCACACAGGGAGCACTTCCACAGGGAGCTGCTCCTTTCCTGGTGGGCAGCAGTAGTGACTAACCCCACCTGAGGGGATCCCAGGGACCAGAGAGTGGGTGCAAACCGCATCTCCTTGGCCTCAGCCTCAGCACAGACCTGAGATCTGCTCCTTTGTGAGCTGCCAAAACTAATCCCCAAACCAGGAACCACAACAGTGCAGAAAACAGCAGAAACCTACTTTTAGCATGAACTCCAGAGGCCTGGAGCTGTTCACAGGAGCCAACCCAGGTCCAGCCAGGAAGAACTCTGCTCCTCCCTGGTTTCCAGAGTTTAATAATTCCTTCACTCCAAACAGCTGGAGCCATGTTTCACCTCCACTCCTCAGGTGTGTTGCTATCCTGCAGATTTAATAGCACTTCAGAGCTATGCTGTACCATCCAGTAACATTTTGAGGCTGCAGTAAGATGCATTAGCAAACAGGTCAAAATGCCATTGACTGAATTTGTCAAGGGAAAAAGCAGTGCAACATTAAGGAATTCAATAGATAACATGGCTCAGGGCCCAAGCAAAGCCAACTGACCCGTGGTCTGACTCTGAACACTCGCAAATGTCAAGTTATGGGTTGCAAAAGGATAATCTGGGGTGTTATAACTGTATCAGCACACTCTGACTCTTGAAATGCCACTGTTTGCCTCAAATTCTTCCTTCTTGTTTCTACTGATCATTGGACCTCCGTGGGCTGAGAAGCAGGGCAGGTTCATCTCCAGCTTCCCTCAGGCTGGCTCCTGGGGTGTCCGCACAGCCTCCAGCCCTGAGTGACAGCAGGGACACCTGGCTTCCTCTGGCCTGGTAGAAAACCACGTGTTTATGGTGCAGCTCCCCCTTCCCCCTCCATGGGGCCACGGTGAAAGCCCCCCATGTCTGGCTCCATGAGTGACCCCCAGCCTTGCTGCATCCCCTGATCTTGAGGGTGCTGCAGGTCTGGAGCGGGGTGAGCAGTCTGTGCCACAGCTGGAGGGCAGAGAGGAAAGGAGAGGCAGAGTGGGGTCAGAATGTGCCTGGGTTTGGAGAGAGAGAGCCCAGCGCAGGTGCTGGATTTGGATTTACAGAAGGGGACGGTGTCATTGAGAGGGAGCAAGAAAGGGGAAAGGAGATCAAGTTTTCTCAATGCTCTTATCTGAAGCAAACTCTTAATAAGGATTGGGATGAGCCTGGATAGAGGGGAGGGTTACCTGTGATACGGTGAGAAGCTGCTGGCAGGGGGTGGCTGCCGGCGAGGGGCGAGCGTGGGGGCTCAGCTGGCCCCGGGCAGCGCTGGCAGACATGGCCCCCAGGCCACGGGAGCACAGGGACACGCTGCCATGCCAGGCTGCCACTGCCAGCCAGCACCTGCCGGGACACAGCGCTGGTCACTGCCAGCCTTGCAGAAAGGGCTGGAACACTTACTTGGCTAATAATGACAAATATTGCCTTGGGCAAGCGGGGCAGGGGTCCAAACAAACCCAACCCCCAAAGACAAGGGCATAATGTTGTAGTACTCATCTGGCACCTTTCTTCTCTCCTTGCCAGGACCCCCAGTCCTCACCACTGCTGGTCCTCCTGTGTTTTAGTTCTTGTAGCTCTTAAGATTTTGGGGCAAAGGTGAAATTCAGTCTTTTTTGATGAAAAGAAGTCCCCTCTCCATTCTCTAAAGAAAGTAAAGCCAGAGGTCACTGCAGGCTTTGTAATACTTGATGTACTATAAAGAGAAATACATGAGGCCTGGAAAAAGCCTCCATCAACAAAGTGGTTTCCTTACAAACCATGGATGGGAGTGAGAATATGGGAAATCTGCAGGCTATCCTGCAGGGTACCAGCCTGCAAACACAACCCTGAGCCCGGGGACCAGCGGTGTCAGGGGGACGCTCTGGGATGGGTTCTGTGCCCAGCACCATTCCTGACCTCAGCAAAGGCAGAGCCAGCTCTTTCCAAGTGTCCCAGGAAAAGCCACGCCATGTCTGACTCAAGGAAGAGAGGTTCAGCAGCAGCGTTAGTGGGGCACAGATGGGAACTGGTACCCGTGCCTCGCCCATCAGTGGCTGCTCTCAAAGAATGGAAATGGGGATTAAAGGATTGAAAACTCACCGGGTATTAGTGCTACAAAAATACCCGTGGTGTGTGCTGGTGTGTGTTGTGTGTGTGTGGTGTGTGTGGTGTGTGTGCTGTGTGTGTGTTGTGTGCGTGTCGCGTGCTATGTGTGTGTCGTGTGTTGTGTGTGTGTTGTGGGTGTGTTGTGTGTTATGTGTGTTGTGTGTGTTGTGTGTGTGTTGTGTGTGGTGTGGTTTGTGTTGTGTGTGTGCTGTGTGTGTGGTGTGTGTGCTGTGTGCGTGTTGTGTGTGTTGTGTGTGTTATGTGTGTTGTGTGTGTGTTGTGTGCTGTGTGCGTGTCGCGTGCTATGTGTGTGTCGTGTGTTGTGTGTGTGTTGTGTGTGTGTTGTGTGTGTTGTGTGTGTGTTATGTGTGTTATGTGTGTTATGTGTGTGTGTTATGTGTGTGTTGTGTGTGTTGTGTGTGTTGTGTGTGTTGCTGGTTTGCCACGGGGTGGTGAGGAGCAGTGGCAGAGCACAGTGTGGGTCTCCATCCCCTGTCCTCAGGGTCTGACGGTGATTCCAGTTCCCCCAGTATTTCCACCCATCCTGAGAAAAGTGACTGGAGCCCAAATACAGCAGGAAACATCAGTTGTGACAGAAACTCCTCTCTGAGGGCTTGGAGAACTCAGAAGTGCCATTATTTCCTGCATTTAAAATGACTGGTAATCAAAAGCCTTGTTTGGGAAGCCCCATTTGTGCCTCACACAACTCTGGGCTCTGATGTATACTAAAATCTCACGTTAATTATGCATGAAATGTACGTCTGTGGCTTTTAGGGACAGAGGAAACAGTTTTGTCTTGGGAATAACTGAAATTATTTTGGCCTGGAGCCAAGAACACACAGCCCAGTTTTTGTTCCATTTCAGTTGGTTTTGGTTCCTTTCTAAGTGCAGGCAGCTGTTTGAAAAGGGCCTATTTCCTACAGAAAAGAAAGTTATTGTGCTCTCTGCAGGCTCTTTCAGTGCACCATTTCAAAATCCGAGCAGGCAGTGTCCTGCTTGTTTCCCTGGCTCCAGGGCTGGCACAGACCTCTGGTGACTCCAGAGGACACATAACCCTGTTCTGAGTTGTGTTCCACCCCTCTACATCTGAAAATCCAACTGTGAATCCTCCAACACTCTTAGGCGCCTAAGCGGTTTATAAACAGTGGGCTAAGGAGCCTGAAAAAGGGTTGCAAATCATGTAAGTGATCCCATTTAGGATGGGGGATATGGAGCTGGGAGGGGGCGGTGTGGGAAGGGGGAAGCTCCCCATGGGGGGCACAGCCAGAGACTCATCCTGGCTCTGTTTCTGATGGATGGCACCCTGGTTTCCTGGCTGGCACCAAGTGGTGAGGGGGACAGAATGCCACAGACGGGGCCCTCTCGACGCCAGAATCCAACACGGGTTTTGCTTTTCCCCCAGCTGTACAGAGCAGTCTCTCAAGAGGTGAAGTGAAAAATCGTAACAGTTGTTACTTCACAGCCACAGGACTGGACTGTGGTCCCCCACTCGCCCACCCATCCCAGACACCAGCTTGGCAATTCCCGTGGGTTTTGGTGGGATGTGGTGCAGAGTGGGGCATTTCTCCCTCAAAACTGGCCCTGAGTGGGCAGCCAGATGTGCCTGCAGGACTTCCTGCCGCTCCCGGCACAGGCATCCTGCCACTGCACTCCGCAGCAGGCACCCTGCTCACCACCTCGCCCTTGGCTTCAGGAGCATCCCAAGAGCTGCCTATTTCCATATTATGCTTCCAAGGAAGAACAAACAATGCAGAGCTGCCATGATATATTTAACGATGAATCATTCTCTTAAAAATTATCAGCTGTGAAAGGCTTTCACCACTCTGGGAATAATGCAATGATGTATTTCATGTGAATCAGTGCGGAGCGTATCCATAGCAACCTCATCCTTGCACTTTGCCAACAGTTGGGGTAACCGGCCTGGAAGAGTTGCAGAAAATAAACCCGCATATTACGGGTTTTTAAAGGAAAAATCAGGCTTGTTTTGGATTACAAGTGGCTTGTCTGCATGCTCAGCTTAGGCCCGGAAGAGTGCCTTGGCTTGCTTAACACTTCAGTCAGTCTGGGCTCCGCGTCTGACCCACGGAAAGGGAAAGCGGAGAAGGGCAAGTTCCTTTAGGAAATGAAATGGCTGGTTTGGTGCAGATCACTGGGCATGAACAGTGCCCCGTGTGCCTCCCTGCAAACTCAGATCAGGAATGCTCAGGAATGGGGAGAGCAGCAGAGCTGGACCATCCCTCTGGAGTGCTCATCCCTCCTGAGCCTCAGTCCACTCCTGGTGCTCCAGAGCCCTGAGAATATGCACGATCTGCTGAGCTTTGCTTCGATACCTGACAGGTTTTATGCCTGGACTGTGGAGCTTGAAATCCCACCCCGAGGCAGCATAAAACACGACTTTCCCTTCAGCATTATGAGGTGAGTGACTTCAGCCCATCTTTATTTTCTCTGAAGCATTATGAAAGACTAAACACTCCAAGAAAATGGCATCCATTCACAGCATGCCAAGGCCACCGGCGTGCTAATAAAAATTCTAATTGCAAGAGGATAACTATCAATCTCTCTGACTCATGCTACAGAAGATGCTGAAGTGGCACTCTTGTTTTCATCTCTCAAGCATTCTGTCGCAACAATTGTCTCTTTATGATAACATCCATAAAGCACATGCAGTTCTTGATATGTTTTTGTAATTTCACTGAACACATCCCTTATATTTCCCTATTAAAAATAAGGAAGAACAAACAAGGAAAGGATGAAAAATGGTAGAGAGAAGAGAAGAGAAGAGAAGAGAAGAGAAGAGAAGAGAAGAGAAGAGAAGAGAAGAGAAGAGAAGAGAAGAGAAGAGAAGAGAAGAGAAGAGAAGAGAGAAGGAGAAAATTGGGTAAAGGAGGGTTAGGAAGAGAAACATTTTGACTTCTGCCAACCTAAGATTTTTCAGTCTTCTAAAAAAATTGAACCAAATATTTATCAATTTCTCCATGTTTCACCTCTCCAAAACTTCACCATCCTACATGCCACCAAGTCAGCCCAGCTGCCATGCCCAGCCCCTGTCCTGGGAACCATCTCCTCTCCCACCCAGCAGACACAGGCCAGTTGTCTGCAAGCACAGCCCACGAGAACCAGTCCTTCTGCCATGTGGAGAATTTCCAGGATGGTGGGATATATCCCAAAAAAAAGCAAACCCAACTCAGGGAAGTAAATTAAGGGATGCATCCATTATATTAATCCTCTGACTAACTTCCAGACAGCAGTACTGTCTTGGCACAGCCCCAGAACCCCTGAGCCCATCCATGCTGTCAGCAGCACTACCTCGGCCTCAGGACCAGACAGTACAGCCTCAGGGAACAAACGTGAGCAAAATCTAAATTTTCTGCTGGATTGACCTTAATTGTAAATCAGTAGCTGAGTTTCTGATGGTTTTGTAGGGTGTGTTGGCACAGACCAGGACACGAGTTCTGTACAAGTCCTGGTGCCGAGCCTGGCGCAGGTGACAGGCAGGACCTGCTGGTCAGGGAGTAGGAACAGGCACAGGCACCCGGAGTTAGAAAATCCTCCCATGGGCAGTTCCTAGCACTCCTGCTACATCAGGAGCACAGACATGATTAATGACCCCACAGCACCACAGAGAGGCTGGCTGCAACTGAAGGATGTGAAATGACAGAGACTGGTATTCTGGAAAGTACCGGGATGTGCAGATCCATCGATCCCCAGGAGCCCCTGCCTGCCCATGGAAGCTCATGGAGCCATGGCTGAATGGCACCTGCTTAGTTTCCAGCAGTGCCCAGACAAGTGGTGTTTGTCTAGGGAAGGGAGAGAATGTAAATATTCAGATACTCAGACTAACCTGGGTGATGCTTGTTTGGTTGTTCCTATGTAACACCAGTGACTGCAATATTTTATGTTATTGCAATACAGGAGGACTTGCAAAAGCTCACATTTGAGGAAGGGTGAAAGCTCTTTATATGCACGTGTGCAGGTTTATTCTGGTTTTGGAACAATGCAAACTCAACCACCCAGGGCACAAGGGAATTACGGGTGCTCTGTCCATGCTCCCAGCTTGGACAATGGCAGAGCCAGGACTTATGACTTAGTCTAACTGTAGTTAAACTGCAGTGGCAATGCCAGGGCCAGCGCCCACGTATGCTGCCTCTCAACAACTCGCTTTAGACAAGACCATTCTGGTGCAAACTGTCCATGCAAGACATCTCCTCTTCCCAAGACAAATGGAGGTAGAGTGGAGTTCCCAGGACCCACAGTCCACGTGTGTGTCTGGGTCAGAGCTTTGTGCTTCTCATACCTAGAAAACCATGAAGTCTGCCCATCTGGGCCTCTGCCTTACTACAGACCCCATGCTGGGCCCATCCATACGTGGCTGTCCAAGGGCAGCAATTGAGCTGACGAGTCTGTCCCTCTGCTGCTGCCCATGTTCTACTGATCAAACTTTGTCACTCCCTCTGGCAGGTGGCTCAAGAAGTCTGACTTACAAAGAAGTGTCTTACCCTTCTCCATTTAATTTCTGCTTGGTTTCTGTCCATGTCTGCTCTGTGCAAGCCTGCTGCAGCCAGGGCTGGATGTGCCTGCCAGCTGAGCTGGGTTGTGCTCATGACCCCAGAAACACCAAAATCCCTCAAATTACCAGGCTCTGCAAAGCACTGCCAGCTTCCAGCACCCTGGAAACCTGCAATGCCAGCCATGTCCAAAAGGATAGCATTTCCTTGCCCACATCTGCCAGGAACCATTTCAGACTTCTCTGAAGCAAAAACAAACCCTGGTGGATAAAGGAGGTCTGGACACAAACTCATATGGAGCAATGAAACTTCCCTGTCCTCTTCTGCAGAGGGACTATCCCATTGCTGGCAGCACAGATGTGCATGACAGGAATAAGATCAACAAATTCCCTCCATGGCAGAAGGAACAGAGACTTCTTTTAGAGGGAAAGACAGATGCATATTTTTTGAGACCTCAGTCTGCCATGAGGTTGGCCAGCACAATTGATATCAGCAATAAAATAAGATCTGACTGGCTTTGAGGAGCCAGCAAAGCACACTGCGGTGCAGGATTGGGACCTGCAATGCTATTTTCAGGGCTGTGTTCTTTTCATATTCATGCCATTGGTGGATCTGCAGCAGGCAAGCCACAGAGGGGAGGTTAAAAATACTTTTTCTGAACACATAGCCCTAAACAGTGGAGACTGAGTTTCAGCCTATTGAGATAAGCAAATTGAATATGCCATTCAGATGACACTATTTTCAAAAGTTGAGTTTTCCTCTGGAAGTTGCCACCTTATTGATGTCCTATGTCCACGTCTTAGCTTTCATTGCTCATATTTTGCATCACCAAGTGGCATCTGTGGCAGAGATAAATTGACCACTGATGTTACCATGTTATCCACAGGGTAAATGACTTTATCAATGTTTTATTACTAAAGATTCCATTACTCTTTATTGCCTGCTTCCTTCTGGGTACCCTGAAATCCAAATTTCCACCTTGGCTGAGAGCAGAACCCTCATGTTCTCAATTCTCAGTTTCCTGATCAAGCCCCAAGGACTCCCAGCCTCCCATCAAAGGTGAAACGTAGCTTTACAGAAGAGCTCAACAATGTGGTTTTACTGTGTTGCCTATGGTGTTTGCACTGATGGCTGCAAAAGACAGTCATGGCTAAATTCCAAATACTCACTTTTTTTATCCCTCTGATTTTATTTGTTTCCTGGACTGTGTATGCAGCAGCATGTGCCTGTGTGGTTTTAAAGATGTTTTTTGCAATCATTCTTTGCAACCAGTTTCTCCTATGGACCAGCTGAGAGTGGCTGACCAGAGCCTGAGGATGCTCTGGAGGAATACAGCCTGGGCATCCTCTCCATGGTCCTCACTGTCACCAAAAGCCGAAACTCTCACAACATCTCAAACCCTTCTACTGCTGAAAGTCTGGCAGCTAGAGAACCATCCATTTCCTCAAAAAACAAATTATGAAGTGAATCATTTTTATAGGTGCCAGGATAACACTGTCCTGTTTTGTAGGAATTTATGTTCTGAAATGAGTTGAGCTACAAACAAAGTCAGTAGAAAACAGAAAGATATGCGAACACAAATTTACATAGTTGGTATGACAACAGGGATGTTTTGTTTAGATAAGACTGAAAGGACTTGAGGGGAGAATGAAAGAACATGTACACTCAAAAAAAAAAAAGCAACCCTGGAATGGCTTCCCCAAGATAGACAAGAATTTATTAATAATTCCCTTCAGAGAGAAGATAAGGTTGGCACACAGGAGAATTAACCTGAGAATCGTCAGTTCTCAATGAGCTGAAACCAGGCAGTGAACAAACCTCATGGTTACATCAGAGCAGCATCTGGGAGCGATGGGGAGTATTAATTGTTAATTGTATGAACATTTCCTCTGCCTTTGCTAACAATGCTTGGTGTGTTTGAGAGATGAAGATCTACAGCCCTTCAGAACCATTTACACTCAGCCTTGAAAGTTCCTCCAATGTTCAGCTTTGAGATTGTATTTGCCAGGAACCTCCAGGAATCCCCATTTTTGTGGGTGAAGCCCTGGAGATCTCCTGTCCCTCACAGAGAGGCAAAAACTGGGGAAGCTCTACAGTCAAGAGCCCCACCCTGGTAGTGGAAGACAAAAACTGGCCCCTGGTTTTGTCACTTAAGGTGATTTTTGTTTCAGAGCCCCTGCAGGAACAAAGCACTGGCACTGCCTGGAGCAGCTGCTGCTTCCCAGCGTGGTACTTGCACGATGGAGAAAACCCTCTTCCCTCCCCAGGTTACATGTGACGGGGGCTGGGGGATGGTGGGTGGTGGAAAACGCCATGAGAGCAAGTCTGTGCTATTCCCAGCTGCAATAAAACAGACATGAATCAAATTCTGCCTTTCCTTCCCAAACTGCAGTGCTTCCCAGCTGATTCCTTTCTCCAGCAGCCAGCGTGGCGATAAGGTCGCTGTACACGCACCCTCTAATGTATGACAGGAGCTGCTCCGAGGCAGTGCCGGGGTTGTTTTCCCCTCTTTTCACTGCAGAGATACAGTGGGATGGAGCAGAGGCTGTCCCTGAGCAGCCCAGCTGGGAGCTGGGAACCTGCACATCCCACAGGGCTGCACACAGGAGGCAGCGGCTGGGGAAGTTAATTGGAGAGATGTGGAGCATGGCAAGTAGAAATAACAGCACAGACGGGTTCAACCTGGACCAAGGGCCAGCCAGTGGCAGCAATGGAAACACCTTTCCACAGTCACTCAGTTTTTCTATGCACAGTAAAGCAAAAAACCCTCAGGTAGACGCTGATAAACCCCATAAGTGCTCCTCCCAAAGGCACTTCTGGTGGGGGGGAGATGGACAAACTGCAGCAGAGACTCTGCACATTTCCCACTTTGGTATTCCCTGATTTCATGCACAACAGGGAGTTTTCAATTCTCCAAACTCAACAGGTATAACTGTTTTTATCTTTAATGTAGCAAAGTTAATCAGAAAAATCTGTTTTGTGGAAACTTGTGATAGTCTGGAGAACTGTCATCTTTGTGTTTTCTTTGGAACAAAAGAAAAAAGAACATGAGATAACGGGCTTTGATAATGTTGAATTGTTTCAGTTTGATGAATTATGATGTTTTGTGCTAAAACTACAAAGTCATAATCCACTAAAAAATACCTAAACTGTGTATGTGCCTTATATTCTTATATATTCCCATTTTAGAGCTTGTATTTTCTTCTGCCTCAGAAACCAAAATGACACAAATTGAAATGATCAAATCAAAGGGAAACATTTCTATCTCAACAAAATGAAACACCTTTGATGTTATTGAAACTAAACAAGAAAGTCAAAATGATTTGACATTTCCTATCAAAAGTGAGTCAGTACTGACACACTTCTGTGAAATGTTTCTAATCTGAGGAGGATTCAGGAGGCCCCGTGCCCTCACAGCCAGAGCCTCCCTGTCCCTCTTGGCCCGGCTCCACCTCCTGCTCCCTTCCCGTGTGCTGTCTCTGCCCTGGCTCATTGGAAAACCACTGTGCCCGTGCAAAATGGCTCGGGATTCCCAGCCAGGGCTGATCCTGGAGGCCGTGCAGGGCTCTCTGTCCTTCCCCAAAGGTGCTTTAGCTGCTGCAGCCTCCCCTCGTGTCCCTGGGCCCTGCAGAGGAGCAGGGCAGTGCTGAGGGGCAGCAGGACACCCCTGTGCACCCCGACATTCCCATGGCCTCTCCGGAGGAGTGAGAGTCTCCCACTTCCCATTCCATGGGAACCAGTTCCTTCGACGCTCTGCCCCATTGTCCCCTCAGCAAAAGTCTCTTAGATACTTGTAGGGACAATATGGTTAGAAATGAGTTCCACTGCTACAAGCATTACCTTAAGAACCTGCAGGCATTAATAAAAAGAAACTGGAGACATTTATGCAGCGACTTATGTGATTCAACTGAGAATTACACTTCATCTACAACATCTTATACTCTTGTTTAGGAAAGAACATTATCCTTTGTAAAATCCTAACGGAGTTTTAATGAGAGACTTAAGAAGGGAAACAAGAACTGCGTATTCCATCTGATTAATTCAGTATCTGAGAAGTATCTTAATAAAGCTAGAAAACAAGATAATGTAGTCCAAAAGTACTAAAAGCATTTCAGTCCAGGCGTCCCCAGTACAGGCTAGCACAGGTGGAATAAAAAGAGGAATTAGTTGTAGTTGTAGTATGTGATTTTAATCCAAAATGCTCAATATTTCCAGGTCTGCCCTTCCATATTCTAGGAAGGAGAAATCTTAAATCCTGATTTTTGTGTTTTGACTTCAGGGAACTCCTGCTTCGCACCTGTTTACAGAGCAGTGTCTGAGTCAGCCAATTATTTAACGATCACAGCAGAGACATCAGCCGTGACTCAGTTAAGCTGTTTCTCTACCTTTGCAACCCGGGAGTCTCCCCTCCTGTTCTGGGGCTTTTCTCTGTCTGGCTGCTAAAGAAACAGCCTGGCCAAAAATACTGTCCTGTGCCCCTTCCAGCCAAGTCCCTCGCAGAGGGGGAGAGAGAACTCACGACCCCTTCCCAGAGCCCGTGTGGAGCCCCCCAGGGCCCAGCCGTGCCCGCCCGTCGGGGACAGCAGCAGTGCCGGGGCACGCAGTGGGGCCAGCCTGGCACAGCCTCTGCATCCCGGCGGGAGCAGCCGGCTCCAAGCGCCCTCCGCCTCTCCTGGACAGGACACAGCATGAAAAGTGCATCTCCTTCCGTACACGGAGCAGGGAGACCCAGAACGGCCACGGCCTTGGCCGGCAGCTCCCGCGGTCGTCCGAGCTGCCTCCTGCCTGAGCTCAGCGACCGAAGAAGCTCCAACCACAGAGCCGCGACGGTGAGACCCCGGGGCAGGAGGGCACAGCCGCGGGCAGGAGCCAAGGACGGCAACTCCGGCAGCTCCAGACACACGGCAGGGATGGGTGGGCAGAGGGAAAGGGAAAGTGGGTCTGAAGCCCTGAGCCCAGAGGTGCTGGTGCCTCACTCCAGGTGCCTGGGAGAGCCTCTTCCTGCCTGAAGCACCCTCATGCTGAGGTGGGGGTTTTACACTCACAGATGAATAAACTTCGAAAAGTTTCATATAAAATGAGGTCCTGATGTGAACAGGCAAATAGGTCCGACCTGTGCTCTTGTGTCACAGGCTTCAGGGGCAGGCATGGAGAAGAGGCAGAGAGGAGGCTACCAGTTTCCCTCTTCTTCCAGCAGTTTCAAAGAGGTCCAATGAAACCTTGCACAACTCAGAAGCAGCTGTGATAAAGTTAAATAAGCACCTGTGCCACTAAGAAATGAGTTTTCAGAGTATTGTGTTGACATGGCAATGACACATCAATATTACAACCCTGTTGTTTGATGATGCACATGAGACAATGTGATCTCTGGAGCTCACTGGTCTGTAACAGACACTTAACCTGAAGCCATGACAACACATGACAAAGCAATACCTTCAAATAAAATAGAAGACCTTTCCGAGAGTAAATTTTATTTTCATAGCAGTCACCATATGACACTATTTGACAGACTGTGGGAAGGAGGCCTGACCCAAGAGTACCGAATATTTATAACAGATCTATTCAGGATTCAGACCCAAATGAACAACCTTCCGCTCTGTACCTCCTGTGCACTCATTTTTAGCACGTTTGTTCAGATTGTTTCCTCACTGCCAAATTTTTGCCAGGGAGGCCCAAATCTCATTATGTAGCAAAAGATATTTACTTCTCTTTACTGCCACCAAACCCAAATCCTGATTACTAGCAGTTTCCTCGCAACTCTTGTTGAGGTGCACCTCAGCCTGTGAGACCCTCAGGTTTGACTTGGCTTGCAAGTACCTCAAGGGGCTGCAGCTCAGTTTTATCTAAATGTGCTGCTCTGAGGAAAGCAGAGCACTTTGTGCCTGACAGATTCATTGGAGTTTTTACTTCAAACACTTTGCAGGATAAACTCACAGCAAATGGGCTCAGTTATACAACTGGAAACACACTCACAGAAAGAGGCTACAAACATAAAATACCTCTGGAGCTAATCCTTTCCCTAGGGTTTTATTTTGGTCTTTGAGACAGTCCTTGGAAGGACCTGAAGAGGGTCCCACCCTCCCCCATGCCTGCTTTTGTGCCCCCCTTGCTCCAGTTACACCTGGGGGCCAGCACAGGCTGAACAGCCCAGGAAAACGCATCCCCTCTGTGACCTGACTTTGCACAGGTGTGAGACCCACGGGGTCTGGCGTCTCCGGGGCCTCCATGGCTGATCAGATCTGCTCTCCTGCCAGGGAAGTTGACTGAATTATGTTTTTTTGTATTTCTCTGTTCCCAGAGAGCATGACTTGCATTTTGAATACATCCACAGGTCCAAAGTAACTTACCACACGCGCTGTTTTCAAGTGCTGACATTTTCCTATCTACACAACATGTCAGTAGGTGCTCTGAATGAGAGCCTGATGGGGTTGCCTGGAGGCCACTGCGCAGGACTAACACCACTGACTGATGCAGCACTTTGGGGCCTCAGTCTTCTTCCCCAAATGTATTTATCAGAATTAGAACCAGAAGCTGTCTAGTGTTCCTAATTATAACAACTAATGACTTATTTAGCACTTCTCATTTCTAATCCCAAAACACCGCAAAAAGAAAGGGGACTAGCAAAATATCTTTTTCACAGAAAGATAATTTCATCCTCCTGTAGCACAGGAGTTACACAGGAATCAGGACACAGGGAAAATCCCCAACTTTCACAGCTTGAATCCTAGGGCCTTTGGCACTCTCCAATATTGCTTGTCGATGGATCAAGTAATTTGGCAATAAATGGGTCCCTTCTAATTAAATCAAAAGTGTGCGGATGTTTGGAAAAAGCTCAAGGGGGAGGGAGTGGGACAATGATGACAACCATTATTTTTTAAATCTCTCTGTCCCATAGAACTGGCTGATCTCAGCTCAATCACTATAATTTTCTCAAAGCTTTTCAGAACAATGTTTGAGAAACAGGAACACTGGAAACCTTTTGGGAAAAATCACATTCCTAATTTGAAGAGATAGTTTTGGACAAATTTACTAAAAAATGTGGTGATCTATGGGAAAGCTTTCTAAAAGGAACTGTTAGATGCTGGAACCAACTGAGAGCTTGGCTGCAAACCATGCACAGTAGCTGAAAGCAAATTGATTGCACAACTTGGGTTAAGGTCTGAAGAGATTCTCCTACCATTTCCATGAGACCAAGAGGGACTGACTGTGAACAGAAGTGAACAGAAGAGTAAGAGTGAGGTCGGAGCCAGCCCTTAAATCGTTAAATAACAAGCCATGCTGGCTTCACTATTTCATTTAATGGCACATGAACTACGGAGGTGTGGGAGTAGAAAATTAGTATCTGAAAAAGTTAAGACTCAAATGAAAACATTTTATCAGATAAAGATTCTTTTCCTTTCTTTAAGAAAACTAACAAAGAAGAGGGAAATATCCAGAATAATTAGCCCAAATAACACCATTAATCCTGAGCAGAAAAAGACACTTGTTCTTCCTGGATCCCTGGAGTGAGATGAGAACATTTTATCCTATGAAGTGCAGTGATTTTCCTTGTTTACTTGTTGCACATTGTATGTTCCTCTTCCAACAAGCAGCAGCCACTGCCAGTCCTTCAGCAGAGCCCAGCCTAGGTATTCAGCTCATATTCATCCTTGTTCAGAGCCAAAATGCTGTAAATAATCTACCACTCGAACCCACTATTATCTGGACTGGCAAAGCCAACTGCTCTTGCTGCCTAGCATCCCCTTTCAATGGAAACACGTTGTTTCTCCCAGCCTTGGGTCTCCTCTCACACACTGGTGGAAGCAGGGCAGTTCTTCTGAAGCCAATGGAGCTGTAGAGATGTGAGCCTGGGACATGTGAGAAGACATTTATTTACTGCTGCTGTGTTGTCTCTGTTCCCATAACTCCCCCAGCCCCTCAACCAAATGCGTGCTCCAGTTGTGCTGGGAGCTGTACAACATGTAATCCTTGCAGCACTCACACTCAGAACAAGCCTGTTTTGTTTTCTCTCTGGTTTATTCTGTTTCTATGGGAGCTCCTGGGAAGCTGGGGCATGAATACATTTCATGATACAGATCTTGAGGAATGAGTTGATCTTGGAAAAGATGGTGAAGAGCCAGGCTGTCCAGAATGCTTTTTATTACTTTGTTAGCTGAGCATGATCAATTCACCCTCAAGACAGAAGGTGAGGGGATCAGATTTACCTCTTTAGAACAAGATTTTGGCTTTATCCAAGATCTTCAGCATGGTATCTGTTGTATACAGTAGCTAAATATTTCCTGCACCTTGAAAAAGAGATGTGGAAACAGTAACATGAGGAGAGTAGAGAACATGACTTCTACAAGGCAAACTCAATTCCACAAAGCTTTAGTCATCTGCTAAGCTTCACCTGCTCTTCACACATGAAACTATTCACAAAACAAAATGGTGCTGGATTAGAAACTTGACTCTCTCAGCTCACCTGTGTTCTGACTAGAAAACCTACTATTAGATCATAAACCAAATGTGACACTATGTTGTTCCTAGAAATGAATAAAATGTGATGTATAGATGGTAGATAATCAGAATTTTTCATTCTGCATACAAAATACAAAGAGCTGACACCAGAACCAAGAGGGCCTGCAGCAACGGCTGTTGTGCTCATTCCTTCTCACCTCCATTAAAAAGTACTTCTGCTCATTTGCTGGCTTTCCAACCATACCAGTGCTCTTCATCTGGGAACACAATTTCAGGCATTCACTAGGGTCTTAACAGAGGTTCCAAGTGAGACTTTCTGAATATCTTCCTGTTTTCCTCAATTTTTCTTATGAGCTGGATAACCATCCGAGCCCAGAGCCACCTCGGCTGATGCCTCAGAGGCACCTGCAGTGCTGAGACAGAGCCTGGAGCCTCAAGGTTCTGATCACCTGTGACACCAGCACAGCATCAGCTGTGGAATCACTTCACTCCCCGCTGACCTTCTGCCACTGCTGCCTATTCACTGAATCCTTCAAAAGATGCTCCTTCCACTATTTGGGGTTTGGAAACACAGCCTCAGAGTGGCTGGCAGGGATCCCTTTCCAGCTCCAGATCTGTCCTTCAGCGACAGATCAGGGAGGGAAGCAGTCCTGACATGGTGCAACCCCCAGGGCACAGGCTGGGAGCCTGCTCTGCAGCACCTTCAGTGCTTTTACACCACATAACTTCAGTGAAGACAAGCCTCAGCCATGCTGCAGTCCCCATGGAAACAGGTCCAGAGAGCTCTGGTTGACTATTAATCAAGGTATATGAATGCCCCTTCTCTTCCAAAGGTCTTGAGGAAACTTCTCCCGTTAGGAGCCCCGAGAGCAGATGGAATACAGCAGGACATACCTGGGAGAGTGTAGCCTGGGGCTGGCATGGGATTTTACTTGCTTTACCCATAATGGATGGAAAGGAAGAAACCTGTTTGAATTTTCAGCAAGTTTCCATCCTTTTTATCCCACAATATGCCACAATGAAATTGTTTTGAGACACAAAGTCACACTTTGTCTCCTTGGTCTCCGTGCTTGAAGGCCAGCGGTGGCATTTTCAGGGCTGGTATTTGGGATGACAAAGTGTTTGCAAGGAGGGGTGAATCATTTCCCTAAGGACACCCTCACACTTGTACTCAGGAGGAGGAAATGTTCTGCCTCTGGCCTTGACAGCCTTTCAGCATCTCTGGAGTCCCCCCGCCAGACACGTGGGTCACACAGGCGAGGTCCCCGCCCAGCGGCACCAGGACTGCGGCTCCCAGGACACGACAAACACAAACCCCAGCACCAAACTGCCACAGACCAGGAGTGCTGGGCGTGTGGGACATCCCCGGCGGCACAGTCAAGACAGGCTTTACAAGGCCTTTGGAGCAGATGACAGCCGCTAAGGAACTGCACTGGCAGGAAACGTGTGCCCCTCCTGCACCCCTGCCTGATTCCTAGACTAAATTTGCACTAGAGATGGAAAATTTATGTCCCTATCAGAAAATAATAAAAAAAATTAAACATTCCTATAATCAGGATAATCTAAATTATTGATGTCTATAATTCCAAAACATTTTTGTAATATTAAAAAAGGCTCATTTTAATATTAATTTTTAGCATAAATTAGCTGAAGTTTCATTGTAAAAGTGTTTTGAATCACACATCAGAAAATCATTTCAAAGCTTCTCTTAAACTCCTGTTTTAAATTTGTTTCAAAGAAGGCAGCCCTGCAAACTGTCACTTTCCTGTATCAGCTTCAGCTTCAACAGTCATCTTCTAACAAAAATATTTTGCCAGGAAGTTCCCAAACAGCATTTCTAAAGCATCACATTGTTCCCAGATCTTAAAACAGGAGACTTGGGGTTATCAATCCCCAAGACTTTCTTGGTCATAAACACTTTTTTTCTTAAAGGGAAAGCAGAGTCATGAGCTCTTCCCTCCCGTGGTCACCCACCCCTGAGCTTAGGGCCAGCAGTGGGGGTCCTTCTCCCCTTCCAGGAGCTTTGCCATTGGGCTTTGCACAAGGAACAGGATTGGGACTGAACCCCAAAAAACTTCTCTCCAAGTCTTTCCAGATACAAGAATGTCTTCACTGAGTCATTACATGTTCTTTAAGCAATGACACTGAAAAAAAGACCACGACAAATGAAAATCAGCCAATTTTAAAGAGTTACACATTCCCTCACTCAAGTTCAGAAGCAGCTGCTCAGAAGACACACACAGATCCTCCATGCACCCATCCTCCAGGTAAACTCAAACAGGAATTTCTTGCCCTCTGGCAAGTAACTCTGTTTTGCACACTTTCCAGGTAAAGTCTGAGTTGGAGGCATTTTCACAAAGACAAGAAAAGGCCCATCATCTTCTTCTGAGCCACAAATGGAAACCAGAGTGGTTTTGTGAGCATAAGATCAGGGTCAGAACAGGTCTATCTGAGTTTTCTGTTTCTAGTCAAAAACTACAGAATAACTCTCTGCCAGCAGCTCCCACAACCTTGGCATGGAAAGGGCAGTGACCCCCTGGCCAGCCAAAAAATGAAAATATCTAGGGTCCTTCTGACCTCTGTCCTTTCTTGCAGAAGAAGAAAGGCTGGGAGAAGGGATGGAACCCACAGGGACTGGGGGGCATTCAGGATGCCCTGTTTCAGCAGCGTTACCCTCCTTCCAAGTGACTCCTGAATTCAGCCAGGCTTCAGCTTTTCACAGCAGCCTCAGCACAAAGCAAAATATTGGAGCTAATCCTCAGAGGCAGCAGCTGAAATAAGTGGAGGTCAGACAGCCAGATCCTGCCACGTATGTTTGAGTCGTTCAGAGGATTATGAAGTTTTCCACAGAAAGAAGAGGTTATGTTTGAGCTCCTGTCTTTGCCCAGAATCAGGGTGTCCTGGTCCCTCCTCGCCATCCTCTGCTCTGCCCTGCAGGGAGCCACAGTCAGGCCCATATGCCAAGAGACAATAAAATATTTAGATACTTATTTCCTAGTTGGACTAACAGATATGGGCTGTTAAGCATTTACATAGGAATTAGGGCCATTAGAGCCTTTCAAAACTGGACTTAAAATTTGTTTTATCTTTACTGAAGCAGAAAGCCTCTGGCATCATCATGAGAACAAATCACACAAGGGCTGGCTATTTTCCACATCACTGCCTTATCCCTTGGGCATAAGAATTTTGAAAATTCATGGGAAAACACACACACATGAGACTGCTTTGGGTGAAAATCTCTGGCTTTAAGGAAAATACAGTGGTGAATGATGATCTCAACATGAAATTAATGACCTGAGAATATTTTTTACTTTTCTTGCCATAATGATGAATTTGTAGAACTAATAAAGACAGTGGATAAATGGTTAATGTTCCCCTGCAGATGGTCACAGTTTATTACTATTATTACTATATTATTATCATAATGATTCAGAGACTGGCAGGGAGAACCTGATTAGCAGCACAAAATGTCTTGGAGGTGAATGTCACTTTTAGTTCCTTCAGAATTGTCTCTTCTTTAGAGTTCTCAACAGTAACTGCTGCACACGAGCTTCTCTGAAAATTTACCCCTATCATTTGCCTGTATTTCCTTGAGGAAACAAGAATAGGAATTTCTGCAGACAACTTCCTTTCTGAGCAGGCACAGACCCAGAGGCTTTTGCCAGGGCACCCTGAAAAAGTGTAGTGGTGCTTTCCAATCCTATACAACTGGAAGAGCCTTTTCCCACCTATCGGGATTTTAAATGGGAAGCAGAACTAAAATATTTCATAGCAGCGCAGTTTCCTGAACTTGACTTTGAGCTGAGCAGCCTTTCCGAGCACAGCTCAGTTGTCCTTCCCAAGATACAACGTGTACTGAGCACTCTTTGCTGTGTCTGAACAGCTTTACTGCTCCACTTTTCTCTTCAAAACCATGCATATTCTATGGTCGTTTTTCTTTAAATAGTTTGGCCCAGCCTGGGAGGAATGAAAGGCAGGCACAGAGGAACAGGCCACTTCTCTGCTCATCTCTTTGCTGTGCATAACCTATGGATGTGGTCCAAGCTCCCTCTGAGTGAGTAGGAATCTTTCAGGTTAGGCAAAACCAGGGCCAGTATCTGAGTTTCTCACCTGGGGGAGGTGATGCATGGGGCAGTTCTTCTTGAATCAAGCCTTGATCTTGTGTCTCTTAGACCAGGGCCCTGGCTGACAGCATCTCCTTCCCTCACTTGTCCTGTTCCTCCACCAGCTTTGCTTACTCAACACTGAAAAAGCGAAGGACTAATTCAGCCAAGAGAGATGCATCAGGAAGCCTCTGTATATTCACAACCAGGGCAGACAGGGGTGGTTTCCATTGCTGCCGACAGCCAGAAGAGCAGAGGGGAGCCAAGAGCTGCCGACAGCTGAGAGCAGCGGGGCCGCGGGGCCGGAGCCGATCCCCACACGCAAACCAACACAGGAACACGTCCAAGTAAAGGCTCTTTCACACTGCAGCTTTAAACTGCCCTGCTCCATTACCCTCTCAGTAACCCCAAATGCTGTATGATACCTCTCTCTGCTGGAGATGTGTTGCCTGAGTCCCCAGCCAGCTGCCCAGAGAAGCAGCTGGACTCTGGCTTGCACTGCACGACCTACCTGATGACAGTGGCTGTGTTGGCTGTACTGTCCCCAGGACACTTATACCAAGCAAGGAATAACATTCAAAACAAAACAAAACAAAGCTGATTTTTATTACTCCAGAGATTGTAATTTGGTGGGACTGCCTACTACTACCGACCATAAAATGTTACATTAAAATAAAATGATATTACAAATGCATGTTACAGAGTAAGAGCATGAGCTTAAAAGCCAGTTGTAATTTTAGCAATCTTGTCTGTAACACCAGTGCTCCTCAGACTCATGATGAGCACGATGCATGTTTTACAGACATGCTTTTATTGACTATAATTTATAGCCTGAAGCACTATTGTCTCTGTATGAAAAGAACAATTTTGTTTTCCAGTGAGAAAACAGCTCTCCAAAAGGCACCCAAGTCCTCCAGAGAGAGACAAAGGCAACAAAATGTTTAACGCAGAATAAAGAATTTACTACTGGACCAGCACAGACCATATATAACCTCTTTTGCCTTTCCTGAACATAAAGGAGAGATTCCAGCCTGACAATGAGATACAGCAATCTGCTGCTTGAATGTGCAGTGTCTGAGGGGACAGCAAACTCACTTTCCCTGTAAAAGGGACGTGTTCTGTGCAAAACAGCAGCTCTGAGCTGCTGTGCAGACCTGTGGACAGTCACATTCAGTGTCCTCACCCAGCTGAAAAAGCCCCTGGCACACCGGCAGTGCTGCTCCCCTCCTCTTCCTCCCCCTTCCCTCCAGCACCTCCTTCAGCCCCACAGAGAGCTCGGTCTCCACTCCCTCTCCCACAAGAGTCTTGTGGGAGAAGGTGGAGGCCAATCTCTCACACGTGTCATGACTGTGGGGTGACAGGAGAACAGCCCCGAGGGGATCCTCACCACGCTTCTAAGTGATAACATCCATCAGCAGCACTGAAAGAAAACAGAATTTTGCAGAACCAAATCCAACATTTTTTCCTCCCCAGTAAAACTGGATTTGTCGCACATCAGTTATCCAGCACTAATAAGCCATCTGAGCTTTTACTAATAAAGAGGTGAAAAACTTTCATTTCAAACATGCCTGTTTCCCAAAAATGTACCTAATTTATGCACATTTAATTACTGCAGTTGCAGAATAAAATAGCCTTTGCCTGTGTGTTCCCAGTAATTGCACATGGACATTAGCATAGTCTATGCATTAAAGAACATCTTAAAATTTAGTGGTAAAAATAGTATCAGCTCTGTCGATGGTATAAATGAATGGCTATAAAGCTCTCACAGTTTACTTCCAGTAAGATTTGCTCTGTAATTTTTAACCAATCAACATCTTTTCAGTTGACAAATGTGAGCTGATATGGATCATGTTGCCTTGTGAGGCTGAAAATAGATTTTGCAAATATGTTTCTGGGTGCGGAGGTGGTTCATGCAAGTGAAGCAAAAGATGACAAGAGAAAAGATGGACACGTTTTGGTTCCTGGGGCTGGATTTGAGTCTCTCTCATCTGTCTGTGCTCATTAATCAGTCCAGAAAGGAAACACTGATCCTATTCACAGAGTGCACGACTTGTACTCAGAACAGAGAGCATCACTGGGATTGACAGTGCTTCACATTCCTACAGAAGGATACAGCAGAAACACCACCTCGCGTGTCCTTCCGTGCCACACCACCAGCTAAAAGAGCAGGCACTAGTACTCAGATTCCTACTTCTAATGGAGCCTATAGGATTTTCCAAGTTTCATTGACTTAAAAAAAAAATAAAATCAAGAGGCTTGTAAGGCAAAAAATTTGACAGAGGTCCTTTTCTGTTTCCACTCCTATTCTACACATATGAACAGGGCAAAGAAGGGCACTGCTTAGGTTCCCCCCACACACAAAAACCAGGCTTAGTCAGACTTTCTGCAGCCTGGGTCAGCACAATCCTTCCCCTCAGTCTGGCTTGGGCGTTGTGTGTGGAGAGCTGGAGGTTGGGATGCAAGGAGAGGGTGAGGAGGCAGAGCCCAAATGCTGCCCACACCAGTACACAATCCAGCTGAACCCCACGTGCTCCAAGGCACCCACAAACCTGCTGCTCTTAAGATCCAAGGTAGCCCTAACATTTACCTAACCCACCCAGAAACTGGAAGTCTAATTGGGCTTTAGCTGGGAGACAGTTTTATGATGTAAAAACAAATCTCTACCACCGCTTAATATTTTTGTCATACTCCAACGTTTTTCTTATTCCAAAGAAAAAGAGACACTTCGTTGACTTGCTCATTCATTTCAGGAAGAACAATATGTGAGAGCTCTGAAAAATATTCAAGAGCAACTTATATGAAGAGCTGTAACAGCTGGAATGGAACCATTACTTGTCCAAAACTAGAATTTGCTACAACTGTATGATTTTTATGAGGGGCAAAATATAGTAAAATCATCACACAATAAATTACTTACAACTGACCTATTTTTATTTAGAGAGAAAAAATATCTGCAGAGAAAAAATATCTGCAAATGAGCTGGAGGAGGAGGAGGGGCTCAGAGGATGTCTATGGGAGCTACAGGGAACTCAGCCCATTGAAGAAGAGAGACAAGGAAAAGTCAGTCTGTGACTCAGGGATGGAGACAGCCTTCACTCTCACAAAAAAGAGGGTGGGTACCTGAGGATCTAAGTGCATCAGCATTTGCATGAAAAGAACCTAGCTGAGTAAAAGTTGCATGGCTGTCCTCCCCACAGCTTTGATTTGGCAAAATTGCCGTGGATGGCTTCCAGCTCCCCGGTCCGTGGAGCCGTAAGGGAAAGGGCAATTTCATGGGGCTGCCAAGACCATGCACGAAGAACTCCCAAAAGGGCCTGGCCTCTTGGCAGAAAACAGGATAAAGAAGGCAGGAAGCTGCTGGTTAAGCCAACACAGCTTGATGCCTGTGCCCTGTGCCAGGCTCCAGGAATGACCACGGAAGAGCTGGAGAGTGCCCAGGGGAGCCACCCTGGGAGCTGCTCCTCTCTGACCTGGGAGCTGCCTCCTGTGCCAAAACTGGGAGCACAGAGAAGTCCTGGCTGTGAAGGAAGCATGGTGAGAGAGCAGGCAGCTTGCACTGAAGTCCTCAGCCCATTCGCACACAGGCACTGCAGAGCAATGTGTTTGTTTCCCTACAGTTTGATGGACTATTTCTTAGCTATAAAGTACCCACCCGATTTGCCGCCGAAAGGATGCAGAGGCAGTGAGCTGAAATAGGTTCTGGAGTTGTCTGCCGGGGACATCCATGCATGCTTCTAAGTTTTATGATCTTAACCAACACATACTGTTCCGTGCCTAAAGGACATCGACACAGTGAATCACGTTCTCAAAGAAAGCAGCAATTTTCTGACTTTCTCGTGTTACTCAAACTAATGCAGACACTAAATGAACTTCTGTCAAGTATCTTAAAATATCTGTTACATACCAGCACCCACCGCTGCCTTTTAGTTTGGCTTTCCTCAAAATCAAAGCTGTAGTGTTAATTCCATTAAAGCTGAGGCAAAATACCCAGTTCAAAGACTGGTGTTACATCCTTTGTACTTAGTCTGCCAATGCGATAGGAACAGATACAATAGGAGAGGAGCAGAAGAAATATATTCTGATGGAAAATGCCCTTTTTCAAATACTGAAATTCTCCAAGTTAAATTTTATCCAGACATTCTCCATTGAAAAAAAAATTCCATCATTCTATGTCTGCAGCTGGTTTCTTCCACGCTCCCAATTCTATTTGTACTTTTTTTCACAATGAACATTTTTTAGAAAACCTTTTTCCCACTAAAGCAGTGCAGTGTTGAATTTTTTTTTCTGAGTGGCGACAGAAATGCATAAGGGGGAAGGAGGGAGAGCAGGGAAATGTGTTTCCATTTCCACACTGCCCTGTGCTCCTGGGCACCGGGGCTGCTGGGGGGTCACGCCACGGCAGAGCAAACAATGAACTTCACAACAGAAGCCGGAGCACAGCGCAAGCCGTGGCATCTGACGTAAGATGACACAGGGTGTCACAGAAGTGCTGTATCAAACAGACAGGGAGAGGAAGGAACAACAGACACTTCACAGCTGTCCGGACGGAGCTTTGGAGGCGCAGCCGTTTGAGCATTGCAGGGGCAGAAGCTTCTCCTCAGGTCTTGCACAGAGCACGTATCCTTCTATTAATGGCAAAAGCACACCAGAATTAGACGTGCTCTTCTCTGGAGCTTCTTTCTGCTCCTGTGTATTTATAGCCTCTTTCAATCCAGATAACGTGGCTGACAAAGCGATTGATTTGATTAGCATGTAAATAAAGCCTCATTGCTGCTCCTAGCTTGTCTGTCATGGTTATGTTTTGATGGGATTTCTGTCTGCCTTTTCTATTTACATCTGCTTCTTAGAATCTTAGAACCATTTAGGGTGGAAAAGACCTCTAAGATCATCAAGTCCAATTATTAACCCAGCACTGTCAAGGCCACCACTAACCCATGTCCCCAGGTGCCACTTCTATACAGCTTTTGGACATGCTTCCCTTGCACTGCCAGGTGGGATCTCTCTGGTGCTCTGTGGGGCTGCTCGGTCTTGGCCCTGAGCAGAAGACCCCAGCAAAGACACAAAGGTCTCATCCTGAGCATTTGGCACTTGCTTCTGACCCGGCTGCAGGAGCAGGATCCCATCAAGGCCATCCTGCATCCCTCTCCTCATGAGGGAGCAGTGAATACTGGTATATCCATGTCTCATTTTCCAAGCAGAACAGTTCTGAACAGCTTATGGGGGAAAGAAAGAATTCAAGCACATTTCCACTGAATGCTGGGAACAGAGCAAAAGGAGCCTCAGAAGGAGAGGTCCCAGATTGCATGGTTCAAGCAATGGTTAAATATGTGCTCCTCAGAATTAAATAAATAAATCCCCTCTCCAGATAAATTCCACCACACCCCTGTCACTTCCAGAGCTGGAGCTGTTTTGAGTCACTACAGTGAGGAAGGATAAATCTGCAGCACTTTCTAACAGCTCCAGGACTGAATTCTGACAGTGAAGGATGGTTCACAGTAACCTGTTAACAAGAGACAGAATCCCAATAAATGCAAGTGGCAGAAATCCACAATACAAAGCAACAGACTGCAAGCTAAAACTGATCATCGGATAAATTGCTATTACTAACACAGGACTTAAAAATAAGCGCCGAAATTGCCTTGCAAAACCATCAGAAGAGCTGGTAAGTGAAGGACGGGGTCTCTGTGGGCATGCACGTGCACACTCACAGGTGTGTGAAAGCCTGTGTGCAGACAGGTTCTCAGGTGCTAGAGCACAGCTGTGCATCTGTGTTTATGGATCAGAGATCTCTGGCTTTCCTCACAGTAACCATCTCCCCAGGGATCTGCCAGGGGTGCTCACACACACCTCTGAGGGACCCCAGGCCAGCCCTAGGCTGCAGGAAAGGTGTCACACCCCAGGAGGAGGGACAGCACTGCCCTCCTCTAGAAGCCCTGCTTTTCCCGGAGAGGACCAAGGAAACTCAGGGGCAATTGCTTCCCCTTCCTCTGCTCAGAGCAGACCAGATTTCTGCCGTGCCCCGAGACTGCTCATGGGATGTTTCCTTTGCCTCTCAAGATGAAAATCTCTCTGCTCCACATTGAAAAAGCCCAGGGAGCCCAGCTGGTTTGAGGCTGGGCCTGCTGCTCTGGCTGGAAGCTCAGCCCCAGCCGAGCAGCCCCACTGGGCTCCCTTTGGATTCAGAAGATTTGGGTTTATTGATATTCAGATTTTGATCTTGTAATAGTCCTGGAGCACTGCAAGTACATTCAGTCATTCGTGCCAGCCAGGAATAATTACAGCTGTGGCTGTTACCTAAGTTGTGCTCTGTCTCTCAGGCCCAGATGCCACGCTCCAAGGATGGGCTCTCTGGAATTAGATGTGCAGTCAGCCATTAGAGCAATGGGGCAGATTAGGAAAAACAGAACTTCTGATTCAAACTGAAAGGAAAAAACCACATTTTTGAAGTTTACCCAGAACAGCAATGCAGAAAGGTTTTGTTAAAGCAATGCCGCATCAGTTTCTCTATGCTGGAGCAGCCAAGGGAATAAACATGAACCTTCACACTGCTTGCTCTGGAAACACAGTGGAAAGGGTTCATCTGATGTGAAGGAGAAAGAGGAGCGCAAGAAAAAGTTTAACTGGTGTCTCTCTAAAACAAACCCGACAAAGCTGTGCTTTCAGATGGAATATTATTCTTCATTGAAAAACTACTCCTTTACCAACCCTGAGGAAGCACAGGGGAGGACGCAGCACCTGGGGCACTCCTGGCCCTTCCGTGCATTGCCAGGCTCCTTGGGTGGCCTTGGCAAAGCCATTCCTGGGTGCCTGATCCTCTCCCTGAGATGGGATAATGGCATTTCTGCAGAAAAACTGGTCCCACCACAGACTGCAGGCAGGAACCACGCCGATGGTGGGGACAAGGGATGGAGGAGCCAGCCCAGCTCTTCTGTGCCTGCACTTGCTTAATAAACTCCCAGGTAGTGGTTTATTATTGTTGTTATTGTTGTTAATATTAGCCCAGCAAAGGAAGCACCTCAGAAGCACTCACCCACTTTTGTGCCCATGGAGGGCTGTGGAAATTACTGGGATGTTAATTCGTGGCCAGAGGCAGAGCATTCCCAGCGGGACTGCTCCCTGTCCAGGTGCAGGATCCAGGAGCTGTGCCTTGGCTCCTGCTGCAGGGTTAGAGCTCCAGCCATGGCCGGATGCAGCATGGAGGCTCTGCAGCACAAACCCTGAGAAACTCTGCATGTTGACAAATTTCATTATGAGATAAATCACAATATATCCGATTAATCTCCCTGTTTGTGGCAGCAGGGTTAGACTGAAGGCTGACAGCCTGCATGCTTGGATTATATTATCCAAAGGAAGCACCAGTCAAAGACTGCCTAATGTCATTTTCCCTCATTAGAAGGTTATTAGTGATTGCACTTGCAGTGCTGTGCCGCATCCCGACGCTCGGCAGTATTTCAGGGGATGGCACTTTCCACACTCATTTATGGGAAAAGGGAAATGACAGAAGTTCACCATCATGAGTGTCTGGGCAGGGAGGTGTTCATCCTGCCATGCTCACGTGGGCCTTGGATCAAAGTTGCACGGCCATCAGGTGGCAGGATGTTACCAACAGGAACGCCCCCGGCTCGGGGTGGGTGTTCGGAGGCGAGGGACAGGATCCCCCGTCCCTGTGGCAACAACAGCCCCGGCAGCGCACGCTGGGCACTCCCGGTGTGGGCAGGCGTGAGCCCAGGAGCCACAGGGGGAACCACACACTGCACACACAGGCCAGTGTCCGGCTGTGTCCAGCCGTGTCTGGCCGTATCCAGCTGTGTCTGGCCGTGTCCGGTCATGTCCGGCTCTGTCCAGCTGTGTCTGGCTCTGTCCAGCTGTGTCCAGCTGTGTCCGGCCATGTCCGGCTCTGTCCGGCCGTGTTCGGCTCTGTCGGGCCGTGTCCGGCCGTGTCCGGCCGTGTCCGGCCGTGTCCGGCCGTGTCCGGCCGTGTCCGGCCGTGTCCGGCCGTGTCCGGCCGTGTCCGGCCGTGTCCGGCCGTGTCCGGCCGTGTCCGGCCGTGTCCGGCCGTGTCCGGCCGTGTCCGGCCGTGTCCGGCCGTGTCCGGCCATGTCCGGCCGTGTCTGGCCGTGTTCGGCTCTGTCTGGCCNCATGTCCGGCTCTGTCCGGCCGTGTTCGGCTCTGTCTGGCCGTGTCCGGCCGTGTCCGGCCGTGTCCGGCCATGTCCGGCACAGCCCCGGCACTGCAGCAGGAGCACAGCGGCAGCCGGGCCCCACGGAGCCGTGTGGGCAGGAACCACAACTGCCAGCCGCAGGAAATCCGCGTTATTGCAGGTTTAGGTAATAAAATCCTTCTGCCTTGCAGAGAAAAAAGCTCCGAATCGTGAAATTTCCTATGGAATGAAGTTCAAGGAAAAGTTGACTCACTGAAACGCTGTGCTTTAACCAGATCGGTATGCGTGATATGAATATTAACTATAATAATGAAATTACAGTTAAATACAATATCCGTATTTAACATAAAATTAAACAAAACAAGACCATCAGTTCATTTGGCCTATTCCAGTGGGGAATTCAGACTAAATTAACACAGCCCACAAAGCATCTTAATTTGAATGTGACTGAAATGTTGTGGTTCTGCTGGCAGACTTCTGAACAAAACCAAAGTTTTTAGCTAAGTTACATGGCTTCAACAGTAAAATCCTCTTTCCTGGGGCACAGTCCTACCCTAACAAAATCCTGTAAAAGGTCAGAGCATCTCTAAAGGCCCCGACTGTTCCCAGCTGGTGGGAGCACAGTCCCAGCTCCCGTTTTGCTCTCCCACAGCCTCCTGCTTACTTGAAAACATGGAGCAAACCACCATATTTAAGCAAACGTTATCCAATCTCTCTTCAGAATCTTTTCTGCTCTCTTCTCAAGGGATGGGCACCACTAATCACTTCGGTGTTTTGAATCCCTCCCTGTAAAAGCCAACTCCTCCCTCAGCAGCCATCTGCCAGGGCTGCTGCAATCAGACATCGCGGGGCACGAACCAGGACAGCCATCCTTGGGGCAGGCACGCCTCTGCCTCGCTTATAACATATTAGCTATTTTTATCCATTACAGAGAGCTAAAAAAAACCTTTTTTTTTTTTTTAAAGAAAGAAGTACTTCAGGGAAAAAGAGACTCTGCACTGAAACCTTCAGTAATTTCTGAGCAGCTCGTCCCCCACACACACTCAGGATCCCCAGCCCCTTCCCGCCCCCTCCCACTCTTAGCAGGGACACCATGGGAAGGGCCGGGAGGTTCTGGGTGCTCCAGCCACTGCACCACCAGTGTGCCCCAGTGCTGCTTGCCATTTTTGGCAGTCAGGGCCAGAAATATGCAGGAGACATAAATAATTCCTTTTTCGCCTTTGGTCAAGAGGACGGAGCGCTGGCTCCGGAGCGGGGCTGGGCGGGCAGGGCACCACGGGGCTGAGCCCTCCGCTGCCCACCCTGCCTAGGATGAAGGACAGGAGGGGAACCAGAGATCTGACGGCAGCCCTGAGACAGGATGTGTTTTTAATTATCGCAGGAAGTGCTGGGGCAGGCCTGCAGAGGCTGATCCAGCAGGCACCAAACTGCAGAGTCCCTGCCCTGAAGTGCTCCTGGCCCAGGATTTGGGGTAGTGCCCTTTGGGGCACACGTGAGGCAGGACGTCGCTGTAACTCAGGCAGGGGAGGATTTTGGCAGAGACTGGAGCCACTGCCCATCTTGCCCATCTCCTGCACTCTGCCCAGGCTGCCACATCTCACCACAGCTGCTCAAAGGGGTTCTGTGCTGAAAAAGTGCCCCTGGAGAGTGAATTCCTCTTGCCCTGATCCAACATGTGCTATGTAGCTGCATGTTGCCATCCACCTGGGGCTTGGCTTCTCCAAGGCTGCTGCCTGCCAAGAGGCTGAAGACCACAGACCCTCTTGTCAGGGAAACAACCATTCCTCTCACACACCGCAAGCCGGCTGAGCCCCACTGTGGCATTCAAAAGTGCCCTCAGGCTCTGAGCCTCGGCAAGGTGCATTCTCCCTGCCCAAGGCTGCTGACACCCTCCCCAGAACAGCTCCAAAACCTATGAGCTCGTCCTCTGGCCTGGCCTCTTCCTTACACCTCCCCACGCCCAGCAGAAAATGCCAATGCAGGAAAAAGACCCCATCTCCCAGAGCACTCATCCAGAGCATCCTGACTCAGCAGCACAGCACCAACACAAGGTGGTAATGAGGCACCGGCAGTGCATTTCATAATTCATAACAGTGTTCAGATGACAGCTTATTGCCCAACATCTGACTCTGCCTTCCTTCAGCATGTCTCAGTCAGGCTGACTTGGCTCTGACCACGACCTACACGCCCTTGTTCAACAGCAGGAACCCCAAACCAGTTCATGCTCTGAAAAGTTCCTGTCGTCTCTCTGGTATCAAAATCCACGGTGACATCTCTGCTCTTGCCAGCTAGACCAGCTTGGTGTGAGAGCAGCTGCTCACGGAGATGGAAGGCAACACTGACTGACATAGGTCTGATTCTAAACTCAGGACCTGTCACATCCAGGCTGCACAGAGGAATCACAAAAATAGGAAAAAAGGCGGGAGATGTGCTTTCAGAATAGGGTGCCTGCTCTCATCATCAGGGGACACAGCTCCACTTGTCACACCAGGGCACCAGCAGGAGGAAGGAGGGGGGTGAATAAGAAAACAGACCAGGGCTGGTCCTTGGTCCATTAAGGACCGTGCTCCCCTCCTCACTGCTGGGGTCCCTCAGCCCAGAGGGTCTGTGATCATCATTACAGGAGCCTGCAGCGGCACCACACCTGGAAACTCTCAACCTGAATACCTGAACAGGGTCCGTAACACTGGCCTGTGACCAGGTCTCGTGTGCAGAAATAACCTGCCGCTTGAAACACCCCATGACTTCAGTAGTTGCCAAAAAGCCTGTCCAGCAGAGTCCTTAGCACTGAGACAGCTGCTTCATGCCACTATTTACTTCAGCTCTCTAACTGCAAGAAGAAAAAAAATCAACCCTGAAATATTCTCCTGGTTCCCTGAAAACAAAACACTCCAGAGTTTTGGCACCACAGGCTGATCCTTAGTAGGTGGAGATTTGCATTGGCTCCAGCTGAGCTCTGCTCTTTGACATCAGCACAAGAACTCGCCTGCGTCTGCAAACGCCCTGCTTATGCAATGCCACTAAGTACATTCCCTCACTGCTGCTCCACCAGCTCATAAATCCAGCCTGCGCTGGCCCCACACACCACAGACCTGCGGAGCACTGGGGGCTGTGGCTGCTCCTCGGGAAAACAGGGATGTGCTGGGAAAACAGGGCTTGTTTTGCTTGGTCCCTTGGCACTGTGGGTGTTGACAGGTGGCAGTCCTGAAGGGTTGCTCCAGGGACAAAAACGTGTTCCGTTCTCTATGAAAGACTTGGGAGAGTTTCCCACGTCCCGCTCTGCAGCATGTGGAGAGCTGCTCCTCTTCCTGCCGAGGCACTGAGCTCCCCTGAACCCACAGTCAAGGGCCCCTCGAGCTGCAAAGAGGGAAAAATCTCATGCTTATTCACTGTGGGTAAAAAAATATTTGCTGAAGGCTCCAGTTTAATGAATAATGAGGGGATAAAAGGGCTGCAGCAGCCCCAGTAAATCTGTTTCATGCTCAGTGCTTCCCTTCCCCAGAGCCGTCTCCTGGCGCTGGACGCCCGTGGCACTGACAAACTGTGGTTGCTGCGTGGCACGCACTCGTGACGCCCGCGCTGCTGTGCCACCACCAGGGCACAGTTCGGACGGGAGGGGTGCTCACAGCCCCCTTCCACCTGCACAGAGACCGGGGCTCCCCCATCTCTGGGGTCCAGCCCAGCCTCTCTCCAAAGGGAGATGTGACGCCTGCATCCCCAGCCCTTCCAGGCTTCTCCAAAATGAATCTGACAGATCACCACGGACAAAATAAGGTCCACAAATGGCCCTGCAGGCCTTGCAAGCTCCAAATGAGTGGGGTGTCTGGATTTTCCTTCTTGTGCTTTTAAAGTGTCCCCAGTCGCAGTTTGCAGCTCCAGCAGTGGGAATGAGCTGCCATGGAAACCTCCAAATGCCCTTTTCTGACAGCGGCTGCCTAACACACAGCTGAGGAGCATTCCCTCCCCAAGACACACAACTAGGAAATTACCCCTGCTATCGCCTGCAGGATCTTCCCTGTGCCTGCAATGTTAAGAGAAATGGTTTGGAAACCTGTTGTGGAGCAAATTCACTGCCAACGAGGTTGGGCACAAAAGGATCATAAGCCAGAAATTCAAAGAAATCCAGATATACACCACTATATTTCAGTCTTGTCCTGGGCTAACGAGTCTCCTTCAATGATATTTGCTGCCACAAAGACATTTCCTAGTGCTATGAGACTTGCAAGAAAAAAAGGAAGTATTTCCATTTCTGGCAGGGAGACCACGATCCAGATCATCTCTCCCCCACGTCTCCCTTTGCTCAGGCCATCGCACAGCACCGTCAAGGAGCCACGAGTCGCTCAGCTGAACGAGGCCGACGGGCAAACAGAGGGTGAGAGGCTGCTGGGAAAGTGCTGAGCTGCACCACGGCAGTGGGAGGAAGGAGCCCTCAGAGCCTAAAGCTTCTCTGGTGCTGGTGACAGCGTGGGCTTGAAAGAGCTGGGTGAGCACCCTGAAACATGAGTGCAACAGAAGCCCCACATGCTGCCCAGACTTGCTGAAAATTCAGCTGTTATTGATGCAGCTTGAAACCTACTGGCCCATAGATGTTATTTAAGAAAAATCAGCAGATACTTAAGCTACCTGAGATCCTAAGCAGAAGCACCATCAGTGCACATCTCGTGGGACCCAGAAGCCTTTCAGAGTCTGGCCCAGGGTCAGGAACTCAGGTTAGCAGGAGCATGTTGGCAGCAGAGGTGCCCTTCAGGCTCCTGAACTCCTGCTGTGGGCACACAACAGCTCCCTCGAGATGTGGGAAAGGGATTCAGAAAGGCAAACTCCCAAACTTTCCCTTCAGTCCTGAAGAGCCTCCTCCCGACGGAGTCACTGCTGTCAGGGCCATGCTCTCATAGCAGCCACCCCATCTTATTTGTTGTTTTATAAGTTTTGCAGGGGCCTGAAAGAAGAACAGCCGATAAGATCTGTGTGAGTTTACTGAAGCAGCCATCAAGGGAAATTCTGACAGACTGATAAGCAACCAAATGCAATTCTTGTGACAAGAGTTATCAGACAGTTTCAAGATTACTGAACAGTAGCAGCCCCTGTGAACAAGGGCTTCAGAGCTACTGGACTCTTCCAGAAGAGAGTGCGCCATGTCCAAGACATGCCTAGACAGCAAAAACAGGGACAGAGGTGGGGTACAAGTACTGGCCACAAAAGTACTGTATGAAACGTTCATCACACTGCCTGGCTTTGGGTTTGCTCTGCTTGCTGTTCAGGTCATTTGACTTGCCTTGATGAGAGAAGGGAGGATTTCACAAGCCAGCTAGAAATTATTTTGACCAAACAATGCAAGTGTTGCCAGAGCACACTGCAAAGCTGAGAGGGCTGGAAGGGAGAGTAGAGAGCCACTATTCATTTGTTTGAGGACAGATTATCATTCTGGATTTTAGCATTTAACTATGTGGCCATTGACACCTTCAGCTTTCTCCATTGACCTTCACCCCATCACACCAAGAGGGCTGCAGTCTGCTGTTCAAACACCAGTTCACTCCTGCCCATCAAAAGCAAGGGTCCTGCAGCAGCTCAGGGTACGCCCCTGCCATCCATTTCTTTGTTCACTTGTTGTGCCTGGCTAATCTGTCTTTAATCACTTTAAATTATCCAGCATTCAACGGAGATGCCGTTTATAGGCTTTAATTGCAAAGCTCCTACCAGTTCTTGTTGCTGCAAAGCTCTTGTGCTGTCAGGCAGACACGGTCCCTTGTTGCAAGATAACAACACAAAATTTCACTACACAGAGAGACCCTGTACAAGACTGGCATCTAACTACCAGCAAAAATCAGGAAGGTGCTAATATCTTTATCAAAATAGAGTGTGTGTTGGACACACAGAATAACAATGGCTTAGGGCCCAGGTTTGCTCCAGTGCTCCTGGCACTTCATTTAATTATTACGAGTGTGCAAGTCGTGGAAACCCTCTCAGCTACAAGGAAATGTTCCCCATCCTACACCTGGGGAAAACAATGAGCAGCATCTTCCCTCCCACCACCTGCAGCCAGCACTCAACCCCAAAGCTCCTGATGGTCTCTCAGAGCAAGCAGGGTCACACACGTTCCCGCTTTCTGTCCTCTCCCAGGCAGGACTGGAGCAAAGCAGAGTGGAGCGGAGGGAGCAGTGCCCTCCCTCCCCACCTCCTGGAGCACTGAAGGCTGGCTCAGGGCTCAGCTCCCCACTGCCAGCAGAGGGATGTTCCTGCTCCACTGCAGAGCCCACATGCTCCTGGGTCCCTCTGGCCTCCTGACTTACAGGCCAGACCCAGCAAGCCTGCTCGGGGCTGACCAAATGCCCAGTCACTTGGGAAGCCCCTGTGGGCACCTGGAAATACCAGGAATTCGGGTGGGCTTGCTTTTCTCCCTCTTTCCAACTTCTCACCCTCGGTTCCACGGGCAGAGCCGGGGCACCGTGGCTCACGGCTGGGAACGGTCTCAGTGCTCTGTGGTCTTGAGCTGAGCAAATGAGTCCCCTCAGGAGTTTTATTTTCCCTCAAAGACTGCTTGAATGGAGATAGTTTGACCTCTCCTCAAGGCCTCTGTGGGCTGGCAGTAAAGAAAATTGCAATAAATTCCTGGCCCGGAGCTAGAGCTCTTCTGGGCTCAGTTTCAGCCAGGGTCTGACTGCTCTTTGCCTGCTTTCCTTTCCTTCTGTAGATGCATTTTCAGCCCCTTCCCCTCCTGCTGGAGGTCCCCCGGGTTAGCAAGCTCTGCCACAGCCAAAGGTCTCGAGACTCTCCAGTCCCCAGGGAGGGCTGCACAACTGCACCCCTGTTCAGCTCCCCTCCCCAGCACAAACTTCTCTCTGCCTACAGGACTTCTTACAGCCTCTCTGGGAACCTTCCAGATGCTCCTTTAACTCCTTTTTTTTTTTTTTTGAAGCCTACAGCTCTTTATTAGAATTTGCTCTAATCTTATTTTAATTCCTTTTGCAAAGTCTCTTGCTGCCTTAGATCTACTTTAATTCCTTTTGCAAGATCTCCACCTCTTGTTTTATGTCTTCATTTAAAGTCTTTTGGCCTAAGGTCCTGGGCTCTGTGCATGGCTCGGGTATTTGCTCCATCAGATTCAGCAGCAATTCCAGCTCACAGCTTGTTCCTTTGAAAGCAGCTCCTGCTTCTGATAGCCAGACTTATCCCTGTTTGATCTGGATCAAAGTTTGGGGCCCCACTAGATGACCCAATTAATAGGAAAAACTGACAAAAGACTTAGGCATTTCTCTGATGAAATCCTACTTATTTATGCAGAGTGAACAGCCCTGGTTCCCTGAAAAGAAACAGGAGTGAAGTTCCCTTTCTCACAGCTCCAGGCATGCATCAAATAAGACTTAGTCTCCCAAACTGCTCCTTTTAAACTTTTCTGGGATAACCCCCCAGGATGCCCCTCCTGATTTATTCCCCTCCCTATCTCTGTTTCTCCATTCTTTATTCTCCTCTTGCCTAGCTTGATGAAAATTCATCAAACAGCTGCCTGGAGGTCCTTTTCTCAAGCTGTACCAGTGAGCAGACAGGAGGAAAGGGACGTATTTCAGAGGCAGAAAACCAAGGGGTCAGCTCCTACTGACCCTGCAGCTCCCACCAGTGCAGGCTGTGGTGAGTCACTTCTTCCCTTTGAATTACATTCTCCCATTTCAAAAATGAGGACATGACAAAGCCTTCAAGAAAATTTTGCTCTGGTTTGGACGGGAACCACAGACTGTGTAGAGAAACAACCTCCTCAGTGTGTGCAGTCAGCTGTGCCAGAGCAGGAACTGCCCAGCGCCCTGCACACACAGCACCAGCCCCGGATCCTCTGAGGCTCCCAGTGTCTCTCTCTAAAAGCAGGATCTCCAAATAACATCACAGGTTGCCTCTGCTCTCCTGGAAGCGAATGCAGGGGGAATTCAGCCCTCTCTGCAACTCCCTGGACTTACGGAAGGGAAAGAGGGAAGGGAGAGGAGGGAGCTGTTTTTCTGCTTCTTGACTTTTGGAAATGAAACCAGCAGCATTAAGAATTGCACTGGCAGACAGAAAAACAAGTTTTCACTAGTGGTAAGACCTTGAAAGACAATTGTTTATTTAAACTAACTCAAGGTCACAGAGATGTCCAGGTTTAGAGAACTCACTTTTTTTCCCTTCAAAATCCTGCATCTGAAGTTGCTCCAAAGATGAAGCAGGACGGTATGTGCATGTGGCTCCTGCTGATAGTGGGAGGGCAAAGGAGGGCTGGGAAAGATGCTGGAGCCTGAAGAAAAGCAGAAGCTTTCTGTGAAAGAGTACAGATTCGGGCAGCACCGAAAGGTCAGCCCTCCCTCCCAGCAAGAGCAAAGCTCAGAGGCAGCCAGAGGATTTCACGATCTTGTCTTCTGGTTTTTGAAAAAAAAATCAATCTTTACCTTTTGAGTAGTTAGGATTTAAATGCTGGGTTTTCCTAAATACCACAGCGTATTTTCCAGGTTCCTTCCAGTGGCAGGTGGCGGGGCACGGCCAGGGTGAGCTGGGAACACGGTACAGTCCCTGGCAGAATTTCCGAGCAGCCACAGACACAGCGCTCCTGCGAGCCCACACCTGGAGAAGGCCACTGTGTCCCTGCAGGGTGCCTTCTCCTCCAGCCCCTGCACAGGAACGAGGGGGTCTCTGAGGAGCCAAGTCACCGGACTTGACCGGTTGGCTCATGGGCATGTTACTGACCTCTGAGTGCTGGATAAAAGGAAAAACAACCAGCCCAACCTCATCCTATTTCACTGAGACCAGGACTGACACAGACTGGTGGCGGCCGTCTGCATCTGAGACAGGAGGGCCCAGGTGGATTCCTTGTGCAAGCTGCTCCACACATCTTTCACAACCTGATGCTCTTTAGGAAGACACAAACCATCACCACATCTACAAATCTGGTATCTCCATAGCTGAAGAGAGGAAATTTGGAGAAGTCATGTGGCAGAAAAGAAGTTTGAGCCTTTCTGTTGCAAGAGACTGCCTGAAATGTTGGAATGAGAAGGTGCCTGCAGAAAGCTTGGACATTCAGGTCTTGACTGAAAGCACAACCAAAGTGAAGTCTCATTTTGTAATTGAAAAGACAAAACTGTCAAATCTCTCTGAATTTATAGCTACCGGAAACCACCTCCTAACTATTTTCTAAATTGGTTCTCTCCAAAGTCAAAAGAAAGCTCTAAAGCTCTGTCTCTGCAGAGATTTTGCTGAATAAGAAAAGCACAGTTCTTGGGAACTTGATTAACTTTGATTTGTTTTCTCAGGGATTGGGTGGGGTTTTTTTCCAGTACAACAGAAGCTGATGTCAGTACCACCATGGGAAATGAAAAAGTCAGGTTTATAAGAGTTAACTCACACTTTTCCTAAGCTTTCCTTCATGGATTTATGTGCTTGTGATCATGTGCTCAACAGACCTATGACTTAGTACTTCTTGGAGTCTTTGAAGATAAAATACCTTTTCAAATTGGCCTTTCCATGATGCAGAAAGAAAAAGTCTTGAAAACTGGCATAAACCCAGCAGGCTGATGCAGTGAGCAGATGGGAGTCCCAGATCCCCTCGGACACCTCCACGCAGAGGCAGCTGCCCGCAGTGCCAGGGACGAGCTCTGGGAGCTTTGGGACTTCCTGGCTCTGCTTTTTCAAGTCTGCAATTCCCATCTCACAACCTCTGTTGATTTTCATTGGGAAGGAGGTGATCAATCCTGCCAGCACTGGGCTGTTCCTCCAAGCACTACAGTCAAAGGCAGAAAAGATCCTATGACAGACTCCCATTGAAAGTTATGGAGCAATACAATCTGGTCTATAAATAGAGGTATTGTATATACACCTGTCCAATAAATAGATATATACAGTCTTTAGTTTCTACACGCTTAACCCCCTTGAAACAATCCCCTATCCAGTGCAGTCTGGAGACACTAAAACCTTCTAATGCCACATCCCAGCCTGGAAACCACAACTGTTTAATTTTCCAGCTTTAACAGTCCTGACCTCTCCCAGCCTTTCATACACTCCCGAGACTCATACTTTTCTCAGGATCACAGTGAGCTTGTGTTTTTCATTCTCATGTGATTAATAAATTATGCTGTACAGATATTTAAGCAGCTCGTGTTTATTTTTCTGTCAATAGAAAGAGAATGTTTATTTGACCTGGGAGCACTATTTTCCATTGTCTGAATTTAAACTTCAAAACAAAAACTTGAGATATTAGGTGATTTATGAGCCTCTGCTAAAAATAGCTCAGCCCATTCTCATCAGTGACTCTCCCATTTTGCTGTTAGCAGCATCCCAGCACAGCGATGGGGCGAAGAGCATCAAAGTCCACGGCTACTGGTAAACCCTGATTTGTGAACATGAATGCCTGGACCTTGCACCCAACGCTGCTCTGACCAGACCCTGTGAACACGGTGGGACCTCCCACGCACTGAGCAAGGCTCCAGCACTGCCTCCCCAAGAAACACGAACAAGTTTTTGTTCAAGTTATAATAACTTACAGCTTTAGCTCTTGGATTGCTGCTCTCTCAGCTGTGGCATCTAAGCCTAGCTACTGCAGGGTTTGGTGTGATTACCTCTTAATTTAATCTTCACTTCTGGGCCACGATCCCTGAACAAACTTCACTTACTACATGGCTTCCTCCCTCCATGAACCTATGTGGTACACCAGGGAAAATATGTTCTATCCCGGGATCTCAGAGAAGAGGGGTGAATTGGCAAACAAGGCACTAGACTACAATTCCCGTGAATCCCTGCAAAAGTATTTCCAAACCATTTCAGTTTTTTGGAAAAAAAAAAATTCCAAATGATCTATAGGAGGAAAAAAAACCCCAAACGAACCCACTCCAAGGAAAAACAACCAAACCCGTTATTTTGCTGAAACACAGTTTTCTGCTGAAAAACAGCTTTGCTGGACATTTTCCCAGCATCTGTAGCCGTAAGAGCCGTGCTTCCAGGGGCCCTGGGAACGGGCTGGGGGGTGATGAGGGAGGGGCCCGCAGGCAAGAGGCCCCTGTGCTGTGCGGGGAGAGGCAGCGCCTGCCAAGGGCCACCCGGCCGGGCGCTCCCGAGCCGGAGCACGGAGCCAGGGCTTCCTCCTCCTCCTCTTCCTCCTCCTGGGAAGGTGCAGGGAGCCATGTGCGAGGCAACCCCCTGGCGCCGGGGCGGCTGGGGAGTGTGGTTCCCACCTCTATATAAAGTCTCTGATTTCCTGTGATGCCGAGCGTGTGGGTGTGAGCGAAATGGATGTTTTCTGTCAGGGATGACAGTACTGGGGTGAGCGTGCGCTTCCCGCAGCCAGGCAGCGCCGGGAAGGCAGGCACGAGCCGGGATGCGGCAGCTGCCTGCGAGCGGACAGGAGCATCCCTTGGCGGACGAGCTGCTTTCCTGTGCCCCTTCGCTCCCCTCCTTCCTCCCGGGCGCGTTCACAGCTCCATGAAATGGCCAAAGCCCCGCCGTGCCCTCGGCAGGGCAGGGCTGTGTCCGGAGCACAGGTGGACAGCAACGTCTGCCCGGCACCCACCGGGGCCCACCCCGCAGCCCCGGACCCTTTCTCTGGATAAAGAGCAGAAGGCAACTGGTATTTACAGGGCAAGGAAGGCCTCTAAGGTTGCAGCTCAGGGGATAAATCATGAAAAGCAAACAAGCCAGTCTGCTGGCAGAGCCAAAAGCTGCGAGAACAGACCTCAGCCATACTGCACAACAGGCTCAAATTCAACACGAGAGTCCTAAAAAAAATAAATCAGTTTGCTTGGGTGCCTAGCAGGGGTAAGCAGGCCACTATGTTCCTCCTGCAGGGATGCTCACCCATGGATAACCTGTCTTGTGGACAGTTAACAGCTCCCACGCTATATCCTCCAAAAATCCACCAACACCAGCTCCATTTGCCCGACTGTGTCGGTGGCAGGGTTTCCACCCCACAGAGATGGGACAGGACCTGTTCCAACCCCACTGTGCTGTGGCATGGCAAGTCAGACCCTATATGGGGATGGGGCTGCGGGTCAGGGCTGCCTGGATCATCCCCCACCAGCAACTCACTGGGGTGGGCAGCCCAAGCTCACGGTCTCTCCCAACCCCTAATTTCCGGAATACGTCAGAAAACTATAATTAAGGAACCCTCCCCTTCTGGTGGAAGTCTGCTTGTGTCAACAGAGAGACGGGAGTATTTAGCAGACTTCTTTTTCCATCCTGCTAATTTTAGCCCCTTATATAACATTTCTTTCAATACAACCCAGTTTCTGTAGCCCACTGAAGGAACAGCACTTCTCGTTTGTCTTACACCAGTGCCTAAAATATTCCCCAGAGCCCGAGGGCTGGCTCTGTGCTCCCCATCATGCATGGGGCCAGCTCTGCCCACCACAGCTCGACGGTTCAATAGGCCAGTATGTAGAGGGGGACACACACACAGCAAAGAGGGGATGTCTTAGTGCAGCAGCGGAGGGGGATGGAATAAAAGCCAGTCACCCCTGTCCTGCAGAACCCTAACTCCAGGTATCCTCTGGCAAACACCAGTAGAGAAGAGGATTGAGGAGACAACACCTCCTCAATCTCCACACGCTGATGCCTGAACCTCCCGGTGAGCTCTGAAGCTGCACATGATGCTGCTTCAGCTTTCAGCCCTCACTGCAAATTCCTCAGCCCCTTCCTGCGCTGTCATCTTTGACAGGGAGCAGTTCTTACCTTCCTAAGTAAACCTCAAGGTTTGATTGTGATGCTCCAGAGCACATCAAAAATACATCAAAATAACTCAAACTCCCTTTGACGGACCACATAAAGTTTGCAATTTGCATTTCAAAGCCACAATAAGGCATGGAAGGCAAAAGCAAACAAGGCAGCAGCAGATGCCCAGACCTGTCAATTATCCCACTGATTTTTTTGCACAAGGCTGGAAAAGCTGCAGAAATAACTGCTACAGAAATAACCAAATCCCTGTCCTGGCACTGCTGAACTTGGTGGCTCTACACGTGTGACAAGGTTTGACTCTTCTACACTTTTCCATGTGAAAAGGCTGGTTATCAGCATCACAGTGCGGGGCAGCCTCAGAGCACGTTGGTGCAGCACAGCTGCCAGGTCAGGGGAGATCTGGCCAGCTAACTGGTTAAAAAGGAAGAAGTTTTCACTACTACTGAGGGGAAAGAAAGGAGTTGGAGTTGCCTGAAAAACAGGCAGGAGACCTCTATGGAGATGCCACTGAAATGACACGTGTGAAAAAGTGTCAGCAGTGGGAGCAAGGTGTGGTGATTCCCTGTGAGAACAGGCTCTTCCCACGCTGCGGGTGTGGATCTGTCCCCTGCCTGACCTGCTCCCTGTGTGGGGAAGCCTCCCGGCTCCCTCTGCCCCCAGCTCCTCCCAAAGGCAGAGATCAGTGAGGTTATCCAGATCCCACCTCCGTGGCTCTGTCCTTTCCTCTGCACCAAGTCAGACCTCCGAGCTGGGTATCCACCAAGGACTTCCAGTGAAGCCTTGAATAAATAATGAGCACCTGATTTCACTTTACAGTAATTAATCTAGGGGATAATGCACTAATTTGCCAATTCTGGGAGCATTTATCTTTTCCTCAGAAAGAAGTTTTTGCTATTAAAGTTTTGCTCTGAGCCAATAAAACCTAAACCTCTGTATCCATCTTACACTAACTGGTTTTAGCACCAATCTGGAGAGGGAATATTTTCTCTGCAGCACAGTGGTGTGGTCCCCTCCCCTATCAAGGAAAGAAAAAGCTTGCTCTCATTCCCAGCATCTTCTATGAAGATTTGGCAAGAAGACAGATGGTGTTCCCCAGCCTTCGTGGGTGACTCCTGCCTTCCCCTGCCCTTCCCTTCTCTTTCCTCGTAGAAGCAGTAGCCAACCCTTCGGGCCGGGGTGCCTGTGCAGCACCTAACGCAGCAGGCTCCTGGCCCAGGACTAGACCTCCCAAGCACTGCCCTAATATAAATAAATATGATTCATAAAGTCTAAGTTCGAATTTGGCAACTGATCCCCTGAACAAAGCTGGTGAGTCAAGCTCTGAAGAGGTGGAACCAGCCACAGCCTTCATGATCGTGTTAGTCAGCACCAAGGAAATCATTGCAACTGCTCTGACGTGTGAACTCAGAAGAGCTGATGTAAGTGTTGGCAGAAAAGTATTTGCATCATAATCTTGAACTGCTGGACTGTCTCACTGAAAATGATACCAAAGAACATCATATTTTCCAGCCACCTAAGCACTGGCACTGCCATGCCAGCCCCTGCGCGGGCATCAGTCGGCACGAACTGCACACACAGCGGGGCTGGAAGCGCTCACGCAGCTGGGACACTGCAAACAGGGCAGCAAGGAGAAGGAAACAGGGATTAGGTGGTCCTGTCCCTAACACCTGCCAGGCCAGAATTAGCATAGGTGATAAAGGAGCCTTTCTCTCACGGCAGCCTAGAGTTTAGGATGAAAATCATGAGCAGCATGTTACATACTGCTGTTCATAGGTAGAACAGAACCACGTACAGACATCCCTCCAGCACCCCGGGGATGGGCAGCATCGGGGTCAGCACTGCTGGTGATGGGACAGCTCAGACTTTGAGGAGAGAGAAGCAAAAGATATGAAGTGAAAACCACGGCAGAAAGCTGAACTTGCCCTGCAGTCTGGACGGCGCAAAGGATTTTGTTCAGATGTTTCTCACCTTGTATTGATCCACCTCAACCCTGCACACAATCCAGCTATATTTATATCCCAAAAAGAATACCCCCAAAGCCCCCAAGCAGCTCAGCACAAGGCACTAGTATTCCATTTTACCAGGACTTGCAGCTGGAAGCGGGGAGGGAACCTCTATGTCAATTTGCATTGCCTGCATTTTATATAGCAACAAAAAAAGGAAAGAAATATAAAGTAATGGGAAAATTATATATTAACAGGAAAGAAAGATTGGGTTCTAGGAGCACGGACTGGGGGAAACATCACAGTCCCGACATTTCAAACAGGCCTGGGAGGGTGGTATTGAAAGGAGGTGGGACCAGACAGGGGCTGAGTTGGTCAAGTGAGAATGTGTGAACAGGGACTGAGCAGCCCTGCCTGGCACAAACCCCTCTGCCACAGAGATGGAATGGGGGCCTGGGCTGGGCAGACTGAAATAAAGGAGATGCAGGTGTGGGAGGATGGAGACAAGAGTCAGGGGAAAATAAAGGTGAGAGCAAAGACAGAAGAGCTGTCAGTGCAACTACAAGGGAGGCACCACAGGTGTCACCACAAGCTATCACAAAATTTAACGCCTTGAACCCCCCTGGGTTTTGGGTAACGGGCACTGAAATCTTCTACTTGTGTCAGGCCAGTGAAGCAGCTGCAGCACAGGGGGTGTCTCTCTACCAAGGCAGGACCCCTGGCTGCCGTCAGGCGCAGCCAGGCGGGGTTGGAGGGGACAGAAAACAGCGCCGGAGCCGCCGCTTTGTCTCTCGGCTGAGGCTCTTATTGTGACAAGTGAATCACCAGGAATGAACCTAACAAAGATAGCGTGGTAAACTTAACAGAAAAATTATATCCCTCTGGATGTGTGTTGTATTTTGAGAATAAACTGAAGAACGAGGCATTCCTCAGTTTAATCCATCTCCTGTGTCTGCCTGGAGTAAAAACACAAATCCTCCAAACAAGTCTTGTTTTTTCATTTCCATTAAACCTGTCTTTGTGAAAGTTGAGACTGAGGCAGTCCTTGTTAACCTTAGAAATTTTCAGAAGTACTGGCTGTCCATGGGGTTTTGGTTCTCTGCCTTTTCAAATTGTCCTTCAATTATTGGGAGGGACAGAAGGTCCAGACTGATGCCAGCAAGCCGGGAGTGCCCCAAGTACCCCCTCATCTGCAGCTCACTTTCCATGCAGTGACCAATGCACTTGTGCTGCAGATCCTGAGTTTTTCAATGAGGATATTACAAGGTGGACCCCGACTCTGACAGTGTTGCTGAAGGATGCAGAGTTAAAGTCCTCCTCTGCCCAGCTCTGAGGGGACGTGTGGGACTCAGCAAGTCTGCTGACACCTTTCTGATGCTGCGTGTACCTGTGCCACCTGAAGGCACCATCTGAGACTTACAGAAAAAGCCTGTTGGAATCCAAAACACACATGAGGACGTCTGAGATGCTCTGGAAACCTACAGACAGCTGTTCTGAAACCAAAACTCCAGGCTGGCAAGGACACTGCTGAACAAGGCTGTTCTATCTATAATTATGCTCATTTCTAACCAAAACATCCCAGAACTATAGTGACCAAAGCGAACCATTCACCCAAAATGTCTAAGCCATTTTCTAACACAAATTCACCTGGCTCTCTTGGTCTCTGCTGGTCAGTGCACACAGGGAACCAAATCCACCCTTCACTGAGGAACCAGGTTTAAACTCAACCTGAGCTGGTAGGAAAGCAAATCCACCTGCCCTCAGTTTGGAGTGAACACTGCCACCTTCTCCCTTTCCCACTCACAAGGAGCTATGAAATCCAAGGCTTGGTGTGCCAGGATCCCACAGATTCCTAATGGGAAAACAGCACATTGGTGGCAGAAGGCTGAAAACAGGACTGCAGGGGAGCAGAACAGAAAGAGGCCAATTTCATGGTGAATGTTTCTGATTTCAGGTCGTGGCCACACAGTCTGGGGGGTGCCTGTATCGGGTGTGTCAGACACCCCTCGCACTTCCCTGGGCTGAGTGAGAAAAATGCAAGCCCAGACACAGCACTTCAGTATTACAGGAGCTTTATGGGAGCTGACTTCCAGCCTCACAGTGCCTTTATCCCCTCGGTTAATATTTATAAAGCTCAATATTTGTGCAGTGTTGTGCAAGGGGAGGAATATTAACCAGAATGTCCGTGGGGCATCCAGGAGAGCAGCTCTCACCGCGGGCCAGGCAGCGGCCCCCTCCCTGCCACGGGGCACCACAGAGGATGAGGGAATATCACAGGGAGAGTTCCAGCCCTGGGCACTTAATTCAGGTTCCGTGTGCAAGTGCGGCTGCAGAGATAAAGGGCAGCCAGGATAAATCCCAGGGCACAGCGGCTGAACTGCCAAAAGAGAGGTAAAACACCACCACGTTCTTAGTACTGAAATACCTGGAAATCGGGCCAAGAAACCGGACTTTAGGGAAAGATCAAACGATATGTACATCTCACCAACATGTTTCCTTTTTTTTTTTTTTTAATGTAATCAAATTTGCAGGAGTAGAAATGGGTTTTAAAGAGGCGAGAACAGGCTGCCCCTCCTGAGGACTCTCCCCTGCTCTGCGGGAGCCGCATTAACTCTGGCTAAAAGAAGTAGCCGTGCCGTGACTCATACCTTCCACTCCCCATAATCCCTCTCAGTAGGGTGCAGACTTAAGAGTTTTCCTCTGACTTCTGCCTTCTATTTAGTTATAATTTATGCACCTGCCTTGGAAGAGCCTTTGAAAAATCTGACAGTGGAGAAAAAAGAAGCCTGTTTTATCTGTCTGATGGACAGGCTGAAAAAATAACCCAGTGCAGTGAAATTCTGCATTACCAGGAAAATAAGGTCTGTGTCTACAGCCTTCTACCAGGCTGTTAGCAACAAAAACTAAACTACTAGAAATCTTTTGTCAGAACAAGGGCAGAGCTTAAGTGAAAGAGTAAGCAGTTCAACTGAGTCAGAAGCGTGTGGCTGACACAAGGCAGAGCAAATGTCTTTTGAAGAAAACACACCAATGAATTATGCACAAGCCCAGGCTCGAGGGCCCAGATCCCCTGCCTGGCTTCCAGTGATACCAGCAGTGGCCATACTGGGTCCCACAGGCTTCCCAAGCCTCCGGGGCCAAGCACGAGGCAGCGGGTACTTCTGTAAAAGGACTTTTTTTTATGGGTTTTGGAAAGGTCAATAAATAAAATCTAGGTTTTGACATGCCAGCTATTTTAGGAAAAGTGACTTTTTTCCATTGTCCCTGGGTCTGAAACAGGGAACACCACTGCTTCAAAGCCACTCTGCAACTGCAGCTTTACACACAATACCAGACTGTGTCCCCACTGCACCGAGCAGTCTGCAGGTGACACAGTCTGCAGGTGACACAGTCTGCAGGTGACACAGTCTGCAGGTGACACAGTCTGCAGGTGACACGGGACCTCCCCACTCCAGCCCAGAGGGCCCCCAGGGCCACAGTCTACGTGGTTTTTGCCTCGCAGCCTCTCTGTAGCCTGTCCTCAACACAACCAGTGCCCCTGATCCTCCTGGCCAGCCCCACTTCCAGCCACGGGCTTCCATGGCTGCTTTTCACTGGCACCGAGGCTTTTCCAAGGCAGAGAGTCACTCCTGGGCTCCCCTGCTCCACTGCCAGCTCTCTGCTCTGCCTGTTGCAGCAGGAGGGAAAACACGAACTGCACCTCCTCTTGGCTCTGTGAAAGCCGAGTTCCTCTCGAGGAACAGGTTTCATTGCTCACTCCCACACCAAAGAGCTCCCAAGGGCAGCTGTCCTGGTGTGTCCCCCCCAGCTGTGCCCTCGGGGCTAAAGGACGCCCCCAGAGCACTGCCCAGCGCCCCACCTCACATAAAAGGCTGCCCTATAGCCTTTTCTGCCTCACCCAGAAGAGAAAACTGTAATGAGGAAGATTTCCTTGAGCTATGGTTTATTTAGCATCAGTTTACAGCTCTGTTGGTCTAAGCTGTGTATTTTTAGTGTTTCATATTGCTTCTTCCATCTAGAGAAATAACAGCAAGTGCACAACATGTGATGGAAAAACAAACAGTTTTACTGCTGGCTTTCTGGAAGCTTTTGGTAAATAGCTGCACCTGCTTCCAAGTGTACTTTGTTCTAAAGTGCTGCTAGTACCTGCCTGATGTCATGCTCTCTGAGGTTGTTAATTAAGAACATGTTGTGTTTTATTGGTGTTTGCATCTGGGGCTGTGTTTTGAACATATGAATGAGTGGTGCCTCTGGGGAATATAATTATTTCTCCTGGAATACAAATTGAAGAAATATATGAATAATAGAGACAGACCATCTTAAAACAGCTCAGTTTACCCAATCCATTTCTAGAAAGTCATATTATTCAGCTGAGAGTACATCAATGATGCAAAATAGCCAAGGCAGTGAGCCTTTTCAGGATATTCCAAACCTAAGTGACAACATCGTGGTACTCCTGTGACGGATTTATTGAGTGCTAATCCTTCTGCACACCCTTGTCCTGCAGTCAATGAGCAGCTCTCCTCTGAAAAGCTCAGGAGCCCTTAGCATCCCTCACCTTGATGACTGCAAATACCTCTTTAACGCTGTGAGCCCCAGGGATGATTTGCACCTATATGAGAGTACGAAACCTTAAGAGCACTCCTTTCCCTGGAACTTCCCTGAATGTTAGTAATGGGAAGGGGGCAAGAGGGCAGTGGGAAGAGATTTAGAAGTCTGCTGGTCTACATTAAAGGTGGATCCCACAGGTAACATCTCCAGGTCTCCTGTGACCTTCCCATTCTTAGTGCCACCAATAGAAACACCTTACTCCGCACAAGCCTCCTCGTATCATTCAATAAATCTAAAAGGAGCAAATTTGACAGTTTAAGCACTTTTACAGCCTTCCCCCAGCAGTGGGGGAAGCATTCACTTGGAAATCTCAACTGTAACCCTGTTGTTGGCTCTATAATTAGACCAGTTTGGTCATTCTGACTGTAGTGTGTACTGCTCACCTCAAATAGCAAAGAACCTGCTGTTCCACCCACACTTTGTGCACCTTTCCACAGGCTCAGAAGCCTTGCTGCCCGTGTGGCTCCGTGCAGTGACCCTGGACTGCCCGGGCTGTGGGCTCAGCTCAGACCAGCTGCTGCAGGGAAAGGAGACAACTTGTTGCTTTTCCTGCAGCACAGAGCTCAAGTCGGAGACTGATCAAACGCTGCAGAAATGCTGGCACTGCTGGGAGAGGCTCTGTGGGGATGAAGACACGAAGGCACCACCAGTGCAGAGCCCCCTCAGGCCTTGGCCAGCACATGGGATGCTGCCCATCAGCACGGCACCCCGGAGCACCCCAGTGCCCACTTGCCTCTTACCACCTCATGTGGGATCTCACAAACCACCAGGGAGCTCGTAAATGGCAGGGGAAGTACAAACACTACCAACCCACAAGCCTTAGCATTGATGCTGCTATACCATCGACTGCTCAAACCCAAGGAAACTGGTTTTCTTTCCTTTGTTTTTCCTAAAGGTATCAGACAATCCCATGGCAACCAGTCTTTCAGAGTGGCTGTCAGTTGGTCAATACAGCTTAAGTCATCGATCAGAAAACCAGGTCCTTTCAGCTAACCTGCTTCTTTACAAAGAAGTAACTTGGCCTGTACAGATGCTATAGAACTGCCCCACAGGTTATTTTGGGATAATGTGCAGTGGGGTCAGAGAGCACGGAATTTTTTGCCGCAGAAAACTTTCATCCAGCCCCTGTGATTGCCTCAATCACAGACACAAGGTGGCCTTTGCAGTCTGGTCTCCATGGCTCCAAACACGCCACGGAGGATTAAACTGTCCTACCCAACACACACACGAACATCACCCCGGGGAGTCAGCGCAAGCTGCTGGGAGGCGAAGCCAAGCCCTGGCTTCCACCAGCCCCACGTCCACCCAGGAAGCCTCCGCAAGTGCCCAGCTAAGCCCTTCTCCCTGCCCGAGCTGATACCGCCCCTGCTGTGGAGAAAAGAACAGAATTGCACACCCAGCGCGGAGTCTAACGAAGCCACATCGATTTTGTTGTTAAGGCCTATGTTTCTGGGATTGCTGGCCTACCAAGATGTGTTTTCCAAACAGAGACAGAAAAGTGCAGAGAAATCTCATTAATGACAGGACAAACAACCCAGCAATGCAGGGCTTGCTTCAAACTCAGAGCCCAACAGTGACAGGTTTTAATGTGCTGGCATCTCGTGCTCCTCAGTTGATGGATAGTTCTGAATGGCACCAGGTCACTGGTCATTAATTAGAGACAGATTTTATATTGTGACCCTACCAACAGAGGGTGAGGGCTCACAACGCCCAAACTCCCCTGTACATGAGCACTGTGAGAAAAGGGAGGGATTTACTCCAAGGATGATGATGATAAGGGATTTCATATGAGGGACTGCACTAATTGAAAATCTGTGCCCAAGCTGAAAATCTATGCCCAAATCCAGTGCTGGAATCACTGGAATAATATGGGTTTCTCTCCCCTCTCTGCATTTTTCTTTAATTCCTTCATTATTTTTCAATGTTTTTAAGTGCTGAGTTGCAAAGGAATGCCCAAGAGATGACCTGAGAGTGAAGGGTGAAAAATGGCAAGTCTGGGTAGCTTAGAGGGGTGGTAACTCCTGTGGTCACCTCTGGGTGTGAACACCGGGAAGCGAAGGAAAACAAAGGACACCAATGTTACTCCAAGAAAAGCCATCAAGAGGAGAAAATAAAATGGTGGCTTCACCCAGCACTTCAGGACAGGAAGTGAATGCTGAGGCAATATGATCCACCCTAATCTGGTCTGATGCCACTTTGGGGCAGAGCCAAATGGGACCCTGCTGCCACCACTGCTGCTAGGAGGGTTTATTGGTGATAAATCTTCTCTTTCACACGTTTGTTTCTCTGTGTCATCACAGAGCTCCAGGTAGTCCCAGCAGACACCCAGCTCTTCTGCAGCAGGGATCCCCCTCAGGAGAGCACGAGCACACCTTTGGTCACCTTTGAGGGGATGAACAGAGCTCATGAAAGCACACCCGACCATTGCTTCCCATAAATACGGCACAGACAGGGCAGAGAGCTGGAGATCACTGTCCAGGGTCAGTAGATGTGGTTTCTCCAGCAACCTCTTCATCTCAGTGTAGGCAGAAGCTATGGCAAACATTGATGCCTTTATGATAATCACTGCACAAAGACTCAGCGCCAGCTACCTGGAGGTTTTACACGTGCTGGGGAAGTGCTGCTTTCCCAAATTTGGCCATTCACTATCTTTCACTTCCATACAATCTGCAGGGCAAGAGCTTTCCAGCACAGCCTCCCCAGGAAAGTCTCTCTCAGCAGACAGCAGACTCTCATGCTTACAGTCCAACACACAAGCATGCAGAAGGACACTGTCCAGAAGGAAAACAGAGCCCAGGATGCATATTAATTACTGGTGGCACAAAGCCCAGGCAAGGTTGCTGCTCCATAGTCAGGCTATAAATCTGTCCAAATAGGATTCTGGCCACATCTACCTTGTTTATATTACAAAATTTTATGGCCATGTGATTCTTCACCTGGAGAGGAAGAGTACCCTTGCGCAGCCTGTTAAGGGCTGGGATTTATAACCTGGGGAAGCCCTCACTGCTCTGGGCCGGGCAGTGCCCGCCTGTGCCCGCGGCTGCGGCGCTGCTGGCGCTTCCCGGGGGCTGCTGGGGCCCCTGCCCAGCCCCTGGACACAAGCTCCTGGGGGTTGGATGCCTTTGTTTTCCACAGAAAAAGGCTTCAGAATAACAGAAAGCTTCAAGCCACCCTACTGAGCTACCTGAGCTCCTGCATGGGCAATCCCTCCCTCCGCCCTGGGGAGAAGCCTGGCCCAGGGAGCGGCTGGCACGTGGATCTTTCCTTTGAGAGGGGCCTTGTTATGCAGGTTGGGAGGATATTTCCCAGTGAGGTCAAAAAGAGATTCTCCCTGCTTTGTCCCACTCTCTTGGGATGAGACTGGCTCTGCAATGCTGGCTGGAGAGAGAATCCAAGTGGTGCTTTCACCAGGAAGGGGAAAGGACTTGAGCTGACTGTGCCGTGGCAGACTGATGGCCGAACAAGAGGAAAAACCAGGGTTCCTTACCAGTGTCAGCCATTTCTCACAGCTCCTGGGCCCACCACTGTCACAGTCACAGCCACAAAAAGCAGATTATAAGAAAGTGTCCAAAAAGACTAAACCATAAAATAAAATTTGGATTGTTGAACATCTGTTCCACAGAAATAATTCCTGCAGGCTTCCTGGGTGTTGCAGATGTCACATTAACCTGGAGCACTTAAGAATTTTAACTGGAGGAGGAAGATGTTCTTATTTTTATAGAAACTTCATCAGCATACACTCCTGGCTTCCTCAGTGAAATGAGTCCTTTAAATGAACCATAACTCACTCCTCTTTGCTACACACTCAATGTTAAGCAGATGCTTAAGACTTGTTGACTTCAAGATTACTCAAATACTGAAAGTTATGTGCTGAAGTTTCCCACTCTTACAAGGGTTTCATTTTGCCTCTAGGCAGACCCAGCCGGAGGGTCAGCTGGATCAGAACCCTGTGTATGCCCAGAGGCAGAGAGGGAGGATCAGCTCTGTCTGACACTTGCTCTGAAGAGATAACTTTGAAAAAGGGCGGGGGAAGGCATCTTCCATTCCTTGTTATATTGAACATGTAGCTCCAAAAATCTCCATTCTGTACTGGGTCCCAAAGGAAAACATTCAAAATAATCCATATTCATTAGAGATTCTAATCCCTCACACACCAGAATTCAGCAGGCAGCTAATGAAGAAGACAATTATGCAGCACTTCACACAAAGAGCAAACCAGAACAGGTGCAAAGGCTGGAGCATTGCCACACTTGCTCTGTTCTTTGGCACAAGGATCAGTGCTTTACTTAAAATGTATTCACACATCCCAACAGTTTAAGGACTCAGTCTGAAAGGAAAAGAGGTGACATTTAAGATTAATCATTAGCTGTTGACCACCTAAGATACTAAATCAGAAAGGAGACAGCTGGCCAAACTCAGCTTTATTTGTATTCCTTCTGAAGAACACAAGCAGAAATGGTGCTGTACCAGCAGCCTTTCTGTGAAAACACAGACTGTGTTTGCTTTGCCCCTTGAATTAGGGCTCTGATGAACAAGTACAGGGCACAGGAGTGGTGCCCAAAGGATTTACATCCTACCAAGACATGCATGGAAAAAACCAAAGGGAGATTCTCCATCTTTTGCAGATGTTGGTCAGAGGCACAAGAGAGCAAAAATCACCTTTTGGAGTTTGTGCAGGAAACTCAGAGCAAAGCCATGACCCTGATGTGCCAACAGCAGCCATGCCCTGCCCGGCAGGCTGTCCCCTCCCTCACTCTGGGCTTTGAGCCCACCTGCATGGAGGGAGGACAAACCAGAGCAGTGCAATGGGGCTGAGTTCAAGGACACGGAGCTACTGGACTCTCCAGAAACACCCTGAGAAAGACAGCAGCAAGGAGGTCAATGATGAAGGACTTTTTCTGAAAGCTTTTAAAGAGGTAGCTGCAATGTAATTTTGATGCAAAAGATCATTTTTGCGGGCAGGAAGAAGGAGCCTAGTTCCAGTGTTATGGCTTATTGGCCTGGAAAATGCTAAGAAAAAGAACTATTCCAGCAGGTAGGTGGTAATACAGGGAACAAGGAATGATAAGATAGCAAAGATATTAACTCCTTAAGGACCTGGTGGAAAAGGAAAAAAGAATACATTTAGGAAGAGACTTAGTACTCAGTTTCCCTTCGGATAATTAATTACTAATAGAAAGGTTCTGATTTGCTGACCATTTAAACACACAGCTGCACCTCATGCAATGACACCTCTAATTTGCACACAATTATCCTGTTTTTACACACACAGATTAAGTAATTGCGTGTATAAACTGCAGGGTACATTTGCTGTTCCAGCTACCTGATTTGCATGTGAAATCAGAGCAATTGCGGGCACCACCCGCCTCCCCTTGCACCCCCCTGCTCAAACCAAGGCCAGGAAAATATCGGGAGTGCACTCCTGGACTGGCACGGAGCACCCGGGAGCGCCCCACAGCTGCTCTAGGACTCCTATAAAGCAACAAAACCTGGGCTGCAGCCGGTGAGTGAGGCAGGGACAGCCAGAGCAGTAACTTTCTGTGTCTGCCCCACTCCCTCTTTTGGAGATCTCTGCCCCAGTGGTCCTGCAAGCCCTCGCTGCTCAGAGCCCTGCTGGAAACTGGGATCCCAGTTCAAGGGCTGAGTGCTGGTGGGGAGAGCAGCGCGGAGCCTGAGCAGGCAGAGCACATCCTCCTCCTGGAGAAACAGGCCAGTCTGCTAACGGGATCAGCAATTAGGGAAATGATTCCCATACCTCTCTGCAGCAGTTCTTGCTTCCTCTGCTAAACATATTTATCACTCGTTTTGGGGTAGCATACACGAGCTGTGAGTAGAGACCCTGTTGCACTTGGTTCTCTATAAACACAGAACGAAAAGACAGAACTGCCCATAAAGAGTTTATGCATTAAATTAATTACATCTATAACTCCTGGAAGTGGCATTGCCGTGTCCAAGTTATCTGGACGGTGAAGCACGTTTTCCAGAAGATAGTGCAAACTAAGAAGTATTTCACAGCCACTTTACAGAAGCTCTTAAGAGTATCCTTAAAAATAACTATTAAGTCAAGTGGGTTTCATTCATGGCCATTCATTCACAGCTAGAAACTTCAGCAAATGTGTTCTTTATCTTAATGAACATGCAAAAATAATGGGATTGCACCTGCCCCAGTGTTCAGCAGAGAGGAAAGAGAGGCCAGAGATCCCTCTGGTGAGACCCGATGTGCTTGCCTAGCATGATGACAATCTGGTATTTCAACAGGCATATGCTGGAGCTCTGGCCAGGTGTTAAATGAAACCATTCCCTGGGGTTGCTGGAAATCTGGTTACACCTATAGAATAACACTATGTGTAAACACAGACAGAGAGAGCACAAACATGTCAATTAGCAGAATGCAGTCTTGGTACCTGATGTGCTCTAGATTGCAGCAGATTTTATGCTTGGTGGAAATATCTCGTTATCAGGACAGCCCAAAAGTGCCCTGTCCTGCTGAGCCACATACAGGAACTTGTAGTCAGGAAAGGGTCAGGACACATACAAGGAGTGCTGGGTCTGTGGGTACCTTGGGTGGCATGAAGCATGCATGAGGTTCTTGCTCCTGAAAAACTCCCTTTGACATCTGCTTCAGCCAGGGCAGGGCTGGTAGGGCCCTGACCAGTAGGTGTTAAACATAATTCCCAGACTACACTTCAAATTTACCTTGAAAGATGAAAGTAACAGTAAATAGGATCCAATATACCTGGAGTTACCAAACCCACCATTTTATCAAAATAAACCAAAAGTTAGTGCCAGTCATGCCCTTTGGCATCTTCTCCATAAAGAGAAATTAGAGGTTGCTATATCTGAGAGCTCTCGTGGTACCACAGGCTCTTCAGCACTCTTGGGAAACTGAGCCAAGCCACCTCCTTGCAGTCCCTCCCAAGAGTGACATCACCTCTCTGAATGCACCACAAAACCCGGCAGGTCCTTCCCAGCGCAAACCCAGCCTGCAGCTGTGTGAGCCCTCAGGGTAACAGGTGACACCCTCAAAAGACACGGCTTCTCTCAGCTGAATGCTGCAAAACCTGCGGAGATCAGTCAGACTCCTACCTGGGGAAGATGAGAGGCTGAGCATAACTGTGTGGTGACTACCCTGCGTTTAACTCAGCCCCCTGGCATTAGGCGTGAGCTACAGCTGCAAAGTGAGGGGGCCTTTGCTGTCAGAACATTGGGGTTCATGTACTTTTCATCTCTGTTCTACCCTAACAAAAACTACTCCTAAGGGATGCCAGTCAAGGTGATAAGACACAGGTTAAGCTCAAGCAGTTCAGTCCAAGGACTGAGAGGAAAGAACTGAGGTGAGCTTTGCAGTCCACCTGTGCAGGACTCCTGAAACTTTGTGAACAGAAGAGAGGGAGCTGCGTGGGGACACCACAAAAACGCCTTCTCCTGCCAAAGCAGATGTAGCCTGGGAGCAGCTCTGCAGGGCTCCCCATGCAGGGAAGGTGCATTGAAGGGTGAAGGTCCCCTGGGCGGTCAGCGGAGGGTCCAAGAGCCCCTCCATGGGGCACTCCATGCACTTGCTGGGCTGCCCCTCGGGGACCCCTCCTGCCCAGGAAAACAAACAGAGGCTGTCTTGGAGCAAGGACCAGTAAATCCCACTGCTGAGGCTGCTTCGGAGAGAGCCTCTGCCACCAGCCCTGCTGCTCTCAGCCGGGACATGGGCTCTGTTGCGCATCACAAACTTTCCTCTGGCCAGCAGAGAAAATACTACATGGGTCAAGAAAACCTCCTATCTGCTGCGTCCAACACCCCTGAGCTCCAGAGGGAACGGGGCTCTGGCAGGGAGGCTGCTGGATTCACACAGCCCCAGAACCAGGGCATCTGCTCCGGCCTCCTTTGCCTTTCCAGACCAGCTCTGCTCTTGCCTGTCTCTGGGAGATTTTCTTATTTACTGTTTCTTCTGCGTTGTCATATTTCAGTGCAGATTGATAGCAAGAGTTACTGCACCAGGCAGGCGTGAGGATTACTTAATTAATGTTTGTGCAGCACTTTTAGATCCTCACATGAAAGCAGCTAAGAAACGCAATGTATAATTATTATGTATTATTAATAAACTTCTGGCACATTGACAGGAGGGAAGACAACACTTCTTTTTTTCATCCTTTTATTTTCTAAAAAGATTCAACTTTTATGCTATGAAGAACAGATTTACCAAAAATTCACAAGTAAACAAGGAGTGAAAGCTCCTTATTCCATCAGGAAGCCTGGGTGGTTCTGGCAGCAAACACTGCCTCACAAAGCAAGTTCCACTCCTTGTCTATCCAGACACTTGAGGGATCCATAGTTTTTGAGAGTGGCCAGATATGGAGAAGCACGAGGATGTTACAGACATTGCTAACAGTGGAAGTGGTCAAATGCACCAATTACAAGAAGTAAAGAGTTTGTTTAATGTGTGGTCACTATGGTTGACAAAAGCATGTGCTGCAGAAGCAATGAAGTGTGCAGAGCAAGAGATGGACATTTTCAAACAAACAGAAAAATCACAGCTGTGTGAACCAAGTTTTTCAGAGCTGAGAACGTGCCAGACACAAACAAGATTCCCAGAAATATGAAGAAACCCAACCTCAGATGGACTCCTAGGCAGTTCCACAGAAGCGGTAAACTCTCATGTTTTACAGCTGCCCCTTGAACACTTATGGCTGGACTCCAGCTGCACCAGGGGAAAAGGGGGCCCAGAGATTAGGGCTGAATGACAGCTCTGTCCCTTGCCCCATCACAGACCCTGAGAATCCAGTTAGTCCCTCAGTACCCTCTCCACATAAACCAGGATAATCACACTGCCCTACTGCACAAGGCAACTGGGAGGGCAAACACAGGGTGCGCTCACAGGGCAGGACAGAGAAAGCCAGGGACAGGGAGACACCGAGTCACTGCAGAAAAGAATAGGACAAGACTGCACGTGGCCATACAAATGGGTTCTCAGGGATCCAAGCTGCAGTTCCTGGTGCCTTGTGCCACTTGTTTCCATTCCCAGTTTATGCTGCCACGGGGTACTACTGAACCAGCCAAGCAAAGCACAGCTGGCACCTGGAAGAGATTCCTTGTCCTGGGAAGTGCACTTACTACAGTTCCTGCCCCTGCAAAAGACTGCAAATGGTGACACTGCAACAGCCCTCCTTGCTCACACCTTCACTTTCTTCTTTTAGCAAAATGAAGGGGTCTTTTAAGAGATACCCACAAGAAATCTTAAGTCTGAAAATTTGGTAAGCATAATCATGCTTCAGAAACATTTTGCCTATCAGTACCAATGAGAGAGCATTTCTGGTGTTTATACTGTTTATGTACTGCAAATGAGATTTACAGTTCCATTTTGTTCAAAAATGAGCAAGAGCAAATAGACTTAAATAAAATAAAACAAAACTAATCTGTGCTTTTGGCTAGAGACTCTACATGAATCCTAGTCTAAACAGAATTGAGTAAGTTCAACTCATAATAACAGGAACTGATTATGTACAGCAGAAAAAAAATAAAGAACTTTCAAATAAATTGTTCCTTCAATTTGCTTTGACTGTTCACCAGCTTTTGTTAGTGACATAAGGTTTTTATCAGATTAGACAGATACCTGATGGATGTTGTCAATATCAGTTGAGTACCAACAAATGCTTTGGTTTTGGCTTTGCAGTTCATTTCTCTTGCCCAAACCCAGATTTCAAACACACAAGCAAGAGCCCTGGTGCTGAGCTAAGGCCACCGTCCCCCCACGGCAGTGCCAGCACCTCAGGGGAAGGGTCACAACTCATCCACAGCCCTTGGACCAGTGGTTCACATTGCTGGGCCAGAATAACTGCAAACCTCAGCAAAACCTCAGAGGAATCGCAATGGGACTGGGAGAGCCTTGTGAATGGAGAAAGGGGGAACACCCAAACGGTGCAGATCCACCCCGAAGGCCAGGTGGAAGCGAGCTCCCAGGCTACCCAAAGCCCGTGCTCTGACCCTCCCCTTCACCCCCGTCCTGTTTTACCAGAGTTGGGGTGCTTGAGGAGACACCATTCCTGTTGGGCAACACTTGAGCCATTCATTACATTTGATGTGCTCAATGTGGAGCAGGTTGCACAGATTAGTTCTTGATGGAAAATAAATACCTTCCCTGTACAGGTTAAGTTTGGTAAAAAGGAACCCCCATATGGAAGGGCAGGTTTAAGATATGTTCATACATATCAATATATACTGCAGCACATACATATTATGATTTATTTCACAACACAGGTTTTTATGCTAGTCTAAGATCTGCACTCTCTTGCTATTCAAAACAGTTTAGCAGCTTCCCCTTCCTAGAGCCAGAGCTGCATCAGAGCCCACTGAAAACAGCCCAGTACAGACCTTCTGCTGTTACATCCACCAGAGGAAAACCTGCTAGTTTTCTGTAACCACTCATCCCTCAAGCCTAACAAAGTTTTCCAGCACTTTCCCATGCAGGCTGGGCTCATGTCAGTAGGAATAACCTGTGCTTGAACAAGGAGTGGTTTGATCTCTCTCTCCATCCCCTTGGATAAGCTGCCAGAGGGCTGCCAGCACCCTGGCCTCTGTAAGTCTCAGTGTGGGCAGCACCCAGGGACCACGGGAAGCTCATCTCTACCACAGAGAGGTCCTGGTGACACAGGAGAGCAGCAAGCCAGAGTTCCCCCCCAGCTCTGCCCAGTCTTCCCCACTGACCTTGGGCAATGGTCACCTCCTCACTTTAAGATAGGGATAATACATATATCACAGATTTGTTCTGGCCTTGACTAATCCATCTTTTCAAAGCCCTCTGAGAGCTTTGCTTGATGAGCATAGACATTATAATACTCATCTGTTCCCAATACATTCAGTGGGAATTTTACCCTCCCCAGACACAGGACTGGGGCTGCTGGTGTTATTGGGGGACCTAGAAAATAAATCAGTTTGGGAATCTAGTGCTTGGGGAGGGGCCACAGCAGGCACAAAGGCACAATGCTTACCTAGGGATGCTCAGCCCTCTTTCAGGCTCTCTACAATAAAGGGTAGAATTTTTCATTAAAAATCAGAATGAGACCTCACCCAGGCCTGCTGGGAAACATGTTCAGCTGGTGCCAGGTTGTACAGGAGACGCCAAAAGAGAAGCAAGGACAGTGGGGAGAAAGCAGAGACCAGCTGAGGCCAGCTCAGGAGGAGCTTACTGCAAGGTTCCCTGTGCTGTACTGAGTAACCGGGAATGCCAGGAAGGGAACACGTGGCTCTTGCCCCAGGGACTGAACTTAGGGCAAGGTCATCCTAAGCATAAGGAGTCCAAGGCTAAAGCCCGGCCAGGCCAGCTAGGCAGTGGGCAGTGGGGCAGGGGGCCCTGTGCTGTCACCAGCTCTCAGCCCCTGGCACAGAACAAAACAGAGCCCATTCAGCCCCTGGGCCCTGGAGCTCTGCCCCCTTAGGGCAGCGACTGCCCAGCCCCAGCTGCTGCACCCCCTGGGGAACCAGCCCGACCAACCAAGGAGGGAGCTGAGCCTCTAAATCTGGGAGTCAAACCACACACCTCTCATCAGTCCAGGTCTGATCCCCGTCTGCCTTAACGTGACAACGCAGAGCTTCTACGTAGAGCTTCTGGAGAGAAGGCTCATATTAATGCCTTGCTCGAATTCACTGGCCCCATTGTGCTTCTGCTGCTGCCAGACCTCTCCACAGAGTAAATCATACTGACTGTGTTTATTGTAAGAACTAAGTGATCAGCTGTGAACTTTCTTTGACATAAATATTTTGCCATTAGCAATGACAAATAGCAACGCTCACGTTGTAAAAGTAACATTGGATTATTCCTCTCCATGGGGGCATTCACGTCCAGAGAAATCAGAAGGAAACTGGGATTGGAGAAATGGGTAAAAGGAAGAATGTGACAGCAAGGGTATTTATCCCACTGTGTAAGAAGAGTTAAGAGAAAAAAGTGTTTTTAAAAAGTGTAAAGAATGAATTTTTCCACAGAGCTCTGGCGTGCCTGTGCAGAGCCTGCTCCAAGCACCGCCGTGGTCAGCACGGGGCAGGGCCTGGCTCGGCCACACGTGCAGGTGCTCCACACAGGTACCTGCCAAAGCTGCACCTGCACCTCGTGCACATCACACCACAACAGCATTTCCAGGGGGAGCAGGCCCAGCGCTTTTCTGATGAATCCCATTATTACTAAACATCTGCAGTTACAGCTGAACAAAACAAGGATTTTCCATTGTTGCAAGATTTCCTACTTTTTGACTGGTGATGTTGGCACCTCAAACCGTGTCTGCTCTCAGGCTGAACACGATGGGAGAACGCTGAGCAGCAAGGGGAATTAATTTCTCTGAGATTTTTTTCAAAGGTACAAATGAGAGCTGGGGCTTTAAAAATAGCATCAGCTATACTTCTATAGCACACGTCCTCCAAGGAATTCAGCCCAGGCATGTAAGCTTGTCACTTCCCTCCTGAGGCAGGCAGGCTCACATGGATGTGGATGCTTGGCTCAGGCAGGACCACAAACTCACTCCAGGCAGGAAGTTAAAAACCCAGGAGTATGCCTACATATATGTGTTCATGCATACTGTACCCCACGGTACAGTAATGGCAAGTACATCAAAGGAAATACCAGGCCTAACAATTAACTTTCCTTTTATAAAATTCTTTAGGGACTGCAGAGCTGCAGGCTTGGATTGGAAACTGCTGAACCCAAAGCATCTTCAGGCAGGAACTGCCTGCCTGGATCCAGGGGCTGAAGTAACAGCTCAGGAGAAAGGATCACCTTTGAAGGGTGAGGATCCCACCTGGAGAGCTCAGAACAGGTTTATTGTCGGCAGATGCATCCCAGGCAGGATGGATGCAGGATGGGCAGGGCGTGTTACAAGGACTCCCAGCAAGACTTTAGAGATAGGAAAGAACCACAGGACACCACTACTCAGCTGGCATCCAAACTGGGGTTTGGATGGGGGTTTTCTCCACAAACTGGGAATTTGTGGAGGCTGTAATGGAGAGGAGTTCTGGCAGCTGGCAGCACAGCAGTACATTGCAGGAAGGTCCATCGGTGAGACAGACACGGAGGACACATTGCAGGGAACTAAACATAGGAATTAGGGCTCCCCAGACAAAAGGTTTAAGTCCACTGGAAGCACAAGACCCAGAAAACAGCTGCAGGATGAAAAGAACAGCAATAATTTATGTGTCCACAGGACAGTGCTGTGCTAGAAACCCAGAGATAAGCTACAGACCAAAGTGGCAAATCCCTGAACCCAGGGGACAGGCTTTGGAATGAAGCTCTGCTTTTGAGGATCCCTGAAGATAGGAGTTCTCTTTGAATAAAGGAAAAAAAGTCTCCTATATATAGCAAAAAAAAGCCAAGGCAGTAACTGCATCACACACACAGAAAGTTACAGATGAAGGCAAAATATGGGCAACCTGGCTTTAAGAGTCAAGGTCAACATCTGCCCTGTGATGGGACCCTTGGAGACAGACAAGACATGGCTAAGATGTGACCCCTGCAATTTGGGAGAGGGGTTTCCTCTGCCGAATGCTAAATTCAGGCAGGTTTAGAGATGAATGAAAACTGCACACCATAAGGGAGGGCCAGGAATAGAAAGCCCATGTGGGGGAAGAACACTCTAGATGTAGCAAATGCATCTCCAAGAGGCTTTTATCATTCTTATTTTGTCACTACTATCAACAATAATAAGAAAAAAGCTTACAGAGCAGCCTCCCCAGTCCCTGAGCAATGCATCCAGAGATTAGCAGCAGAGAGCAGTGGGCAGCAGAGAAAAGCTGTTCAAGGAATGTAGAGGCATGCATAATGAGATTACTGAATTGGAGCTGCATGTTTTCAAGGATAAATGTGATATTATTGCACTGGCAAAGGCATAGCAGGAGCAGGGGAAAGGATGAGAAATAGCCTGTCAGAAGGGAAGGATCGCTGCAGCTGAGCTCCCAACAGGACAGGGACAAGTGGGAAGTGCAGGCAGCGAGGAGGAAAGGAAGTGCACATCCTACTTGACATGCAGATATGCAGAGAAGCTTTTTGCAAAGTGGGTGATGTCATCGTGTTTTTCTCAGCCTTCAGGACAGGAAGAGAAAAATAGATGAAACCAGCACATGCAGAGGAGTCTGTAAGACGAGCAGACTTCCCCCCCACACACCCCCCATGCAACACTAATTGCTCAGATATTGATCGGGGAAATCATTTGTGAGGACTAAAGGAGGAAGAGAAATCCTTTCCTCTTAAGAAGCAAAAAGGACAATGTTCTTGCAGAGTTGCTGGAAAGGTCCAGGTGATCAGAGAATTTCCAGAAGCAGAGAAGTTAAGCTAAGATGTTGAATTGGTCTAATTTGCTATTTGTTTATACTGGAAAGCATGGAACAACTTCAGTCTTTGATTTTTAGGATACCACATGAAGTCTAGTTAGAATTACAGCTACGCTGGTTCTTCCAAGGGCAGGCAGGTGAGTCTCGTGGATCCTAACTGGCCTTGGTTAGTGGAAAGCAACAGCTTCAGAAGGGATTTTGGCAAGCGAGCACTGCTAGCTGGGCTGTGGGTGACAGGAACCAGCTGCCCAGGCTTAGCCTTGGCAAGGGAAGGAGCAATCAGGATTAAAAGCCCAAACCAGAATGCTGGAGCACTGCTAACCACTACTGCCCTGGCATGGACACTAAGCCCCGAGGAAAAGCAGCAGTTGTGCTTGGCTTCTGGAGAGCTGCTTTTTGTTCCTGGCAAAAAGAAAGATACCATGCAACAAAATGTAAGAGCTACTCCAGAAAATATCTGCACCTCGTCATCTTCTAGAGTAAATCATGACAGAAGCAAGCACCAGAGTCCTCTGTGGTTAAAAATGGATGTTGTGAGTACACCAAAGTACATGAAGAATACTATTTAAAAAACAAAACCAAGAATCAACCACCAAACTATTAAGATAGATTGGGAGAATGATAAACATAAGCATGAAAATGCAAAAACAGTGATTGCAGGAAAAGGAGAAAGCATCCACAAAGCCAGCAGGGAGTATTTCTCAGGGATATACAGCCAAATAGCCACAGGAAGGAGGAGAATCAGATCCTTTAAAATATATTCTAAGGGTAGAGGGAGATGAATGGAGAATTTCATTTAATAACTGCCTGATAAATACTTCTTCATTTGATAGAGAGCAAGTCCCTCAGTGCTCAGTTTTGTGCACAGGGGTTTCCCTCTGGGCAAGGCGAGCACAGGGCAGCACAGCCCAGCCCGGCACACGGGGGGACTGGGACCAGTCTGGGCACTGGCTGCCCAGTGTGGCCCTGGGGCAGAGCGGGAGTGGTGCCGAGGGCCTGGCACCTCTCGGAGGGGCTGCGGTCCCTCTCAGTGCTGTGGATGCAGCTGGGGGGAGAGCAGCAAACCCCCCTCTGCTGCTGGGGGTGACAGCAGGGCTGCCAACCTGGAGAATTCTCCCAGAGTGGGTATTACCAAATCCAAGAGTGTTCTCTCCAGTCACATACAGGGCAAAGCCTCACACATAAATAAGGCCCTGCTTGGTTTAAAAGCCAGACAAAGTAATCAAGAGATATGGGTAAAGCTCCAACAGATAAGACAGCAACAAAAACTATGGTCTGGGGGAATTCTTCTCTTATTTGAATGCTGTTTTCCACCCAAATCCCTGAAAACCAAACACAAATAAAAGACAACTCTCTGAGTGTTTAACTGGTCCCAATATGACCCTGCAGTAAGCTGATATGGAGGGGTGAGGTGAGGTGCTATGCAGAAAAATGTTAAAATACAACCCGTGCTGGCAGCCAAAGCCCCTGGTTTGATTTGGGGGAAAACCTGCATTTGTAGCCATTTTCTTGACTTCTTAAAGAGAACATGTAGGTATCTTGTTTGTATTGCATGGAAAACCCCTTGCATTGACTAACACAAGTCTGAAGAGAAAAAATAAACAGGAGTAGTTCAGATTTCCCCAACAGTGGTTTTAGGACCTTGTGTGACATTAAACCTCACAACACTTTACTTTGTTCCCTTTCCAGAGGAACAGTTTGAGCTCCCAGACCTGGCAAAGCAGATGGAGTCTGGCTTGAGGAGAGGTCACAGAAGTTCCCGGAGGCCCGTGGCCTCTGCAGAAGTGCTCCACTGAGCAGCCAACTGAGGAAAGCTGGCCAGGAACTGTCAGACAGAGGCTCAGATTCCGCAAACACAGCCTGAAAGGGAGCCTGGGCACAGCTGGATAGGTCAGGTAACAGGTCCGGCTGCCAAGTCCCTCTCCCCATGCCCTTCCATCAGAAGTTGAAGAGTGAGTCCAACCTATTCAATATGTGGATTGAATTCTCGGGAAGGGGATCAAAGCAAAGGGCATACTCTGGCACGAGGGAAAAGCTATCCACCAGCAGGGAGCAAATCGGATAAAGAATTGGCTTAGCAGCGCTTCTGTCCCTGCCCGCTAAGCTAATTGTTCATCAGGCCTGTTTCCCTGCTGCACTTGAAATGAGTGGGAATCTGTGTTTGGGAACTGCTGGAATATTTGAGGTTTGAGAACACGCAGCATCACTTTCATTGCAGTAATGAAGGCACAGAATGGCAGCTTTAAATGCTAAGGGTAATGATGCATTCCATTCACTCTCAATTAATCCAGAGCCTGCAAAGCCAAGTGCACTTCGAGATTTTTCTCAGAAAATGAAGCTAGAGTGTATTTCATTTATAAATCACAAAAGACACGTATTTGGCAAGAATGACCCTTGCTCATATACAATAAATCATGAACATCAACAGTCTCTAATGGATTTTGAGTCAGTGCCACAGACAGCAAAGCCCAGGGCCTGTGTTTCAGGATTCCAGGACTGTGCCAAAGGAGCCTTATAAATTATTAATGTATTCATCATGGTGTCATCTGTGCCACCGGAGAGACAGAGACACGCTGGGGCTCCATTTGTCATTAAAAACGTGACAATGGGTTCAGCAGGTGGACCATGCCTCTCCCTTCCCCTGCTGGGACGAGCTGGTCCACACTTTGTAAAATCCCTTCCCCAGACTTCCATATGTGCTCTTGGTTCATAATGTGTAGCATTTTAAGAAGAGAAAAGAGAGGTAAAGAAGTCTCTTGTCACAAGTAGCCCACCCAAGCCAGACTTCCTACAGGAGCGAGCCAAGGTTTGTGTCTGCAGACGTTCGTACAAAGGGAGCTGCGCTACAGGGGTGGCTGGGGCCTCCTTCTACTTCTCTGCCATACAGTGAGGACGCGGGTATACAGAAAATTCAAGTTTTGGTCCCTACTGCTCAGTCTCTCATGCTTTTCAGTTATTCATCCCACAGTTTTCAACCTCTCCCCCTTCACTTTTGTCCCCATGGTTACTGAATCACTGTGTTCACAGAGATTTTCCTCACTAAAGAAAATGTGACTAACATGAGGCAGCTAAATTATCAGAGCCAACTCTGACACTGGTTTCTCCCAACACGGATCTTATATTCAAAATGCCTTCAAGTAGATCTGTTCATTGGAACCAACTTCAGAGTAAGCAGCACTTCAGCTATTGACAGAGACAGAGCTGCATCACTTGCACAGGGAAAACTTAAAATACGCTGGAATCAGGTAAAGGATGAAATTCAAACACCAGCTTTAGCAGACATGCAGTCTAGGAGATGCCAAAAAAACCCCAACCTATTAAAGCTCATTTGCATCTGAGAGGCCTTTCTTCACTTACAGCATCCATCCAGCCACAAGTGATCAGACACTACAGAAAGGGCAGCAGGACAACCCCTCATGTGAGCATCAATCATGAGCCAACAGACAATAGAGATGTGGAACTCTTACCTTGGCCGCTACGGAGGAGTTGGGCTTCTCCAAGAGGTCCCAGAGCTTTTTCCTTTTCTCAGCACAGCAAGTGTTATCGAATTCCTCCCCCTCCCTTTCTCTCAGGGTCTCGGCTTCTCTCTTCAGCTCCTCATTCATCTGCTCCTTCTTCTGATGGTAGCGGGCCTGGCAGCAGGACTCCAGGTAGATCTCGTCCACCCCCCAGTAGTCCAGCTCCTGGCTGAAGGACAAGGCGCACATCTCCTCCATCATGTGCAGCTTGCCAGTACGGTAGAAGTTCAAGATTGAGGTGAATGCCCCGGGATGCCTGTCGAAGAAGTACTCGTTCTCCTCCAGGTTGTAGTCATCACAGATCTCCATGAGGGAGTCGTGTGTGTTGCAGTCTCTGAGCTTACCCAGCCTGGTCCGCGGCAACCTGTCCAAGGTCCGCCAGAGAACCTCGTGGGCCAGCCCCCCCACGTTGAGCTTGACCCTGCGGGAGCAGGCCTTGCTCCTGACGATCTCGGTGGGGTCCGGAGGCAAAGAGGTAGTAGAGCGAGATCCATGCTTATTCATCCCCAGAGGCATCTCTGGTCCCCCTCAGGCTGGACGCTCCAAGGTGCGGCGCGGGGCAGGGCGCGGGGGCCGGCTCTCCTCACCTCTCCTTCCCCTCCATGCCCCAGAGCTGCAAGAGAGGCCACGCGTGGGTCCCCGCCCGCCGCGCCCGCGGGCGGGGAGCGGGGCCCGCTAATCTGCGGGGGGGCGGCGGCGGCGCTGTCCGCCCGCCGGTGCT